>CM032393.1:8400434-8770154 GCA_019049475.1 Eueides isabella
GTAACTAGGATAATCATAATTTAACTGAATTCTTCAAATTTCCTTTCCTTTACAGAAAAAGTCACAGGTGTTAGTAATACTGATTTGACTAACTATCGATGTCTTTGTCTGTTGTAAATAAAAGGATATTTTTTTGTGTAGAGCTTATTAAGTAAATATAATTTCATCTTATTCAATAATTAAATATCAATTTTCATATAATATATTTCAATACATTTTCTAATTGTAGTATGCTTATCTCACACTGGCTGATACAAAATATATTAATATATATTAAAATTGGCAACTTACTATAAAGAGATGACTAACTACTACCTTTAGAGCCATTAGGTTGTTATAGGTTAATACATTCTAGGATTTCTTTAAGGAAAAAAATACTTTAAAGAGTCACTAAGCAGATAAAGGCCTGCCAAAGGAAAGAAAAATAAAATGATAGAAAGTTTTATAACTTTTTAAGGCTTCATTTTTTAAAAAGGAATAACGGAACCCTTCACTTCACTGACTGTTTTGTTTGTCATCTCGAGATCACTTGGAGGTATCAAGCTGAATTTAATATTAATATTTTAGCATAATTTCCCATGGAGCATTGAAATTTCCAAATTAACGTAATTAAAATTTACCCATATATATTATATATATTGTGCTTAGTATCTACATTTTATATAAAATCCGTCACATGCAAATGAAGCAAATTCTCAGGGATACAAAAATGTGTTAATTATAAGAAGTTTTCTAAAATTTACAAACTTGATTGTAATTTCTACTATATGAAATAAAAGAAATGTCGATTTTTTTCGTCGTGTCGTGTAGCATAAAATATGCATAACCACATAAAACTTATTTACCGGGCTTACATTCTTAGGCTAAGATGTTTTACTATACGTGTACAATTATGAAAATTAGGATGGAGTTAAAGCTTATAAACAAATAAATACAAAAAAAGCCATCACCACCAATTTAATTTAAGTTTGTCAGCTTTTTTAAGTTTTACTTCTCATTGACCTACAATTCTGCAATCGGTACGGACCCTCGGTAGGCGGGTCTGACCATTAATAGATCTGAATTTTATAATGTATACCTTATATATTTCAATTTCCATGTATTTTTAATTGGCTTCTATGAAGCAAGAATAAATAAATAATAATATATGATTTTACTTTGACGATGTTCTTACATAATAAACGCCACAACTAGGCCATGGATATCTTGATGATGCTTAAAAGAATATATTCGAAATATTATATGTAAATCCATACTGAATTTTTATACACGTATTATTATAATTCGAATATTAAAAGGATTCAGCGTCCATTTGTGTATTTTATATTAAAAACCAATCAACTTTAAAACAAAACGTATAAAATTCATATATGTAGTAAACATGTCAAATCACAATGTTGTAATAAGCTTATAATTCTATTGTTTTTATTTATAACATCTCAAAGTTATTTTATGCATAAATAATTTTTTTTTATTACTTTTTTTTAAACCTAAGGTAGTCTTTTATCTAGTCCCCTACAAGCTTTTGTCTAGTTTGTAGGGGATTTAATACAGAAAGATCATATATGAAACTCTGTAATTGACTGTCCTTTAAAAGATATTTGCATTTATTGTCGACGAGTCAAGAAAGGGCCTTGGCCCCTAAGAAAACTTTTCTTTTAGTAGATAAAATATAATATTACATTTTCCGATAGTGGGAGCCACTTTAATTATTATTGTAAAGCAAAAGTCGACCAGCAAAGATTTGTCTCAATACTTTAACAGATCAAAATTTAAACAATAAACCTATTAATGTATTGTTTTCGTGTAACAAAGGTAATTGTACTAAAACTCTATGCGAATTCCTTCGCACAGGTTAAAAACATTCGTTATTTCAATGTGATTATTTAAAGCATTTTAATTAAATTACAGCTTCAATGCTTTGCTCAGCTCAGCTGCAATGATTTTTTTTTCAATACACTTTGCCTTTCTTATTCATTCCCTTAAAAGGTGCAGAGAATCTAATCTCGAATTTCGTTCTTACTGTAACATACTCGTACACCACTTTTTGTAATAGCAGTCATTAAATAATTATCTTAACTAGCTCATAACAATTAATAAATAATAGACATAAAGATATCTTGGATAAAAAAAAAACAGATTGTTTATATTACTATTATATTGCTTATACTACTATAATAAAATATTAAAGAAATGTCTGTCTATTTAATATATTTAAGAAGAAAATAATTTTATGATAATAACAAAGTAGTATATACCTGTCTTTTTGTCTACCTGCCTGCACGTCTGCTTATCTGCTGGTTCTGTTACGAAAACAGTTGAATGACTCAAATTTTGGAAAAAAAATCTGAGTGTGTTAATCTAGCATTATCTTGCCACTTGCTACATATTTTAAGTATGAGTGACATATAGAGGCAAGGCTTTAAACAGACACATAAACGAATTTTTGGGCAGCTAAACATGTCAAAAAACAACAACAAGTTATATATATTTACTTTAACTGAGACAATATATATTTTAATACCAATAGCTTGTGCATTCAATATTTGCACTATTTACGAAAATAAATCTTATATTATATACATATATAAGCTATTTTTATTATATACTTTTGTGGCGGTGATTTTGCAATTACGGGTCACGTCCGTAAAATAAGTTTCACGATTTTTTTTGCAAAGAAAAGTACATATATTTTTGAAAAGTTCAGACTTTATTTTATTTTCCTACGTAACCCTTCTGTATTCGATACACTCCTTTCTTCAAACCAGAGTCATAAAACTCTGCCGTCTGTCCGTGTAGAAAATTAACAACCGCGTTTTGCACCTATTTATCTGTTCCGCCAAGGTTCTCCCAAACTGTAACCCGTCGATCTTCAGAAGCTTCGAAGCACTACCGCTTCAACTTTGGGAAGTTTTTCGTCGAAAACCGATGGCCGCCCTACATCACTTCGTCGTGAACGTCTCTTCGGCCGTTTTGAAAGTCCCTGACCTAACTGCACACCATCCTGGAGCTCATACACTCTTCTCCATACACTTGACAAAGTTCTTCGTGAATTTTACTTCATTTCACCTGATCGCGCATAGAAACGAGCCAGCGCTAGCCCATGGAATGAATTTTACGGACACACCTGATATATAAAAATGATACTAATATAGTACCAGTAAAAAAATAATAGAGTTAAGTGTCAATAACTATTACCTACTAAGTCATTTGAATTTGAAAATAATCTTTGCTATGCTAATGTCGGATGTTAGTACGAGTAGCTATAATATAATTCAGTTTACGCATCATTAAACACGACATAAAACCAAAGGGCATCAAGTATTTACAGCAAAAAACCTAGTAATACTTGTCGCTACGACTTAATGAGAAGGATGCGCATTGCACACAATCCATTCACCACGTCTATTGATTAAAAAAGATAAATATCTTATTGAGGAATTTTTATATTCCTATTGATTACGTATCCACTTAAATATTGATTTTTATAATTTACCAACCTCACACTCTTTGCGTGATTGATAAAGAGTAATTAATATTTATAACAATGATGTAGGTATACTGTATGTTTTTATTTTATTTATGACAAAGAAGAAATATAGCATTTCTTGTAGAATGCTCGTAGAATATTAAATCTAAACGATTATGATTATTAACATTAACTAAAATTATAATCAAAAACTATTAACATAAACATTTATAAAATAAATGAAACGAATTATATTTTATTTACGGCGTAATTACAAGTAATTCAAGTCGGAAGCATCGCTGCCAAAAAATTCGGCAGAAATCGATACTTTATTCTTGAATGTTGCGATGAGCTTTCATATTTTAATCGTTTAAGAGATCATATTTTATAATTATGAATATGACTTATATATAACAACAATTAAAAATACTGTTTTATGTATTCTACGTTTTACTGCTATTAACATTGTGATGAATCTTCTAAAGGTATATGTACGATATTTAACAAAACGCTGACATTTCGACAACCATCTAACGATTACTAAGAGCGGCATGACCGTGTGGCATTAACATTACCTACATTTAACGTTAGAAAACATATTCAGCCACTTTACGCATCCACATGTCCTTTATGTTTGTAAATATTAAATATTCAATTTATTTTAACCGCAAAAATGAACCATAGATATATACTATATTTTTAAGAATATTATACCATGAACTTTAGGTGTAGGTATATACATATGTACTTATTGCCTTTATTCTTGAATGTTGCGATACTCGGCAGGATAATTTGAAAATTATTAGCTAATTATTAAATTAGAATTTAAACACAAATTTCATACTTGTACTCACTAAATTATTGTCGTGTGTTTATTTATGTAATTCTATAATATATTTTAAATATTTGTTCACATGAAAGGCAGAGGGGGATCTTGGGAACCTACTGTTCCGTGTCTCAATTACCGGCCAATTTGATACTTCAAATTTATATTGGCGAAAGTTAACGCCGCCCTATGCCTCGTTCTCAAAGCCAAGAAATGTAAATATTAAGCACACAGGATTATAAAACCTTTAGTGGGGATCGAACTCACAAACTATCGCGTCACATCAGGATTCTTATTATTAAGAAGCCTGTCGTGGAGCACGGGCACAAGTAAGACAGTTGTTAGGTTCCCCACTTTTTGCCAAATTGCAATGCGTGTTGAACGGCGAAACCCAACGCTGCACTTTGCTTTGTTCCCAGAGATGACACAAATGAAACAAATGAAAATATTAAATTAAATTCTAGCGACCCGCCCGCGGCTTCGTCCGCGTGAGTTGCACTATTTAATTTACTAATCTCAATTAATTTCTTGTTCTAATAACATTATCAATTTTAAGACAATATCTATATATTTAAAACTAAAATTTAACCTATGTCGCACTTAAAATTTTAAATTTTATGTAACTTTTTTATTTATTAATTTACATAAAACAAACCCTAGATGTGGAAGGTTTCCAAAATATAGTAATAAAAAAAGGTTTAAAATCTGTGTAGCCGTTTCTGAGATTAACGCACCAACCGACAGACAAATAAATAGACAAACGGACAAATTTGTAAAAATAGCTATTTTGGGCCCTATTACATTAATAAACATTCCCTATAAGGTTTATTCCTTCATTGTTACAGACAGTAATCGGTTACAAAACAACACAAACAAGTGTAAACGTTATATTAGGTATAAGTATAACGATTAATATTCATATATTTAAATATGTCGATATTTCATTAATTGGATTTTCTGTTCTATGGCTGGCTGTTTGACCTGTAGAAATAACACGATGACGATGTAGTAATAATTGCTATATTTTTACATATCTCAATAGCTCAATTGGATAATCAATCTTAACAACTTAATCTCTATTAAATAATAATCTTTATTAGACCAATCAAAATATTTTATAAAATATTAGTTACAGCTTCCGCAATTAGAAGGAAGTGATAATTCTAATAATTATAGAATTATTAAAATTATCAATCTTATTATACCTACATTAATTTGGTAAAATTAATAAAGTTTTTACATTGACATCGAATCCTATAAAGAACATGTTATTTAATTTAAATATTACTTATATAAAAAAAATAACATTTATTGCTATCTCGAACCCATTTAAGTTGATGTAACCCGGAGACCAGAGAATGTCATTCATGAGGAAATGATAGAAGGTTGAAGAAATAAAATGAGCACGTTCAAGCACGACGGCCAACTTGCTTTGTGTTTTTACCTCAAGTAAAAACAAATCACATTTACTATACAATCAATAAGCAAACTATCAACCTATTATAAATATATATATATATATATATATATATATATATACATATATATAATATATATTATATATAGATAGATAAATATATATTAGATATATTATAGATAGAAGTATAATAATATCATATAAATAGATATATATATATAAGATATATAGAGATATATTATATAGAGTATATATATGAATATATATAT
The DNA here is from genome assembly GCA_019049475.1 of Eueides isabella. Lineage (NCBI taxonomy): Eukaryota > Metazoa > Arthropoda > Insecta > Lepidoptera > Nymphalidae > Eueides > Eueides isabella. Next base: position 8,406,416 of record CM032393.1, read on the forward strand.
ATATATAATATATATATATATATATATATATATATATATATATATACCCTGCGGGGGGTCCTCATTCTTTTTACCGTGACCTTCCTCCAGTATCTTCGATACTGTGTTTTCAAAGGTCAACCGAGGTCTCCCCCTTCCTCTCTTACCACTCACTTTTCCATCATAAATCTTCCTACTTCTTATTATATTATTATATAATTAACGCGGCATCTTTTTAAGAAATTTATTGATGTTAAAAAAATATATTGCACGTTTAGTTTTTAGGTACTCTAATCGACTATAATAATCTCATACCAGTGTGTGTACAAATAGCACCTAAAAATGACATCAAAAAGCAAAAAGATACTCAATCAGGCAAGTAAAAAATTATTATGTCACCTAATCAAAGAAGATTTAAATCGCTTTGACGAACAAAAACCTTAAGCAATGATATCGGGACGTGTTTTTCGCCAATGTCACGTTGAATGGAGAAGACACGAAGGAGGTTGTACGGTAGAAAAAAAATATCTTACACAGTAAGATATTAAAAAGAAAATCTAGATAAAAAATTCCTTCACCTATAACAAAAAAAATAAAAATAAATTATATATGTATTAAAATAAATGTATACATTATGTACACACAAGGTTAGTAATAAGAAATATATAATACAAAGGTGTTAGTTTACAATTTAATATTGTTATATTTAATATATTTACATAAAAAATTACATAATGGACTAAACAAACATTGAACATTAAGGGGACGGGGAACTTTGTGAGGAAGGACATCATATAAGGGATGGATTAACTTGGGGCATGTAAAAAGGATATGAGAAGGGGAACCGTCGTCCAGACCACATTCACACAGTGAGTGGTCCCTGACCCTGATCTTAGCTAGATGTACAAGAGTGCACGCATGTCCAAGGCATGGTAGGATTATCCAAACTTTGTTTTGACAGATTAACAACTGACGTTTGTGTTGCCTGTTTAGAAGGTACGGTGTTGCCATCACTATTTTTCCGTTGGGATTTTAATTCGATATTTTCGTACTGACGAATTTGTCTAGTTTTATATTGAACGTATTTATGTTTCGCGCGTTTATTGGTCAATTTTACACATTGATGGAAATCTGTCTTTGAAAAACACGTCCCGATATCATTGCTTAAGGTTTTTGTTCGTCAAAGCGATTTAAATCTTCTTTGATTAGTTGACATAATAATTTTTTACTTGCCTGATTGAGTATCTTTTTGCTTTTTGATGTCATTTTAAGGTGCTATTTGTACACACACTGGTATGAGATTATTATAGTCGATTAGAGTACCTAAAAACTAAACGTGCAATATATTTTTTTAACATCAATAAATTCTTAAAAAGATAGCTAAGATCAGGGTCAGGGACCACTCACTGTGTGAATGTGGTCTGGACGACGGTTCCCCTTCTCATATCCTTTTTACATGCTCCAAGTTAATCCATCCCTTATATGATGTCCTTCCTCACAAAGTTCCCCGTCCCCTTAATGTTCAATATTTGTTAATGTTTGTTTAGTCCATTATGTAATTTTTTATGTAAATATATTAAATATAACAATATTAAATTGTAAACTAACACCTTTGAATTATATATTTCTTATTACTAACCTTGTGTGTACATAATGTATACATTTATTTTAATACATATATAATTTATTTTTATTTTTTTTGTTATAGGTGAAGGAAATTTTTATCTAGATTTTCTTTTTAATATCTTACTGTGTAAGATATTTTTTTCTACCGTACAACCTCCTTCGTGTCTTCTCCATTCAACGTGACATTGGCGAAGTGATATGTGCTCAACTGGCACGCTCGGAACGCCATAATCAAAGAATCATACCGTAATCCTACCATTGTACCTTCCAGACTGGTCTGGAAGGGGTTACCTTAAGGCTCGGCTATTAGTCCTGTGTTGTATAACATATACACTTATGACCTCGAATTGTCTGTCAGTAGTTTTTGTAATATCCTTCAGTACGCTGATGACATCGTCCTCTACCATAGATCAAAATCTGTAGAGGACATAACTTATCGTTTAAATACTGCTTTACACTATCTAGACCAGTGGCTCTTTGGCCATTGCTTGGCATTATCAGTAGCGAAATGTCGGGTAGTAGTATTCTCCAAAGGAGAGTAAAACCTAATTTTGAAATTTACTGTGGTAATGATTCCATACAATTAGCAGATAGTGTTAAATTCTTAGGCATGGTCCTTGATAAAAGACTGAACGGAATTGCTTATGCTGAACATGTCAGCAAAAAATGTGAAAAAGGCATCAATGCTTTAAGAGCTGTGTCTGATGTGTGGTGGGGTGCACACCCTTTTACCTAAAAACTACTGTACAATGCAATAATTCGTAGTCATATTGACTACGGGTTATTTGTTTAAGACCCCTTTAATAAAGCTGCTACTGATAAACTTAACAGAATTCAGTACAAATGCCTTCGAATTGTTTTAGGTGCAATGAGAATCTTCCCCTACCACCGCATTACAGGTGGAGTGTGTTGATCGACCGTTTCCTATTCGTCGCCAATTTTATCTGATCGATTTGTTGGTAAAATGCTACAGTTTTCTTCCCATCCCTTGTGGTCTAAGCTATCTGAGTTAGCTGACCTTATTCCTCATGGCAAGCCACTTCCCTACTTGCTTGTTAGCTTCCTTAAATTTATCTCCCTTCCTCGCCTTCTGTCCCGCTATCCTGCTCACCCTTTATTCTGTACGCCTTATAAAGCTTTAGTACATCATCCCTCTGTCATTACAAATCTACCTGACCAAGGGAGCTGCTGACACCAACACAAAGTTTCAAGCCATAGTAAATGAAAACTGGTTAAATCACATCCTTATCTTTACAGATGCGTCAAAGCTTTCAAAGGAAAGCTGTGTTGGTGCAGCATGTTGGATACCAAAATTCAAAATTATACTACAATTTAAATGTCCCCCCGAATCATCCGTGTTTACATTGACATGGATTCCAAGGCATTCTGGAATCAGTGGGAATGAATCTGCAGACTCTTGCGCAAAATTAGCCATCTAGTGTGGCAATTTGGATCACTTTTCTATCTCGGCCCAGGATCTGTTGTCCCTTGCATATTAACTCATTTGGATGTGTCATGGGCTGAATTTTGGAATATGTCAAATCCCAGAAAGGTAAGTTCTATGCTGCGATTCAACCTAATATCCTCAGGCGGCCATGGTTTAATTCTCAAAAATTTATTGAACGGAGGATAATATCGACCATATGTCGCTTGCGCCTTGAACATGCATGTACACCTGTACACCTAGCTAAGATCAGGGTCAGGGACTGTCTAAATGTGGTGTAGACGATGGTTCCCTTTCTCACATCCTTTTAACATGCCCCAAGTAAATCCATCCCATATATGATGTCCTTTCCCACAAAGTTCCCCGTCACCTAATTTTTCAATGTTTGTTAATGTTTATGTTTAGTTCATTATGTAATTTTTTAAGTAAATATATAAGATATAACAATATTAAATTGTAGACTAACACCTTTGTATTATACATTTCTTATTACTAACCCTGTGTGTAGATAATGTATATATTTTTTTTAATATATGTATTTTTTTTTGTTATAGGTGAAGGCAATTTTTAACTTGATCTTCCTTTTTTAATATGCATTCATTCTCATATTGTGTAATATTATTTTTTCTGCCGTATAACCTCCTTCGTGTCTTCTTCAACGTGACATTGGCGAAGTGATATGTGGCAACTGGCACGCTCGGAACGCTATAATTATAGAACCATACCATACCATCCTACCATTGAGATTTAAGTAAGTTTTTAACTCATTGTCAAATCGCGTTTGAAGTAGTCAACACACGATTTGGAAGCGCTGTGTTTTAAACGATTTTTTCATTGATTAATATTTGTATTTCATGTACATTTTCTTTTAATTTATTAGTTATAGTTTGTCGTGTATTATAAACAGTAATTAAGGTAAATTATTATTTTTTTTTATGGAAAAGACGGCAAACGAGCGTATGGGTCACCTGGTGGTAAGTGATCACCGTCGCCCATGGCCCCGAGTAACTCTAGAGGAGCTATAGGAGCGTTGCCGTCCTTTAATGGGGAAGGGCACCGGGGCCTGGCATTACCTAATGCGAAACACAGTGGCCAAAGCCACTACTTAACGCCTATGTTAAATGCCGGGGTTGGTAATAATCCGGTCGAGTCTACCCATGCATGTTGCCATTACTGGCAATGTGACTCTACCACACGCACTTTAGTCGCCTCTTACGACACCATCAGTACCAGGGTGATCCTATTCTAAGCCGGAATCATACGGCAAATTATAAATATATATATATATATATATATATATATATATATATATATATATATATATATATATATATATATATATATATATATATATATATATATATATATATATATATATATATATATATATATATATATATATATATATATATATATAAATATATAAATATATTATAATTATATTAAAATTATATATAGAACCAGATCCGCCTTGAGATTTTTATACCCCCGATTCTGATCTTCCTTCTCCAAGACCCGTTACAAGGAAACGACACAACGATAATTATAATGAAGCCCCACTTAAGAAAACTATTATTAATCCTTTTTCAGCGAATCCTTCTATTCAAACAGCTTATTTTAACCCCTCTTTGGACGATCTCCTTAATTTTTATTGTGATACTGATTATGGTCCGTATATTGTTCATGTTTCTAGGTTAGAAAGTGAACCTTTAGCGGGACTATCTATAAATGCCCTTAAATTTGGTGAATTCCTATTTAAAAATAAATTGAAAATATTAAAAAAGACGGCGTTAAAAGTATCGGTCGTAATAAAATTAGTATAGAATTTGTGTCCGCTGTTGCGGCCAATAATTTTATGATCAATTCCCTTTAACAGCTTATAAATACAAAGCCCAACTTTCAGCGTCACACGTATGGGTCTAGTGAGGAAGGTCCCAATTGAGTGGTCTATACAGGCTTTCACGGAAAGCTTGGAACTCCCTTTAGGTTGTGGCCCTATTCTTAAAGCAAGAAGACTTAACCGCAAACAAACCGTGGATGGGTCTACTAGTTGGATTCCTACCCAATCGGTAGTCCTGACTTGTAGAGGGCAAGTGTTGCCGAGATCATTTATATGTTTTATAACTCACTGACCGTCGAATTATACAAGTTACTAACAAGTTGCTAAAACTGCTGCAGGTTTTGACATACTAAAAATATTTGCGTTTCAAAGCCAAGATGTTATAAATGCGCCCAACCTCATTTCGGTGAATCATGTGTAGTTCCTGTTGAAAATTCTTCTTGCCTTAATTGCTCAGGCAATCATTTTGCTATAGACCCTATTTGTCCGGAACACACAAGGCAGCGTCTAATTAAAAATACGATGTCTCAGGAAAACATTTCTTTTGCTCAGGCATCATCCAGTTCCCTCATTCCCGCAGACCTTATTCTGAGGTGGCAAAAGCTCATGCTTCTTCTCCCTCTGTCCAACCCTCTGCTAAAAATCCTCTAACAATCATATTCATGTCACAACCTCGTATAGAAAAACGACCATTAAACCTGCTCGTCATATCAATAACCTACCGAACAATGCAGCTTCTATCAATTTTAATGTTTCATCTTCATCTACTACGAATATAGACCTGCTATTCTTGCCATCTCAGAGACCTGATTAAAATCTGGTATTCGTTTTCGTATTCCAGGTTACTTTTGTTTGAGAGATGACAGGAATGACGGGTATGCTGGCAGTGCATTTTTGATAAATCGGCTTATATCTTTCTCGCGTGCATTCCTTCCCCCTCATAGTCCCAATATTAATGTTGTAGCAGTTAAAGCATTTGATATAACTTTTATTTCATTTTATATCCCACATCCTCATTTTTCTTTAGGTGAAGATATTCAGAACATTTTAGTTAGCCTTACTCGGCCACTCATCTTTCTCAGGGACTTAAACTCCCACCATACGGCTCGGGGTTGTCATTACTGCGACAGTTTTGCTCTGCAGTTAACAGACATATTTGATGATGCCAACGTATGTTTTATTAATGATGGTTCACCAACACGTAGAGTTTACCCTCATCAGTGCGGTTGACTTAACACTTTTAACCCCCTGTTTGGCTTTTACTCTTAATTGGGAAGTTCTCTCGCCCTCATTTGGTTGTGATCATTTTCCCATTATTATTTCTTTACGCAAAAAACCATGTCCAATTTCTGCTTCCACTTCTCTATTGCCTTACCGATTGAATAGAGACAATTGGTTGAATTTTTATTGTTTGTTCATTCCCGTCTTCACAATTTTCCTATTGTTAATGACGAAAATTCCTTAAGTTGCTACGAAAAGTTTATTGGTGTTTTCTACTCCGCGGCGGTTACTAATATTCCTCATAAGCGAATTGGTGGTAAATTATTGTCTTCCCCCCCTTGGTGAAGAGTGCTCTGCTGCTATAAAAAATCGCAAATTTGCTGAACGCAACTATATCCGTTGCATGTCACTCTGGTATTACAGATAATGATATAGCTGATGCTTATGCCAAATCTGCAGTATCTGCCAACCATGTAAGTCATAATTTAATTTATTCTCAAGAAGTCAAAGTCGAAATTTGATTTAAAATCTACATGGAAATCCTTTTGGTATCAATCAACACTAGTAAAAGGTAAATATTATGCCACTATCCAATAGGATATTCCAGCTTTTCCGTGGTTCTCTCGCTATAGGCGTGCTAATAGAACTGTAACCTCTACTATTTGTAGACTTCGCTTAGGCCACGCGTGTACGCCCATATATTTGGCTAAATTGAGAATGAAAGATAACTCTATTTGCGAGTGTCGTTTCGATGAAGGCTCTACGGATCACATTATTGTTAATTGCCCAAAACTCAAATACTCTCTTTATGACATCCTTCCTTCTAACATCCAACGCCCTGTTAATGTGAAATGTATATTAGCTTTAGTTTTTAGTCCGTTTATTAAAATGTTGGTTAAGTCTATTGTAGATAATTACATTAAGTTATAGTTCATAAAATATTAGTCCATTCTTATTCTCATTGATACAAAAATATATCTATTTATACTATATACACTTGTAATTTAACTATTTGAATCATTTCATCCTTCATCATATTTTTACCAGTTCTTCAAAATTTATAAAACTTTACTGCTTCATAACATTCGTGTATTTTTTACAATACGTGACACTGGCAATTATTTTGCGCCTTTCTATTCCTTTAGCAGAATCCAGTCAAACAATCACTAAGTACATCAAGACTATAGACCTGGAGCAAACTACCGTCGTTGTACACCGCATAATGTAAAATACGAAACAAAGACAAATTTTTAGTAAGTGCCTTAAGTAACGGAGGGAAGCTGTTTTTCTTAGATGCTCGAGTATTCACTGGATAAACCGGTCTGGAAGGGAATTTTTTTTTTTTTCTTGCTCTTGAAGTGACGTTTCAGGTATTAGCAATACCACATTACTTTCTGTCGGAAAAACGGCACACACGATGTTTAAATGTGTTACTTCCTTTGATAAGGTAGTAGATGAAAATGACGTCATGGATTACTACTTAGTTAAGTTTCTCAATTAATTAACAGCTAGTAGCCTCTTTGCTCACAAAATAACATTTGAAATTAGTGTTCCGGTAATGCTGATGAGAAAATTGACTCCGCTGAAATTAAGCTCCTTGGGTGTGGTGCTGGTAAAATCGTGATTTTATCATCCACTAATACCCAATAATTTTCCTTTCCAATTTAGACGTTCTCAATTCCCTGTGAAAATTTGCTTTGCGATGATAATTAATAAGGCACAGAAACAAAAGCTTAAAGCCGCTGGTATCAACCTAAGGACTGGTTCTTTTACTCGTGAATAACTTTATCTTGCTTTTCGTGAGTCAGTAATGTTTCAGTTCTGTATATTTTGGCCCCTGAGAGAAATACTGCCCACATAGTTTATAAAGAAATAATTTCATTTGTACGATATTTCTAATTAATGTCTAAAATTGGGTACATTGGAAAATATTTTCTAAACTAACTCTACTACTAAACGATTATTATGCTACAAAGTACTTACCCTACCTTAAATAAAGTCTTGTATTATGTATTGAACGTCATTATATTTTACATAAGTCCATCATCAAGTAAACAAACACTATAGGATAAAGGAAAATGTAGCTTGGGTATACATGATCATAAATCATCTAAGTATACATGATCAATAATCAGATTTGCGTTAAATTTTACAATTTATAATAGTGTCATATTAGTAAAACTCAACTTTACAAAACTACAATAATCGCAATAATAAAAAACACGTCTATACAATAAATTAATATACAATACTTATTCTTAAAGGATTAAAAATCTTCATTCTCTTCATCAATATGCGAAGGAGAATTAAAGTGCTGAACGTAGTTTACTCAGGTGGATTTTATGGAATAAATAGTGTTATACACGTTCGAAGCCGTTAGTACTAAATAAATACGTAAAGAATTTCTGTGTAGAGGACATAAAACGGCCTAAACCTCGTTTACTAGTCATATAATATCACAGATGATTGATTATTTTGTAATTATGACAAGATAAATGTAATAAAGATTATTTAAAATAAAAATACATAAAAATGCTTAAATTCGTTACACACAAGCATCTGTGATTTGGAAATTAATAAGTTTTTTTCTCTAAATTCCTTGTGTTACTAAAAAAAACATCACTACAAAAAATTTTGCTGTTCTGTTACTACAGGATAGTTCAGTCCATACCTTTAAATAATTTCAAAGTAATAAATAAATAATAAAAGAGCCTAGTTTTAATTAAGCACTACGTTTCGTTTCCCGTTCAATCTATCCGTCCAATTTGGGGCATTGCGTTTTGGCGGAAATCAAAGTACATCTTTGCTTTGTTACCAGAGCGATTAAAATTAAAATATAACATTAAAAAAATATTAAATACTAGCGACCCGCCCGCGGCTTTGCCCACATGAGTTGCACTATATTTTTACTAATCTCAATAACTTTCTTGTTCTAATAACAATATCAATTTTAAGAAAATATCTATACTCTTTTGCCTCGAGTGGTCTGTCAAATAAGTAAAAAAGTTTAATTTTACGTTGTAAACATAATATGTACAATTAATCAAGAGGACTGTTTATTAATCGTTACGCAGCGGCACAAACGTGCGACTGTAACCAACAGGTTGTGGGTTCGATCCTCACTCAAGGAAATAAAATATTTGATATTTTCAACTCATTTCAATTCATCTCTTCGCTCTGGTACAAGGCAAAAGGCGGCGTTGAGTTGCGCCATTTAACACGCAATGCCTCGAAACGAAATATCTTAACACTAGGTTCCCAAGTTCCTTCAGCCTTTTTTTTAATGGAAAAGACAAGGCAAACGACCGTACAGGTCACCTAATGTCGAGTGATCACCATTGCCCACTGCCCCCTGTAACACCAGGGAAGCTACAGGTGCGTTACCCCCCTTCAAGGTGGAGGTAGACGCGCTTTTTGAAGGTACCCATGTCGTATCGACCTAGAAATACTGCCGCGGGTAAACCCTTTCACAGATGTGTGGCGCGTGGAAGAAAGTTCCTACGACAGTAGTCGATTGCCACGTGTCCAGATGGTGTGGATGGTATTGTGTGGTTCAAAAATTCAGCAGCAGGAATTAAGTCAAATAGCTCTCTAGAACACTCTCCGTGATAACACATAGCGTCCACACTGCTATCGTCTGCATAACAATGTATGTTAGAGTCCTCCAACATATCAATGATATGCAGAAGAAACAGCGTAGGGGACAGCAACCTTGGGGGACGACGCCGGCGTTGCGACCTTGATGCTGCACCGAGTGAGAAAGCTACATTGCCGTGTGTGGGATTTAGCGGGATGCTGACTAGAGTAGAGTAGAGTAAGTACAATCAAAACATACGACCACTTATACATCGTTTTGTATGAAATTCGCCGCGTAATGAAAACCTACAGTGTACTTCTCTCGGACCTATGATAACCAGAATAATGAACTAGAAAATTTAATGCTACACAGTAAAAGAATGATTGATTACTTCTAAGATCGATAACAAACTAACCATAAGTCATATAAAATGATAGTACAATACAAAACAGTGTTATATGGCGTTCCAAAGGCTAAGGTTATTCCGGACGTGCCTCACGATGGTCCTACTCGTGATAAACGGTCTAAGTGCATACACATATATAAAATAAAATTCTATAGACTTTATTTCTTAGTTTCAAAAAAAAATGTTTGCTGAGTTATTATTGTTAAATCTGACTTGGAAAAAATCGTGATTTGAAATAAACGCGATTTAAAAGTAATAGTCATATTCTGTTGCAATACTACTAGATTTCAAGCTAAGAAAAGAAATAAATATTAAAATAACTAATTATTTCATTTACATAAAACTATATAAATCACTTTTGGGATTAATACATTTTTAGAACGGTGAAACTTTAAAACAGTCCCTTTACCAAGCTGTGAAGCAGACGATCAAGGTTATATAATATTATTAATATAAGTACATTTATTTTATCGATAGAATGAGAGTAATTTAATAATGTAGGAATTTAAAAAAAACGTAGATACATACTTATAATTAAACGGAATTATAGTCAATAATCAACAACCTATTTAAACATAGATAACTTTTATATTTTCAAATATTAGTTTTTCACTATAATTTTACCATTATCAGGTAAATCAAAAGTCCTTGTAAAAAAAAATATTATTAATTTAACAGTACATCTTTTATGCGTCCTATTGCAAAAATAAAAATGTTATAAGGTATTTTGGTTTTACATATATAAAAAAATAATTTGCTAATGTGTAGCTTTATTTTATTCATTTTTTTAATATGACAATTATTTGTCTGATAACATTGTCAAAATATTATGGAATTTACACTTATTTATCATATAACTTCGTAAACAAATGAAGGAATTCCAATAAAATAAATATTGGGTTCAATTCTTTTATTTGAATTTCATTAATATCAATCTAAATATTTAATGATTCATTTCTTCGCTCCGGTAATAAGGCAAAGCGCGGTGTTGAGTTCCGCCACTCAACACGCAATGCCTCAAATTCGGCGGAAAGTGGGTAACGGAAGTGGAACGGAGTGTCTTAGAACTAGGTTCCCGGGTTCCCTCTGCCTACCCTGCCTCGTGCGGGATACAACGTGAAGCTGAAAGAAAGATAGATTAATATAAACACTTGAAATGCCTAAATAGCATAGGGCATAATATTATAATTAAATACATACATTTTGCTGTGTGATCCCGGCTTAGAATAGGATCACCCTGGTACTGATGGTGTCGTAAGAGGCGATTAAAGTGCGTGTGGTAGAGTCACGTTGCCAGTAATGGCAACACGCATGGGCAGACTCGACCGGATTATTACCACCCCCGGCATTTAAGACCGGCGTTAAGTAGCGTTTCGCATTAGGTAATGCCGGGCCCCGGTGCCCATCCACCTTAAAGGACGGCAACGCTCCTGTAGCTCCTCTAGAGCTGCATGGGGCCTTGGGCGACGGTGATCACTTACCATCAGGTGACCCGTGCGCTCGTTTGCCGTCTTTTCCATAAAAAAAAATAAAGAATATCATAAAAAAAATCAATAAACAAAATAATAATGACCACAATTACACAGAAGCTTAAAGTCACGAAGTATTGGAAATTTACATAATTTTGCATTTTTAAACATCTTATAAAGTTATTTTATTAGTTCGAAACTCATTATAATATAGTCGATCCAATTAAAAAACTAAACATTTTCTTATGCTGAAAGGATTTCGATCAAATATATCGCTTTTATATGTATTTATATTGGTTTTTGTCATTTTAGGATGACCTGACATAAAATTTTAAATTTCTTAGAATAAAAAATCGAGTGCACCAGCTTACAGTTATTATAATAATTATATAAAAATTATATTTTTTATTCTATGAAAGTGTATGATTCATTTATGCATGTACGTAAATGTTTTTTATATCTAGATTTTTAATTATTTTAATATTTTTATATGACAGCGCCTGTGATAAAAATTAAATAAAAGTTATCGTTAGCTACATGGAATATTTGCTAGGCGTAGGACTGGCCATTAAACTGTATTCGCGTTACTAATTCAATTAGTAATATAGACTTTTGACGAGTAATCAAGGAAGCCTTCGCGTGATGTGTTGCGAAGAAGTGTATCTATTAATTTTAGATTTTATACGATTTATAAGGTCGACTTATAGATAAATCTTTAAAGAACCAGTTATATAAAATTCGGTTGGATTGCGTAATCATTGAATCTTGATGAGCATACAACAACCGCGTGGGTTCAGCTGCCTCCCGCCTTGAAACACTATAAGGCTTATAAAAACCAAGGACAGTAAGTTGAACAATCGATCAGATCTATCGAGCGTTGATATTGATAAAACAAACGTTTGATTAAATCGTTATAATAGTTTTATATTATGTATTTTGTAGTGTTTTTTTTTTCAGATTCACGCTGTGTTCGGCACTTGGCGGGATGAGCAGAAGGAACTTGGGAAACTAGTGTTAAGACACTCCGTAAGTGGCGGTACGTCGGGCTTTGCCTTGTTACCAGAACGAAGAAACGAAAACCTTATTAACCTTTTAATTAAAAGAATATTAACTTTTAAAATTAGTTATTACATTATTATTATTTTTTCAGCTTCACGCTGTATCCTGCACGAGGCAGGGTAGGCAGAGGGAACCCGGGAAACTAGTGTTAAGACACTCCGTTTCATTTCCGCCGTATTTGAGGCATTGCGTGTTGAGTGGCGGAGCTCAACGCCGCGCTTTGCCTTATTACCAGAGCAAAGAAATGAAACATTAAATATTTAAATTGAAAATATTAAATCGACCGGGGATCGAACCCAGAACCTGTCGGTTACAGTCACGCGCTTGTGCCGCTGCGTCACGACAGGCCTCGAAATATTATTATTATTATGTTTCTCATTTTAAGTTTTCGGGTTCAAAAGGAACCGGTCCTTTTGAAGGCTTGCGTGGGGAGTGAGGTACAACACGTAGAAGCCCCTTAGAGAATATTAAAATAATTTGCTGAGACACATTAGCCGGGATCCATCTCTGAGTAACCAGAGGCAATTGCCCAGAGATGGTCTCTGGATAATGCGTAGAACCTATATAAACTATGAAAAGCTAAATTGGACCTATGGAATGTAGTTTGGATAACCCGAAAACTGGGCTATTGAAGGAGACTACTATTATTATTATTAATAAAATTTTTCTACTTTATAGTCTCGGTATGGTAAAACATACCGGTATATTGGCAGTCACGGACCTAAGTAAGTTAAATTTAACGATTTGGGATACTTAAAAATCTTCTAAATATTCTACAAGTAGTTAAAATCGCTGCCTTTTGTAGAAGGGTATATGTATACGAGGACAAGAATAATATGCTAAGGGACTGATGAAGGCTTTTAGGATTAATGCCTGTAGTAGAGACAATTACTGTTGTTTTTTTTTACTTTTTTCAATTTCCACATTCTGTAATTTGATCTTTTAATTCTTCATACTTTATTTTTTTTTCCCAAAAAATTGTTTTATACATTATGAGAATTAGGTATCGCAATGTGGTAATTTGTGCAGCTTTATTGACTTTATCTATTAATGTGATATCCGGTGTATTGTATGGTACAGTTTATCAGTCAATATAGCTCAGTCAAAATATAATTTTTAAGGCTCGTTTTCCATTAAAGACACTGGGGTACATTTGTAATATCGTACTAGTGGTGCTGAACTGAGTGTATATTTTAATGCTAATTTCTGATCGATAATTTGAGCAACTTGATCGTGTCGGTGCCTATAATAGTGTTGTGTTATAGTGTTTTTTCAGTTAAATTTTGATTTAAGTATAGAGTTAAGTCTGTATTTGAAATGTTTAGTTAAATTTGTTTTGACCTCCTTGTGATGGGTTAACTGTGATTGTACATTGCCTAAATATTTGTATGTTTCACTTTCGATTTTATATATTCTCCATTGCTCAGTAAATAATCGTGTATATATTTTTTTCTTGCTTTACTTCCATTAATTTTACATTTGTCTATTCCAAATTCCATATCAATATCTCTTGAAAATGTTTCCCTTACGTTTGCTAGATTATCAGGTCTTCTTTCGCTTCAGCGTATATCTTTTGTTATTATTATTATTTAAATTTTTGTTTCTCAGCTTTAGGCTGGTGTATAACTATAACTACGGGTATACGCCGAGTAATTATAGACTATGATGTATTGGGTTTTGTAAATCTATGCCATTTTCTTCTAGTTGCAGGAACTTCCTCACTATCCTACATGTGTTTAAAATAGCAGCTTTCTGTAGAGTGTGTATTATATTATCTTGTAAATTTATTATTTTTGAATAGTTATGAATAGCCTTTGGTATGACACCAGTGGTGGATCTATCTATCGGAACGACGTATGCTTTGTTTAGTTTCCAAATATAAGTGACTTCTTCTTTACGATCTGAATATTTATTTATATTTTCGACTATTGTTTTTTGAATATTATGGGTGTTAGGTACTGCGACGTCTATCATGTACACAATTTTATTGAGTATAGCGCGATCATAATATATTTTATTCGAATTGTTACGGAATATTTGTGTCTTGTAGGAGTTTGTGTTTACGTGCTAGAAGATGACGAAATATTTATACCAATTGGTTATGTCGATGAGTGTAGTCCGTTTGTGTTAGGCTTGTGCTGGCTCCTGTTATGTGTTGAATGGTTTCAAGTTGTATATAAATTTATCATGTAATTGAAGGGTCATTGATGATATGTTTACTAAAGTTTTTTGTGTTTATAATTTAATTTTGTATCACAATGATAAAACCTTCTGTTTCCGGAAAGACACTGCCTAAAACTTGTTTTTAAAAAAATATTTGATCCTGCAGAATCTACGTGAGGTTGCTGGAGGTCATTGGGGTACCTTCCGTGCATTATTTACTTTTCCCAGTCTTGTATTTTCTTTTCTTGTGAATCATTTTTTGTTAGATTTGTGCATTTTGTGGTTCATTAAGATTTAAAGGCGTATATTTTTATCGTTTTGGACTACCAGTGTATGTATATTACTTGACTGAGCTTTAGTGTGAATCATATATATATAATAAAATATACAACTCATCATACTACTGTTTGATGAATTGTATATTTGTGTCTGCCATAAATGTTTTATATCTATTAGACCTCTTCCTGCATTAATTCGTTTTATTGTTAATCTTTCGACTGCAGATTTAGGGTGTAAATTGTTATGCTTTGTAAGTGTAGTGCGTATCGATAGTTCTATTTGTTCTATATTACTTTTTGACCATTTTATGATTCCAAATGTATAAGTTAAAATTGGTATTGCGTATGTATTAGTGTATAGCCTTTATTAATTTTTTACTTAAAAGTTGGTATTTTCAAATAGCGTTAATTCTCTTTTTATATTCCTCTATTATTGTTACTTTGATAACTGTATGATTTAATCCTTTTAGTTGCTCTAATCCGAGGTATTTATATAGTTCGTTGGGTTCCATTGCACTTATTTTATCTATATTGTTAATCACGTAGTCATCAGGTCGGATATTTCCTTTAACTATATCGACAGTTCTACATTTGTCTAGCCCAAAATGCATGTGTATATCTTTACTAAATTCTGTTGTAGTCTCAATTATTCTTTTCACCTCTTTATTATTATTGCGTATAATTTAATGTCATCCATATATATTGTAATATTATCGTTTCGGTTACATTGTACTCGGTGGGAAAGTGGGTTTAAAGCCAGACAGAGACAGTGGGCTCAGGGAACCCAAGGTGGTTCTCTGAGCCCCCTGCCCTGAATATATGCCTTTTTTAATGAGTACTTCTCTAGTGTTTATATTGTAATTAAGGCTATATAAATGTAGTGTAGTCTTTCATTGTGTCATACATAATATTTTTTAAAAAATGTAATATTTTAGGATTGAATGTGTAAATATTTAGTATATGTAGCAATCAAAAGTATGGGATACTGTCAAACGCTTTCTTATAATCTATATAGGTACAGTGAAGATTTCTATTTTTTGATACTGTATGTTTTATTATATTGGAGTCAATGATAAGCTGTACCCTGCATCCCATATGGCCCCGCCTGCAGCCTTTTTGTTCTTTTGTTGTTATCTTGTTGTTATCTATGTGTTTATAATTTTTCTAGTAATAGGAGTGGTGATTATTTTATATATGGTCGGTAAACAAGTAATTGGCCGATGTTGAGACGCTTGTGCAGACAAATTATTTTTGGGTAGCGTATAAGTTATTTCGGTAGGTACGAATTCAGGTATATTTTGTTATCCAGAGATAATTTCATATATATTCTTAGCTATGAACTATGGAAGGAAGTAAATTTTTTAAACCAAAAGTTATGAACATTGTCTACGCCTGGTGATTTCCAGTTATGTAACTTATATGTAACTTCTCTAATATCTTCTACTATTTCATTGTATTCCATAACTTTAAGAGGCAGAACTGCTTTGTTCTTCCTTTGCTATTCAAGTTGCAATATTATTATGATGCGTCTGCTCTTCCCATATGCCTGAACAATATTTCTCCAATTCTCCTTTTGTCGGTACTTCTAAATTATTTTCTTGAATTACATTTTCTGATTTAAATAAATTTCTATAAAATTGTTTTTCATTGTTAGTACATATATTATTTTGACTTTTTCGTTTCTTGTGCTTTGTTATACCTTTTGAGCCTGTCCGATTTAAGTACTAATTTCTGCTTTAAAGTATCTAACACTTCTTCCGGTCTTTTATTATCTTTTTCATGTTTTGTATGTACCTTTGTTGTTCTTAGTAAGAATTCTACTTTTTCAATTTTTTTGAAATCTATTATTGTTAATGAATTATGTTAGTCTTCCTATGTCTGTCCTCAATTTTTAATATGCTTTTCTAATCTATGTTGCCAGGCTGGTTTATTTTTATTTATTTTACCTTTAAACCTTGAGTTTTTTATAATATTATAGTTTAACTCTTTAGTTACAGTGAATGCAGCGCAGTATATTAATATATGTAAATCTATTAGTTTTGTACCTAGAGATATGTAGTCCATAAGAATATTTTCATTAAATAAACTTGTAAGTTGATAACGTTTGCGGCAATATTAGAGTTTTGGTACTTTTGGATCTATGCCTAGTAAAATAAAGTTAAAATAGTTTGGAATTTCTCCATTATACCTCGCCTATATTCTTCATTAGGTTGATAGTTCAAATTTACAAAACCTTTAATATTGATTTCTAACAGCTGTGTTATTGTTTCTGTTTGTGTAAAAGCGTGGGAAGTTTGTATTCGTTGGTAATTTGAGTAAGGTAGGTTTTGTCAGAAGATAAAAATTTTATATTTGACTGTGGAGATGTGGACGTTACTGGTGAGGAAGTCCTTCTTTCTTTATTTGTGCGAGTTAGTATATCTGTATTATGTGCAGTATTTATTTATTCTTCCTGTATTTGAATTTTCACTTCTTCTTTTAGTTGGGTCAGTAAATCTTCAGATAGTAATTTATTTTTTTCTATTGTTCTTCTTTTGTCTAAAACTCTTTGTTCTGATACTTTAATTTGGGGATAATGAAGTGAATTGTGGGTGTAATTTTTTCCTGTATATAGTCATGTCTGTCTCTAGTTTAGTAATATGGTAGTAAGTGCGCATGATAAATAGGTTTACTTCTTTGCTTCATTGCATACGCACTATGAGTTTAACAGCTTTGGGGGACGCAGGTAAAAAGACATTTGCCTCCCGCGCAACATCCAAAAGCGGTGTTGGTGTACCTCTACTACGTAGCAAAGATGTTACCGAACGTTGCGCAATGCGGTACTCATACTGCATGGTTCACTTGGGCTATTGATACTACTTGTGTATGTGTATATATGTTCAGCTGTCGATTTTTCAGGTACTAAATACACGGTGGGAGCCCGCCTGCTCAGCTCCTCACCACTGACGGTTCGCTTGCTAAAACACCCAGCGTCAGCTCCAGATGTGCCCCGACGATTGCCCTCGGTAAGCGGCCCTCTCAGTTTGACGACCAACAAGCTACCCACAGTTAAGAGGCAGCCGGCACTTTTACCATATGTGAAGGGAGTAACAGACAGGATCGTAACTATTGAAACTATACTCAAGCCTAACGAGAAACTGAGCTTATTCTTGAGATCAGTTAAATGTAATATTCCTTTGCAGGGTGTATACAAGCTTGATTGTGACTTATCATATATAGGTCAAACAAAGAAAAGCATCGGTGTGAGGGTGAAGAAACACATCTCCGATGTCAAGAATGGGCCTGTATCGAAGTCAGCTGTGTGTGCATACATCGAACAAATCCAACTAATTGTCAATCAGCAAAGATTAGTTGGATTTGTTCATGTGGGATTTAATAAGCCCCACATACTCGCTAGGATATATCCCCAGGATGATCGGATATTGAAATACAAAACCATCCTAATTTCAATGGGAAAGATGGTTGGAAGCTTTTCACCACCTGGGACTCACTCTTAAAAATTTTAAAGTCTCAAACGCAGCATACAGAGGACCAGATACAGTAAGTTCATTCCGCAAGAATCCAGGTTAGTACGTTAGGCAACTAAGAAATCGTTGGCGGTAGTTTGATATAATAATGATGTCAAATAACAGACGAATGCCACCACAATCTACCCATGTTCACAGACTACTGTAAAATGTTCAAAACATCCGGTTTCCAAAAATGTTTAAAAACCACGCGATTTGTCTGGTTAAAAGTGTTGTATGTGTTTCATTTAAAATAAAGTCCAGTTTATGGGACATTTGAATAGCAAAGCTAATCTTCAAAGCAGCTCAATATTGAACAGAGTTTGCCCTGTACAATATTGAGTTGCTTTCAAGCAGTACTTAATATCAGAACATCGCCTCACTTTATAACGCTCAAGTTCGTCCTCGCGCTGATTACTTTCCCACCTTTGGTTAGGCGCCCCTGATTATCAACTACAACCACTTGAATTGTTGATAATACGAACTAATAAACATATTTTATTATTTAAATATATGGAGATACTTTTTTACGGCAAATACCCGTTCCCAGGAACTATTTAGCTTGGTGCCACGATCCTCTTTTTAAGATCGAACCTTAAAAGACCTCCTATTACTTTATGACTCTGTCATTTGAGAGCTTTCTAGCTTCGTGGATACGGATATTTTGACCCAAAAGGCCGACACCGTAAAGGTACTGCAGGTATAATAACACGTACACACACAACATAATAATCCTTTAGCTTGTTTGCTTGATTCTGTAATAAATAAAAATATTTTATAATTTCATTCACTTCATGGGTAGCGGTCAAATTACAAATAACGTTGCATCTTACTAATATTATAAATGTGAAAGTTTGTACGGATTTGTGTATGTTTGTTACTCTTTCACGCAAAAACGAATTTTCATGAAACTGCAGTAATATAGCTATGAAATCAGAATAACATAATAAGTTAAAATTTAAAGGGATTTTAACCGACATAAAAAAAGAGTTTCTTTTATGTATGTTCCCCGATTACTCGAAGATTGGTGAACCGATTTTCAAAATTCTTTTTTGTTCGAGAGGTTCTTATTTCACAATTGGTCCCATAACAAAAAGACCAGGATCTGATGATGCAATCCTGGAGAAATGGAGGGCAACCCCCCTGCGGTTTTTTCGCATAGTAACGCAAAT
Organism: Eueides isabella; assembly: GCA_019049475.1. Taxonomy (NCBI): domain Eukaryota; kingdom Metazoa; phylum Arthropoda; class Insecta; order Lepidoptera; family Nymphalidae; genus Eueides; species Eueides isabella. The sequence goes on from CM032393.1 coordinate 8,426,156, forward strand.
GAGAGATCAATATCTGACTATCATCTCATTTTATTAACCGACTGCAAAAAAGGAGGAGGTTCTTAATATGTATGTTCCTCAGATTACTCGAAGATGGGAAAACCGATTTTAAAAAAAACTTTTTTTATCGTTGGAGTTACACAAACATAATTACTGTAGGATTATTTATCTACTACAATTAATAAACATATAATAAAATTATAACCACCTCATGTCTGTACATTATAGATATTAAAGAAAAACTAATTCGATTGAAATTAATATTTGGCTATTTGGTTAGAAATTAAGAATAACGCAATTATGTATTATATTATATATATATATATATATATATATATATATATATATATATATATATATATATATATATATATATATACATATATATATATATATATATATATATACATATACATATATATATATATATACATATACATATATATATATATATATATATATATATATATACATATATATATATATATATATATATATATATATATATATATATATATATATATATATATATATATATATATATATATATATATATATATATATATATATATATATATATATATATATATATATATATATATATATATATATATATATGTATATATATATATACATATAAATTAGAATTAGTCTTAAAATAAATTTGTAAATAATATTAAGCATAAAAATATTATTAAAATGAATAAACATACATATATACAAAAGGTACAAATGTTAATTAATCAAAGTCTGATCATAGACACCTCTAAATTTAATAAATCGCTTATTGGTCATTGAACTAAAACGTCGTACAAAGGAATAAGCAGTTCCGTGAGTGAAAATAACCAAGACTGACCTTAGTTCCCATGAATACTATTAAATTCAACGATAGCAATCGAAATTAATACAAAATATAGGTAGACGTAGACAGATGTAATGTCTCATAAGCATTGTTTCATAACCGTCTAATAACTTTCCTTCCTTATCTAATATTTGTAATGCAATTACAAATAGTCCTTTTTTTAATAAACAAGGCAAACGGGTGTACGGGTTACCCGATGGTAATCACTCACCATCAGGTAACACGTACACCACCACGGCACCGTGTAACACCAGGGGAGCTACAAGCGCGTTGCCAACCTTTAAGGTGGAGGTAGGCGCACTTTTTGAACGTACAGAAGGAAAGTTATTCTATTGATTATGCTTATCTAGCTTTAGAGATTAGAATTCTTAATTATCTTAAATAATTATGAAACACTAAATTACCATACGTCTAGTAGCTATCAGCAAAAAAATACAATACAGGACTTAAATTTGCTAAATACAATAAGACAGAGGCCTGTCGTGGCGCAGCGGCACAAGCGTGTGACTGTAACCGACAGGTTCTGTGTTCGATCCCCAGTCGAGGAAATGAAATATTTAATATTTTCAATTTAAATATTTAATGTTTCATTTCTTCGCTCTGGTAATAAGGCAAAACGCGGCGTTGAGCTCCGCCACTCAACACGCAATGCCTCAAATTCGGCGGAAAGTGGGGAACGGAAGTGGAACGGAGTGTCTTAACACTAGGTTCCCGGGTTCCTTCTGCCTACCCTGCCTCGTGCGGGATACAGTGTGAAGCTAAGTAAGTTCCCCACTTTCCGCATTGCGAGTTGAGTGGCGGAACTCAACGCTGCGCTTTTTCAATGTTAAAATATAAAATATCTATTAAGACTTTATTAATAAATCAAAATATCAATAATGACAAATAAGCAATTAATATAATTTAATACTTTAAAGTACACAATGATCAACGTTAATATTTTAGCAGCCTTGTCAAATAAAACAGTTTCGTTTCATAAAAATATTTTTTTCTTAATGTGAATTATTTTTTTCTTACTTTTTTACGCGTAGAGAAAGTATGAGGATAATATTTTTTGTATCTGCAAGATATTTAATTTTTATATCAGTTACTCCAATAACGAAATTTTCTGCTAACTGAAAATCTAAGAATCTCTAACTTCAATTGGAATCCATGAAAGCTGTACATGTTTCATTTTTATAGTGAATATTGTAATATATATTATTACCAACAAAAAAAATACAAATTAGTATAACGTTGTAATGAATGTGTCTATTTTATTATCTGATTAGATACCACTAATTAAGAAAGTTGTTTCCGGTCGTTGTGACCGTTGATCGTATACCGTATCCCTTATGCTGTACAGTGACAACATTTACAATGCGCTTATATTATTAATTAAAATTATATCTATAAAATATTGTTACTTTAATGTACAATGAAAAATATTTTGTGTCTTTTCTAATATCCCTAAGAATATATTATATTAGCGTGAAGGCGTAAAAAATAAGCTAATATCCACATTTATATTATTCATTATATTTATTATTATGTTCTAAAAAAGGTAGGTATATAGTCCTGCGATATACATACTCAATTAAATAGGTAACTATTTTTAAAAGTAAACATTGTAAATCTCTGATTTAAATATCATACATTTCATTTTGTCTAGTCGTTTTTCTTGTTTTATTAATTAGGAAAGTTAAACATATAAATATATTTATATTCCGGTCCCCAAGGGAGATTGAACTCGATAAACGATTTATAAAGTCCATTGCCCTTATACATGTTGTAAGGCTTATTGGAAATGTATTATTTAGTTAAAACATCTTATATTATTTCTTTCTGTTATTTTAAACTAACTTTTACTTTTGGGTCAACCCGCATAACCGAACGGAAGTAACTAAATACATATAGCTCTTCTTGATAAATATTTATTCGAACCACCTACCAGGCTCGACGTGATTACTTTGCTTTCACATTCATAAACTGTAATATCTGTTAAAATATTCATGTTTTCGCGTTCAACAACACAAATAGCAGCTTTTCAACAATCAATTATTTGATAACTGAATAGTTTATTCTGCCAAAGCCTACTCAGAGTTTAAAAATTGAACTGGTGTCCAGGAAAGGTTAATAACTAAATTTTGTTGAGTGACTCATAACTATTGCAATATAGTCAATCAGACAAAAACAGAAACCAAAATTTTTAAAACTGATAGATTAATATATGATATTATTAGGATTTTTAAAACACTTTTATTTACTAATACTAACACAATCTTTACTGTTTAATTATAGTTCTTACAGACAAATAAAGCTATGTCTATTATTTTGTTATGTGTTATTATTTGATATAAAATTATTCAGTAGTTCATATTAGTCATTTCCATTCTTTTGACCTATCGAGTCTTATTAGAAAAGTATTATTGCGCGTTTCAATAATAGTTATACAAAAACATGCTTTATAAAATAAAAAATATATATATCCAAATCTAATATATTACTGTGTTTTTTCTATACTTATACGTCTTAGACACTCTGTGTTGGGTTGAAGGTTGAACGAATCAATAGTTAAATAAAGATCAAAAGTGATCAAAAAATATCTAAATGATTAACAATAAACTAAACATAATTATTAATACAACATTATTATTAGATGTCTACGCGATGCGCATTTGATATGACAGACACCTATAGATATAAAATGAATAAATAGTAGCATTACAAAATTTTGTTACCTCTCTCTTCTTATAAAAAACATACTTAAATTTTATAAATACACATGATAATATTTTTTTTATGAGAATATACTTTTGTACTAATTCCTCTGTAGCTAAGCCTTATATGTCAATGGAGCAGCAGGTACTCTAATAGGAATTGTATACATTACATAGGTAGCGTATGTAATGTACAAAAATATTCATAATATTTAAGACATTGTATGAACACCCCAGGAAGTAGTCACAAAAGCGCAATGTAAAATTTCATATTATTTTTTGTAAAGAAACAAGCAGACGTTTAATGAACTGACGATATATACCTATAATTTTTTGTATAGTTTTTTAAGACATTTTAAATAATAGTTTAGAATGATAAAAGTGACGGGAACAAGTTTTTACCGTGGATTATTGTTAACTAAATGTTAATAGGAGGCATATTATGCATGATATTATAATCTATATAATTTAAGAGGTTTTTGACCAAATAATAATAAAGATTTATATATGAATAGTGAACCCGTTTTAAATCTAATTAATTCTATTCTACACCACTAAATATATATTGTTTCTTAGTATACATAGCTATATTTCTTTTATTAAAATACTAATGACACAATTTATATCATTTTATTCTATTTATGAAAAATATTTACCCTTTATTTATAACATATCAAAGGTCAATATTGCTTTGTGTCCGTATATCTCGACTTCTTTTTGTATATCTATATTTTTATTCTTTTTAATTATTTACTTGATCTATCTTATCTTATATATAGTCAGGGAGTACATAACGATGACGTTGCTTCGCTTTGCAGAATCTAGCACTACGTTTTGCCTAATTAGACTAATAAGACGTTTTTTTAGCTTTATGCTACATGCGAACCTAGTGTTCATTCTGTTACCACGAGGACAATTTCGTTCCCTAGTTTAAACTAAATTCTTACAGTTTTACGTTTTGAATCTTTATTCCACGCTTTGCCTCGTTAACGGAGAGTATAATTACGAATATAAAATATATTATTATTATTTTCGTTTACAGTTTCACGATTGTTCCTCGACACACGTACATCTAATAAGAGAGTATTTTAATCCAAGCGTACACCCAAGTAAGAATCGAATACAGAACCATTATAGCTTTCATCTATAATTATTATCATAAACATATAAACACGAATTTGATTAAGCAAAGTAAGAAATATTATAAACATTAGAAAATTTTAGGTAGTCAAAAGTAGCTTGATAACAAGACCTAACACAAGCATTACACTGATTATTAGATTAATATTTGTGTACTTAAATATTTTATCTATATATAATTAAATATACAAATACATGCATTTATACCACAAAAATCTTATAGAACAGCTTTTTTACTTTAAATTATGGGTATATATTACTTACATATTGACACACAAAGTATTATAAATGTAAATAAATTTAAATATATCATAAAAGGAATTCTAATTTTGTTACTGTAAACGATCACTTATTTAAATTTTATGGTTTTCTGACGTTTTCTGACATTTGACACCTATGAATATCTCGTTTATACTTGAACTCTATATGATTTATTTAAATATACGCTAATATTACAATTATAAAATAAATTTGTTAATATCTGTATCTAAAATATATGATAACTAAAGTATTAGGAGATTTAAAATTTGCATTTCGTCTACCAGAGCGTTATATTAATCGAACCTACAACCATTTGGTTTCCTTTCGCAATCTCGTTGGAGGAGAACGTTTTCAAAAATAATGTTTATTGTTATTATTATTCAATTGTGATTTAATATCTTTGTCGTATTAAAATAATATCACCAGCAAGTTAGATCTTTATGGTTGATGTTATTAAAAATGTGATACTTTTATATAACTTCATTATTCTACTTCTAAATTAAATACGATCGTTAAGTAGAAACATCTACAGTTAAGAAGAACAAAAAAGCAATCATAATGTATTATTGTTGTAAATTGAAGATAGAAAATGCAAATCAGATCAATCAGCTTTACATTTAGAATTAAAATTAGCAAGTAATCATCTTGAAATTTATACGAGGTGTAATTTATGAACGCCATAACGACGCAGTTGGGATTCCTTATAAAATACAATGTAAGTTCTAATTCCAGAAGTTAAATATTCGAAATAAAATAAAATGACCGTATTAGATATTAAATAATTGTTTTATTCGTATATATATTTACGGCTTGAATTTGTAACGGCAAGACATATCACAATATGTTGATATATTTGTACACATAAAATTAAATCTACATAGTTATATACTTTTAATATCATGGTGGTAAGATTCGCTATTATTTAATATTAAATAATTTAGTTCTTGGGGGCGGATCTCGCGATGTACTCGAGGGCGCGGGCAATCTGGGCGGGGATTTCAGGGGCGACGGGGAGAGCGTTTCCCTGCAAATAAATAAAAAAATATACATAAATTCCTCTTATAACAAAAATAATAAGCTTTTATCTCATAACAAATAAAAAAAATAGATTCGATAGTCGTTTGGTGTAAAATATGAGTATCTTATTATTAAAACAAAAATATAAAAGTAATACAAAAAATAAGTAAAACTCACGCTGGGATGGTATCCGTTCTCGTCAGCAACGTAGCTGATGGCAATAACTTCACCTTCAGGGGATGTCCATGAGAAAGATCCTTCAGCTACGTCAGGGATTACTGGAGGGTTGCCACCGAAGGAACGGGGGACACCTTGAGCTTGAGCGGCAATACCGTTTTCGGTTTCAAAACTAAAAATAAATTATAAATATACCATTTACTGACTGTCAATATAAATCACAAAAACCCCAAAAATATAAAAATATAATATTTCTTACGCGTATCTGTAGGAACCGTCGGGGTTGATCTCATTGTCGTATCTGACGATGGAGGCAGAACGAGCGTCGGATACAATCTTGGCTACGGGAATTGAAGCGACAACGGCGGGGTTAGCGGGGATTATGGGTGCAGCTGAAATAATGACAGATGGGACAGCTGGGGCAGGGGCAGCTGGGGCAGGGGCAGCTGGAGGAGCGACACTAGCGCTAGCTTCAGCTACGACAGCTGGACGAGGAGGGAAAGGAGTGGAAGAAGCATAGGGTTTGTAAGGTTTGTAGTTCTGGTAACGGTTGTAGTTGGAGTTGAAGGGATTGTTGTATTGGCCGTTGTATTGGCCGTTGTATTGTCCATTGTATCTGTTGTTGTATCTGTTGTATTGGTTGTATTGATATTCCTTCTGTGGGAAGTATTGTCCCTGGTTGAGTTGAGCGGCGGCGGCTGCCAACACGCATGCAAAAACGACCACCTGTATTCACAAAATTAACACGATATTATAATAAAGCAAAAAAGAAACAATTCTTTTACATCACTGATACACAAGTGTTTATTAATTTTGAAGTGTTTATTATTTGATTTTTTTTTTCGGAAAATAATATACTTACAGTGAATTTCATTTTAATATTTGTAAGATTGCCTAGCTTCGTTGAACTAGTTTGAATGTGGATAAAAAATCCGCGCAGGCTTTTATATATCAACGACAGATCCACCCACTTGAGACGGCGAATTGCAATAACATTTAAATAATTTGATACTAGAGTGAAGAATTATTTTTATTAAAATAACAGTTGGTCTATCCATATTAGTCATTTAATTTTATAAGGTCGATATGGGGTCACAGGAGCTATGAGCTTTTGTTTAAGTGTTATATACAGTATATAGTTATCAAATATTATTTTTAAAGTATTATTTTTATATAAATATTTATATAACAATTTTGATTTTTTCTTAATTCTAAAGTTATTTTTATTTAAAGGAGTAGTTATTTAAAGGTGTATTTTTATAAAAATAGCAAAGTGAACATTTTCAATATACAAAGAAATGTTCATTTTTAATTACGTATATAGAATACTCTAAAATATTTCATTTGAAATAATATTGTACTGTGTTATTTATTTAATATTTATAATGTAATATGTTATTGGTATTCTTAAATTATAGTGTTGTTTTATATGTATTAGAGTATTTTTTTATTATAAATAGATTAGATAAATTATTTCATTTAAACAAATTAGAAATCTTTTTAAATATTCTTTTTGTATATTTGAAGACTTGGATCAGATTTTTATTTTTTTTTATAAAATATTACACATGTCGATTAGTATTTTTGGTAGTTTTTTTAACCAGCAATTTAGTACTTTGTTTTATATAAACATTACTTTGTTTTTATATAAAGATTATAAGCTTTTCATGAGTGACCTTAATTACGTAAGAGTATTAAAGCTTTAAATTAATATTGAAGGTTGTTTCGTTTTTTTTTTTCAATTTTTTAATTTGTTTTTAGTAAATGACAGCTTTTGTGAATTAATAAAAATATATTACTATATGTATATATAAATTTCATATATATTTATAAAAAAATATTATATTATAATTATTAAGAAAAAAAAATCATAAATAATATTTTTTTTATATAACTAAAATATTATTATTAATGAAATATATATGTTTTTTCAGTAAAAAAACAAATAATTGTTATGACTTCAATTCCTGGGAAGATGATTTATTTAGATTTGCTAATACAACAAAGCGCAGCGTTGAGATCCACCACTAAATGACTCAATATTTTGGCTGAAAGTGAGGAACGGAGTGTCCTAACACTTATCTCACTTAAAACTAGGTAGTAGGCCTTGCTTACCCTGCTTTATGCGGAACAGGGTATGATAAAGTTGCAAAAAAGTAATAATAGTCTTCTATGCTTAAGTAGTTTATAAAAAATAATAACAGATACGTATATGGATAAATTGCATAATTCACACGGTGATAATTTTGCCTAAAATTTGCATTTTTATGCTTGATTCGACACTATCCGTGTCAGTAAGACTTTTAGAAGGTTTTTGGTCTATTTTTATTTCAAAAGGCACACCTATGTCATAAATATTAAGATAACAAATTATAATTTTGTTGTTTAGTTACGTTTGTCAATTAGGAACCAAATAATAAATCATTTCACAATACAAAGGTATACTATACAAACAATGTAATAAATTTAAAATGAATTTCACTAGCAATAGTTACAGTATCTCGCGAAGATTTTAATAATCTACGTGAATACTGTAAGTTATTATGTTTCATATACGATCTTGTATGTTTTGATACATATGTTGTCGTATTTAATAATTTATGAACAAAGAAGTATTTTGTTTAATTATATAAAGTCAAAATGTTTATATTATAAATTCCAACCTAGCTTAGCCTACTGACTTATATATCTTTAAAAAGACCAGAATATATTCTAAGGTTTAATATCAACTAAATATCAACGGCATTTTTAACAGTTTCGATGTTGTTGTTTTATTATTTTTTTAAAAAAATATATACATTTTATTGCGAAAATTTCAAGGACAACAGCTGCTGTTCAATGCCCCATACGTTGGTTAGTGATAAAAATGACAAATTTCTATCAGATGAATCATTTATCTATTAGCCTCTCTTCGTCTTCATCAATAAAAGAGATTCATTATACAGATAACATTTAAAATCTATTATTAAATCTAGCTGAATGAGCTTGATGGCTAATCAGGCTTTTCTTAATTGGTTAACAGCATTTATACTTATTATTATATTTTGTTTTTAAAGCAAATTATAATTAATATTATTTCCTTTTCTTAAGCGGATCTAAGAATCATCAGGCTCTTGAGTTATGGAAATAATAAAATTAAATTATGGAAATAATGAAATTAAATTTGTATTAATGAGACAAAGGCAATCCATTTTTGGAAGAAACGTTATCATTACCGCACCCATTCATTTTGTTGTCATTGAATCATCTTCAATAGTATTCGTAGAGGTCAAATGACAGTATAAGAGAATACGTTGTAGATAAAACTTGGTAAATAAGTTTTTAACATTAGTAAACGATATAACGCTTTAAGGCAGGCCTTTGTTCAGGAGTGGACAGGCATAGGCTGATGATAAATATTATTTTAGCTAAATAATATTTAACGTACCTGGCAAGATAGAGGATTGATGTCTACCAAGTGTAGAAGACGGCCAGAACATAAGACTAGAATTTATAAAATACAATGTAGTAAAATCGTATTAAAAAATCCTAATAATTACTTTAAGCGTTAATATTTTTTTTTATATTCTATTAATTTCATTGGGTTTTTGTAACGTTCAAAGTTCTATTAAAGCAAAAATAATATTTTGATATCCTATCCTACTAGTCCTACTAAAATTATTTATGTCAAAAGATTTTCATTAGATTTATTCTTTTAGATGATAGACATCCATATGGATTACGGTACATGTTTTGAATGTTTTCATATACGTACCGTACGTAGTAGTTTACAAAAATATATTTGATTTAATTAATAGACTTCGTTTGAGATAGAAATTATAATTGTTAAATTGGGTACGATCTATAATTTTTGATAAATAAAGAATATAATCAATGATTTCGTGTGTTTTAAAGCCTCTCTAGATTATCTAATAACTTTCCAAGTTTAATTCTCCAAGTTGACATTGCTTATTAATAATATATTAATGTGCATCCTGCTTGCGGGTATTTCAGCTTGCACTATATAATTATTTCTTTAATAAGCAAATAAAAGGAGTGTATACATATATACTAGTAAGTTTGTAGTAGGTAATTGTCTTCTATGAAATATCTTTAATTTTTCACTATTTCCATTTTTTTTCTGATTATATTGGCAGTTCCTTTGCTATTATATCCTAGAGAAGTATCCTATAGGTAACAAAATGCAGCGAAACGGATGAATGGTCATATATTTCAATTGCTTTAACTTAGAATCTTATTTTTTTTTTTACTCTAAAAGATCATAGACCTGATTTTTTTTTTTTTAAATCAGCTTGATATTTCCAGGTGACCTAGAGACTCGGACTGATAGATGGTCAACAATTTCTTTTTCTTTTGAAGCGTGGAACCCAAAAAATATCATAAAAGTATTCTACAAATATCTACAATATTTGCTGCTGTTTTTTTCGTAACCGCCGCAATCTAAGTATCTATAAATGACTCAATAATTTGAACCAAAAACATTAAGCTATTGCTACAAACATCTGAAATCCTTTATATCATATTATACCTCTAGTCAGACAGTCACGTCTATTATGTAGTTATCTCGTCTGTTTTGGACAATTGTTTGATTCTGATCTTACCTGGTACTGAATTCTCTAACCGCGCAGTACGAGCTGAGAAGTCTTCATCGCCATCTTGATATATGGAATTCTATTAATGTGCGGTTTCGTAGAAACTTCATTATACGCACCTGACAACTATGCAATAATCTAGCGGCAGTATTTCCAGGTCATGCGACATTGCACACCTTTAAAAAACGCATTTGTCTCCATATTAAAAGCTTGCAGCGCACCTATAGGTCCTCTGCTGTCATACGTAGTCGCGGGCAGCTATTACCATACCAATGTTTATTTATTCCTGTTTGCAAAATTTAGCGTGATTTCCTATCAATCCAATAAATATTATCAAAATCTTCTAAATACTGAATAAAATTGTCACGTTAAAGTTACTGTTAAAATATATTCGTGAATCGTAAATCTCCATCAGTTACAGATTGGTTGTGTAGCAATAAAATATTCTAGTTTTATTATTTTCTGGGCGTTGCTCTTCTCTTGATATATGAGTATTAGCTAACATGCGTGTCCTATTGCTACAATATAAATTTGAGATCTATACCCACGATATTATGAAATTAGTCTTAATCATGTTATAAGTAACTGAAATTATCGTCTTTATGACACTTATATATATATATATATATATATATATATATATATATATATATATATATATATATATATATATATATATATATATATATATATATATATATATATATATATATATATATATAAAATTTACGAGCAAAAGCTGATTTCATATATATATATATATATATATATATATATATATATATATATATATATATATATATATATATATATATATATATATATATATATATATATATATATATATTTATTTATTTATTTATTTATTTATTATTCTTATAAACCTTAACCTAATACAATAATGGCTTATATTACGATATGTTATATATTTTTATGCGGTTAAGCTAACAGAGATGGATGTAACGCTACCCTCCGTACTAGTTTAACTGTATGACGGTAGAATAGTATTCCTCGCATGCTTGTTATCTTACTATTGTAGTATATGCACAAAGTTTAGATGCTGCCACTTTATTATTTAAAATTAATTACAGTTATACATACTATCGGTGAATGAATACATATTTTTACAATAGATGTGCTTCGAATAAATATATGTATATATACATACACATACATATAGATACGTATATACACACATACATACATACATACATATATACATATAATTTTGAAAATTAATATATATATAATATATAAATATGGTGTGCATTAGTGCGTCCGTGTGTGTGTGTGTGTGTGTGTGTGTGTGTGTGCGTGCGCGTGTGTGTGTGTGTGTGTGTGTTTGTGTGTGTCTCTTAATTTGTATTGAATTATAATGAGGTTATTAATTTTTGCGATTTACATTTCTCCATTATATTTAATTTTATTTTATATATTGATATATTTAAATCATGTAGATGTCCTATATAGATTTAATAATATTTTCTGTATCGTTATATGTTAATGATTTAAGTTATTTATCGACTGTTTTTTAAATGAATGATTATTAAGGTTCTTAAGTTTTATAATTTTAGAAATCTTATTGTAAATATATGGCCCTAGGAATATATAAAATTTACGAGCAAAAGCTGATTTCAATCTGGGTAGTTCATACACTTTGTCCTGTCGTCTTCTAGGTTTATTATTTGCTATTATGGAGTTTTTATGTTGATCTTTTAAAATGAGCAGTATATAAATTTGCCTTACATTTAACATTTCTAGTTCCTTATAGAGATTGTCACTAGGGTATCTAAAGTCCTTACAATGCATTACTTTAAGAAAGGCTCGTTGAGCTCTTTCAACTTTTAACAATAATGTTTTATTGGTACCCCCCCAAACGGTGATACCATAGCGTATTAACGAGTTACACAGAGCGTAATAAATACTTCTTAATAATGGTAGATCACATATATATATCGAATATTTTTAAATATTGAAATTAATCTCCTTAAACGTCCGTATAATAAATTTATATGTTCTTTCCAGGAAAGGTGCTGGTCAATAACCACTCCTAAATATTTTAGACTGTAGGTTTGTATTAGTTTTTGACAATTACATTTTCGACTAATACTATCTTGTCCGCAGTAGGGTGCTTGTATTGGTAATGAGTCTGGACTGTGGTTTTTATTGTCGCGGATGCAAAATTTTATGTATTTGGTCTTGTCAATATTTAACGACAACAAATTGTTGTCCAACCACTTCACAACTTTATTTAGGTCTTTATTGGCATTTTCATATACTTCTTTGATCGAATTTGAATAAGTTATTAAAACCGTGTCATCCGCGAATGTTATCATCTTAGTGTGTGTCAATGTGAGAAGGCAGAGGTCATTTATATATATGAGAAAGAGTGTAGGGCCAAGGGTACTTCCTTGGGGCACTCCATATTTAACGTTAGTTTCGTCACTTATTATGTTATTAATTCTCAAATTTGTGATCTGTTTGCTAAATAACTGGTAAGCAGTTTATGTGGTAGACCTCGGACACCTATATTTTCCAATTTTTTTAGTAGTAGAGGAACTGAGACAGTGTCAAACGCCTTTTTTATGTCTAAGAATATACCAATGCAACTTGAGCGGTTATCCAGATGACCTACAACTTCTGATGTTAGAGATTTCAGGGCATCGGATGTTGATTTGTTGGTTTGGAATCCAAATTGATTATAGGCCAGTATATTATTTTTTTTTAAGAACCCTTTTAAGCGATTGTTTATAATTTTTTCAATAATTTTAGAGAGCGTTGGTAGTAAAGAAATTGGTCGATAGTTACAGATTTCATTTTTTTTCCCAGATTTAAATTTTGGAATTATTATCGTTTTTTTTAATGAATTTGGAAACATTCCTTGTTGAAAACAGATGTTAGTTATTAATGCCATAGGTTCAGCTAATGTATTTATATATTTTTTGAGAAACATCGATGTAATGCCATCCCAACCACATGCGTTAGTATTTTTAAGTGATTTGGTAATATTTGCCACTTCATATTTATCAGTTGGATAAAGATAGAAAGAGGTGCTCACGCCGTTATTTTCTAGTTGTTTCAGTAGAAGTTTATTTTCTGTCATTTTAGTTCGTGTCATTATTTCGTTTGCAAGTGTTTCGCCAACGTTGGCGAAATATAGGTTTGCGTTGTTAATGGACTCCCTTGGGTTCTGAGTGAGTTCGAGATATATATATATATATATATATATATATATATATATATATATATATATATATATATATATATATATATATATATATATATATATATATATATATATATATATATATATATATATATATATATATATATACAAAACCGTGTCATCCGCGAATGTTATTATCTTAGTGTGTGTCAATGTGAGAAGGCAGAGGTCATTTATATATATGAGAAAGAGTGTAGGGCCAAGGGTACTTCCTTGGGGCACTCCATATTTAACGTTAGTTTCGTCACTTATTATGTTATTAATTCTCAAAATTTGTGATCTGTTTGCTAAATAACTGGTAAGCAGTTTATGTGGTAGACCTCGGACACCTATATTTTCCAATTTTTTTAGTAGTATAGGAACTGAGACAGTGTCAAACGCCTTTTTTATGTCTAAGAATATACCAATGCAACTTGAGCGGTTATCCAGATGACCTACAACTTCTGATGTTAGAGATTTCAGGGCATCGGATGTTGATTTGTTGGTTTGGAATCCAAATTGATTATAGGCCAGTATATTATTTTTTTTTAAGAACCCTTTTAAGCGATTGCTTATAATTTTTTCAATAATTTTAGAGAGCGTTGGTAGTAAAGAAATTGGTCGATAGTTACAGATTTCATTTTTTTTCCCAGATTTAAATTTTGGAATTATTATCGTTTTTTTTTAATGAATTTGGAAACATTCCTTGTTGAAAACAGATGTTAGTTATTAATGCCATAGGTTCAGCTAATGTATTTATATATTTTTTGAGAAACATCGATGTAATGCCATCCCAACCACATGCGTTAGTATTTTTAAGTGATTTGGTAATATTTGCCACTTCATATTTATCAGTTGGATAAAGATAGAAAGAGGTGCTCACGCCGTTATTTTCTAGTTGTTTCAGTAGAAGTTTATTTTCCGTCATTTTAGTTCGAGTCATTATTTCGTTTGCAAGTGTTTCGCCAACGTTGGCGAAATATAGGTTTGCGTTGTTAATGGACTCCCTTGGGTTCTGAGTGAGTTCGAGAGTTATATATATATATATATATATATATATATATATATATATATATATATATATATATATATATATATATATATATATATATATATATATATATATATATATATATATATATATATATATATATATATATATATATATATATATATATATATATATATATATATATATATATATATATAAAAATCAAGACCTGTAAAGTAGTCAATTCATAATTGTAGTTTTTTATTTATCGCCGAATATGAGGTATTACATGTTGAGTAACGGAACTTAACGCCGCGCTTTGTCTTGTTACCAAAGCGAAGAAAAGAGAATATTAAAAACGAAATTTAAGTATATTATATATTTCATTTCCTCTAGTGGGGATCAAAACCAGAACTTGTTGCATTTATAGTAACATGTTTATGCCCCTGCGCCACGAATAATTTTACTTTATTTCATATAATATTAGTGTATATACCTGCAATTTTTTATTCGTTGTTGCTGCTTTTTATCGGTTGTACTTGTCGTTAAAATACATTCTTGTAATTACGGTACAGAAGGCTCGGTAAGCGAGTCCGACTCGCACTTGATCGGTTTTATTATATATTTCGTAAAAATAAACCGATACTCAAACTTCAACTGTATTTTAAATCTAATTGTATCTCGAACTTAATAATATCAGTATAAAGCAGCTGCAACATACAGACGGACTGAAAGTCAAACCAAACAGAACATTAACAAAGTCTCACTATAATTAAATATATTGTAAGAGACGTAGGAGTACAAGCTTACGACTGTAAACGCTTGTGGATTCGATCACCACTCGAGGAAATTAAACATTTAATATTTTTAATTCTTGAAGTGTCTTAATGGGAACAGAATGTGTTAACACTAAGTTTCCAGATCAACATTTACCCTGCTATATACGGGATTTAGCGTGAAGCTAAAATGAGGCAAATTTGAATATATATGATTATAAATGTCAATAAAAGCAAAAGGATATCGTCAAAGTATTATATTATAATATATTTAACAAAAACAACAAGCAACACTATGAAAATATTGTTGAATAAAAATATATTTGTTTGTTACTCAATATAACACAATATATAAAAATATAATATTGCATATAATTATTAAAAGCGTCATATATACAAAGTGAAGTTATAAAATATATTAAAATTATAGTGATATCTGTCACGATTTTGACAGGTGATAATAATTTATTGTTATATCGTTCTTGTCTTGGTAATTCTCATATTCCGCTTGATCATCCAAATTCAGTATGTAAGTCTAAATTCAATAAATAAATAATTGACACGATGATATTTAATAGTGTATTCGTATCATTAATTAAGGTCAAATTTCAATGTTTTTATAAGTAAATACTATAACTCAAGGCATAATTGCAGAGTGCCCGGTACTCGGATAATATTTCTGGATCCATTCCTATTTGGTATATTTCAAATATATTTTTTTTCCTAGATCTGATCTACAAGGCACGACAATAATTGCCGTTACGCAATGTCTTTAATATATACGAAAACTGAGCTTAATTTTTTTTCCTCGCTGCATCAGGTGCACGAACAAAATACATCCTAGAAGATATTTTTTCTATTAAACTATATATGGTTATATTTCTATCAGTGGTCAATGGTTAATGAAAAATAATATATTCTATACCAAGTACTATTTAAGATCAAGAGATTTTAAAATATTTTTATAATTATTCATTAAAAGCGTGACTGCCACTCGTAAATGTCGTGTTTTGTCACACTATATTTAAACACCAGAAATAGATGTTTTGTATTGTTACACTCAGCTTCACGCTGTATCCCACACATGGCAAAGTAGGCAAAGGGAACTTGGGAAACTTACTTTAGGACAATCCGTTCCATTTCCATTCCCCACTTTCCGCCGAATTTGATGCATTGCGTGTTGAGTGGCGGAACTCAACGCCGCACTTTGCTTTGTTACCAGAGCGAAGAAAGGAAAATATTAAATATTTAATTTGAAAATATTAAATATTACATTTCCTGGAGTGGGGATCGAACTTATAACCTATCATTTATCACACACGCTTGAGCCGCTGCACCTTAATATTATTATTATATTATACTTTAAATTATCATATTAAAATATACGGAACCTATATCATACTCATTTTTCTTCGTTATTATTTAAATTAGTTGCAAGAGCGTAATTTATTAACATAATTCCAAATTTTATCATTTTGATTATTAAAATTAACTTAAATATCTTATTCTTGGCAAAGTTATTTTTTAAATGAATTTAAATTGTAATGTGAAAAATTAAAATATTATAAAGTTATGCTCCAATTTCGTATAAAACACAGGTTTTAAGTTTTAATTTAAATCGTATCCTTGTTTGGTATATCTGAATGAATGACGAGGCATCAGCCTCCATAAATTTTATTTTTTATACTTATATCACGGACACTGTTTTGATCTTTTTTATAGTGCTATTTTACAAAACTTATAATAGTTTTAATATTTTGTATAATAGCATCCTGTTAATCAGAAGATGTACATTTTTTTATTTCTTCAATAGTAACGAATGCCTGCAACTTTGTTTGTTTGAGAATTTTACGATTATTGCTTTTTAGAGTTACCGTTACCGTTACCATACCTCAAAAGGTAAAACAGGAACTCTTCTTTTATGAATTTGTTTACCTCTTCTCTCTGTCAAGATATATCATTAATATCTCATGATCGCTTAAAAATAATAATATGAAATAAATATCAAATATTCAGGTCTACAATCTCTTAGAGTACAGTAAAAAAATAAAAATTCGCTCCCTTAGAGTACGTAAGCCTTACCCTTAGAGTTTTCTAAGTATTCTCGTCGGTTTTTGTTGGAGTTTATATGAAATTATACATTACGCAGCGAATTTCATATCAAAATATGAGATTCGCTGTGAATTGTGTAATATCAAAATATGTTTGTAAAATGTTAGCTGTAAAATTCAGGTAATACTGTTAGGCCAAAAGGTTAACAGTTTGAAGAATGCTAATGACGCTAAATATTTTTTGAATAATAAATCAGTTTCGAATGACAATTCAAGAATATATCATTTACGATGTTAGAATTCCTATTCCTTAATTTCATTCTTATGTTAAACAAAAAATCTGTAACTACTACTGCACATTGTGCTATTTTAATATAAGTATATTAATTACTGTGTGGCTGATTGCTCACTGATCCAAACCACATATTCCAGACCTATATTCTTTACAACTTTACAAATTTGTCACATATTGCAGGATAGGCTGATTTTCATTGGCTGTTACACTACGTAATTGGGGATATCGATTCTGTAGCTGTAGGGACTACATGCTGTATTAGTAGCCCGCATGCGGAGATTCTGAACCGATAAATTTTATTAGTTGCTAGGTCACGTGCATCCGGGGTATAATGCACACATTTTAACTTGCGGTAAATTAGGTATATATGTACAATTCGGCTACACTTGAGAGCGCCAGCTCAACGTAATATGAGTCTCTCTATACGTTAATAATTGTAAAAACTACTATCCTTTACTTGTAGGTGTGTTGTAAAGCAAATTATAAGTTAATAATTTTTTACTATATATATATATATATATATATATATATATATATATATATATATATATATATATATATATATATATATATATATATATATATATATATATATATATATATATATATATATATATATATATATATATATATATATATATATATATATATGTTTCATTTTTGAAAAGTAAGTTTCGTTTGAAAAGTAGCTTAGAGCTTAGCTTAGCTTAGCAAATTCTACTAAGCAGCTAAATCGGTTCAAAGCTTTAGCTTTGCCTTTGAGAATTTGCCCAAACAAAAAAAAAACAGACACACAATTTGTTTATTTTATCGTAAATAACAAATTGAACTTGAATAATAAATAATATCATGAATATGTTAAAATTATAAACAGACAATTCAATTCAATGGACTAATTGCCAATTCTATTAATAAAAACTTTTAAATGATATTAGCATTTTTTTTATTAACATTTTATATATCCAGAGGGTGTCTTTGACATATGTCTGTCCGATATGTGTTCTTTGGCATACGGGTACGCGACCCCGGATCCTCGAGCCACCACTATTATACCTCCATCAAGTCCATAAAAGTGGTGTCCCTCCTAATTATCCTTCCCCCACTTCCACCAATCCCATCCCTCTTTCCCGCGGTTTTTCCCTGTGAAGGGGTTTTGGAGGTCAGATGGCAGTCGCTCCATTTAAAAACCGCCAACCGCCACACTTATGGCAAAGAAAATAAAAAGAATGGGTACGGCTAGGGCGTCGCCGCTAAACGACGCGCAGGCACATCGCCCTACACCTGCGACAAGTGGGCCAGGGCTACCGTGTCAAGTACGGGCACGGCTAAAGACGCGAGTACCCAGACGAAAACTCCGCTTTGCAACGTGGAATATTGGCTCTCTTACCGGACGATGCAGAGAACTCGCAGATGTACTCACGAGACGTCGGGTCCAGTGCGCTTTCCTCCAGGAAACTCGCTGGAAGGGCAATAAGTCCCGTAACATCGGACAGGGTTACCGGCTTATATACACTGGGTCACCTTCTGGTAAAAACGGTGTGGCGGTAGTGATTTCTGAAGAGCTTCAGAATGGACTCCTCGAAGTTGACCGTCGCTGCGATCGCTTGATGCGGGTAAAGGTACTGATTGAGGGAGTTACCACAAACTTAATCAGTGCCTACGCCCCCCAGGCGGGCTGTAGCACGGCCGAAAAGGAGTCATTTTGGGAGCAGTATGAAGAGGTTCTACTTGCTATACCGTCTACCGAAGTAATTCTAGTTGGAGGAGACTTAAACGGCCACGTCGGTAAGGCTGCAGACACGTATGAACGTGTTCACGGTGGTTTTGGACACGGTCTTCGCAATACAGAGGGCGAAAATATTCTAAGAACCTGTATTGCGTCTGATCTGGCCGTTGTGAACACATTCTTCCAAAAGAATCCTCAGCACCTTATCACGTATAAAAGTGGGTCCCACTCAACGCAAATTGATTACTTGTTGACCAGACGGTGTCATATGGGCAGGGTTACTAACTGTAAGGTCATTCCAGGTGAAAGCTTGACGGCCCAACATCGTCTTCTTGTCATGGACTTTAACGTCACTCCAAAGAAGAAAGTAGCCGAGAAACGTAGGCCTCGGATCAAGTGGTGGTTGCTGAATGGACCGATGCAGACCGACTTCCTAGCAGAGGTAAAAAGTCGAAATCTTACGACTAACACCGAGACTGCTCAGGATGCTTGGGATCGAGCTCAGTTAGCAATCATTGCGGCAGGCAGACGAGTTCTTGGCGTTTCTAAGGGAGGACGTGTCATCGACAGGGAGACATGGTGGTGGAATGACAAGGTGCAGGAGGTGATTCGTGAAAAGAAGGCTGCCTTTAAGAAATGGCAGAAATCCAACTCTCCTGAAGACAGACTGGAGTACATAGTAGCAAAACGTGTCAGCAAAAAAGCTGTAGCCAGAGCCCGCAGTGAGAGTTTATCACCATTATATGATAAACTTGAAACTGCGGAGGGGCAGAAGCTCATATACAAACTGGCCCGTGGCCGGGATAAAGCGACGCAAGATATCGCAAAATGTCTTTGCGTCAAAGATTCCCAGGGCACGTTGCTCTGTAATCCCGCTTCTGTGAAGGAGAGATGGAGAAGCTATTTCCAAGAGCTGCTGAACACTCAGCATCTGTGCAGTCTTCATCACGACCCACCGCCTAACCTCGGACTTGTTGCCCCAATAACCTTTGACGAAACTCGGAATTGCCTTCGACGCATGAAGAACGGAAAAGCGGTGGGGCCTGACGAAATTCCGATCGAAGCGTGGAAATCGTTGGGCTCTCTTGGTGTGCTCATACTTACTGACCTTTTTAACCATATCTTGAACACTGGAAAGATGCCACACCAGTGGCGGCTTAGCTTTATTACCCCTATTTACAAGGGAAGGGGCAGTGTCCAAGATTGTGGTAGTTATAGGGGCATTAAGCTTATGAGTCACACCATGAAGCTCTTCGAGCGCATTATCGATATCAGGCTCCGCCGTGAGTGTACTGTCTCTGAGTCTCAATATGGATTTCAGCCTGGATCGTGCACTATGGACGCCATTTTTGCCCTCAGAACTTTGATGGAGGCATACAGGGAAAAGAGGAGAGCTCTGCATGTGGCTTTTTTAGATCTGCAGAAGGCCTTTGACTGTGTGCCTCGTCAGTGTATCTGGTGGGCATTGCGTTTGAAAGGGATCCCTGAGGCCTATATTGAGATTATCAAAGATATGTATCACAATTCCGCTTCCATGGTTAGGACTGCTGTTGGCGACACCATACCTTTCCAGATTACAGTAGGGGTTCACCAGGGCTCAGCTCTTAGCCCATTCTTATTCAACGTAGTGCTAGATACTGTCTCGGCTCACATCCAAGACCAGCCTCCGTGGCTAATGATGTATGCCGATGACATAGCACTCGTTGAAGAGAACCGGCTGATGCTAGAGCGTAAAGTGAACCTCTGGAATGGTACGCTTGAGAACGGCGGTCTTAAACTAAATGTGTCGAAGACCGAGTACATGGCTTGCGGGAGACCGGACTCGAGCACTATCCATATAGGTACTGAACCAGCCGTTAAGGCGGAAAAGTTCAGGTACCTCGGATCCGTTATGCACGAGTCTGGAGGCATCGATCACGACGTTCACGGTCGGATAAGCGCTGCCTGGGCCAAATGGCGGGAGGTCACTGGTGTGGTCTGCGATCGCAGAATACCAACCAAACTCAAGGGGCTGATATATAAGAGCATCGTTCGACCGGTTCTTTTATACGGCAGCGAATGCTGGCCAGTACTATCTCGGCACACTCAGGAGCTTCATGTCACGGAAATGAAGATGCTGAGATGGATGTGCGGCGTAAAGCGGTCTGACCGCATACGTAACACATTCATTCGAGGTAGTCTTGGAGTCCGTGACATAGCGGATAAGCTCCAAGAGCGTCGCCTGAGGTGGTATGGTCACGTTGCGCGCCGGCCTAGGAACTATGTCGGACGCAAGTGCCTTGATATGTCTGTCCCTGGAGTGAGACCTCCCGGACGCCCAAGGAAGCGCTGGTTGGATGTCGTGATGCAGGACATGAGAGCCAATGGTCTAACCACTGAGGACGTACAAGATCGTGCAAAGTGGAGTAGGCTCAGTAAGAAGGCAGACCCTGGCACAGCAAGCCGGGATTAATGCCAGGAAGAAGAAGGAGAACATTTTAATGATATTTATAAAGTTTGTGTAAATATTTTACCATGTTGGCTTATTTTAGTTATCAAAACACAAAAGCATGCTAATTTATTTGCATTTATATTGTGTGTATATTACTGTACCTATTGCACCTACGAAACTACTTCTATCCATTAAATTTAATAAAATTATGTTAAATAAATTAGTAATAGTGTTTACAAAATACAATTTTAATATTTAAAATATTTAAGTCAGCCGTGTGATTCCGGCTTAGAATAGGATCACTCTGGTACTGATGGTGTCGTAAGAGGCGACTAAAGTGCGTGTGGTAGAGTCACGTTGCCAGTAATGGCAACACGCATGGGCAGACTCGACCGGATTATTACCACCCCCGGCATTTAAGACCGGCGTTAAGTAGTGGCTTTGGCCACTGCGTTTCGCATTAGGTAATGCCGGGCCCCGGTGCCCTTCCACCTTAAAGGACGGCAACGCTCCTGTAGCTCCTCTGGAGTTACTCGGGGCCGTGGATACTTATCATCAGGTGACCCGTACGCTCGTTTGCCGTCTTTTCAATAAAACAAAAAGTTAAGTATTTAAAAATATATATATATATATATATATATATATATATATATATATATATATATATATATATATATATATATATATATATATATATATATATATATATATATATATATATATATATATATATATATATATATATATATATTTAAAAATATATATATTTCAAACATACATTAATTGTATAATTATTTATACATAGTTTCGGTTTATTGGGTTAACGATGCGTGATGAGATAACATCTCTATAAGTGTGAATATATTCGTTCATTACCAAATTGAAATGTTTACGGTATTTGAAAAACAATTTAACAAATAAAAGATAAAATAATTTTGAATTTCACTGTATATAGCTTTTTGCTATTTTGCAAAGAATAGAATATCTGCCTTTTGGAGATACTGTATAAATAAAAGATTTTAATTATCTTAAAGTTTAACTTATACCAACTAGGATTTTGAAAACTTAACCAAAGGAGTAATTAAAATATCTTTCTAAAATAAATATTTCATATTTATTACAACAATCGTTTTACATTTATATCATTCGTTCTTCGTTAAACAAAATAATTTAAGGCAAATGCGCGCCACTAGGGTGGAAGCCATTTTCGTCGGCAGTGTAGTCCACTCTGTAAGTTAGACCATCGGTACCGACATATTCATAGAATCCGGATACTCTTGTACCGCCAGCCGAGTTTGCGTCAACTATTCCACTTTCAGCAGCACTTATTCCATTTTCTGTCTTGTATCTGTATTGGTAGCTGTTAACGTTTGAGTCACTGTCTTGTTCAATGATTCTCGCATAGCCTTCATTGCCGTAATTTTTAGGATAGACATATTTGGTTGGTGATGCCGTAGAAGATATTACTACTACAGGACGAATTGTTGAACTGGGAATTACGCTGAAATGAATATGAGAGAAAAGAATTAAATTTGATTAAAAAAATTAACACCTGCCCAAAAATCACAAAGTCATCTTGACAAAGTGCTTTTTGTCCTTAAACTGCCAATATAATTTATAGAACTAAATACAATAGAACAACCATGAAGAACAAATTTTGATTAAAAATCCTTATTCTTCTGAATCGCACTCAATTCGGTTAATATATTTAGGAGCTATCGTGCTACAAACAAACTACAAACTCAAATTTATAAAACTACTTGCGGGGTTAAAAATATTAAAAATATTTCGTGACAATTGTAGCTATAGCAAATTTAAGCGCCTATAAATATTATAAAGCAAACGTAGCTCCTGTAGAGAATGAAGAATAATACTTTCCAGTTACGTTAAATCTCATTCACAAGAACTAGATAAATTATCAAAATATTATCATATATTATAACAAATATATTATGTACAATAATTTATTAATAATATTTATATGATATAATAATATGAAATATTCTCCGCCGGTTAATAAAAAAAAATATCAGCTAAATAAACAACGACGGTCCTATTTAAGGTCCTATACTTAGTGTAAAAATTAAAAAAAAAGGAAAAATACCTATTATCCCTGTAAGTTACTACTGGAGGAGCAAGCTGTTGATATAGAGGCTGGTATGCGTAGCTAGGATAATACAAATTGTTCTTGTTAAAGTAGTTGTTATATCTGTAGTTGTATCTTCCATCATAACCTCTGTTATATGCGGCATATTTATCACCATAGAGTTCTGGACGATAGCTTCCGTTGTCTTCAGTTCTTACTAAATTTACAAGGCACAGAGCCAAGCATACAAACTGTAATTAAATGGAAAAAATTATAACAAATATGAGATTATATACTGTATTAAAATTCAAGCCTAGCAAGGTAGCCAAAAGAATCTAATATAGAGCCAATTCGTTTTTAAATTTGTGGCTGAATTAGATACTTTTTTTTTTTAATTTGTGGCTGAATTAGAACTTAATGTTGATAATAGATTAAAAAATAATATATTATAAAAGAATATATTTAAAAAAAAATATGATATTATTTAGTAAATACATATACTTTTTCTGTTCCCGCTAAAATATCATAACTGATAGAATTTGTACATATGAACAGCGATTAGTAGCGGGATTTTCGTTTGTAAAATTTTTAACTTACTATAAAAGCGTTTTTTTTTTATTTTTAAATATATAGATATTATTATACTTTTTACTGGAATCTAAAATAAATTGAAATTTATTTGTAATAAATAAACAATATAACAATAAAATTTATGAAAATTTCCTAAAATCTCATGATTATAAGACTAATTAAATTTAAAAATAATAATTTAGAGCTGACAACTCATAAAGTTTCCTATTGTTCACATTAAATAAATAAATTTTACATGTTTTAATATTTATGAATAAATAAGATTATTCAGAATATTAGCTACTAAAAGCGATGCAGTGTAGTTCAATTAAATTTAAGATGTCATTCACGACCTTAAAGGTCTCACTCATACAAATCCTAATTCTATTATGATTTTTTTTATATTAGAACCGTCGATATGAAACCACTCAATTGTTAAGTACTCGTATAATCTTAAGTACCTATTGCCAAAATATAACATTTCGTATAGATATTTACTTCTTATTGAATGAAAAAAAAACATGTTGAAGTGGGTTATACACATTTTGTGTGTCTTATGTTTTAATGAATATGAAAGAATTAAATAAATTTATTTTAGGTTTGACAAGAAAAAGGGCATCAAGGCATCTAACATTATTTAGTTATGAATAGGGCTTTGAGCTTAAAGCGTACATTTTTCCATTAATTGACGGTTATAAATGATAATTTAACTTAAAATATTAGTCATTTTTAAATTATTCTGTTATTTTGTTATTGCAAAGAAAATAAAATCTTACCACGAAAGCCTTCATTGTACTAAAACGTTGTGAGTCTGAATCTTACAAGACAATGATACTTCGATCATCCCATCACTTGATTTTATACAATCGTCGAAACTAAAATAGACTATTTATTGAAAGAATAGGATCGCCCGATATGTAGAAAAAGCAATTTAGTGCTTGTCAAGGTGACATTGAAAGGAACTTATTTGGAGCGCTGTGTGGTGTGTTACGCCAATAACCACACCCATAGTAAGAAATTCGATCAATTTACAAAACATAAAAAAATATCATCTGCTATTTGAGTTCCGGCATCTTATCTTTGTTGCCCACATGTCAACATTATTCGAACTTAGCAAGTTTATTTTATCTATCGCTTTAGGCCAGTCATATACACATATTATTTAGAAATAAAACAGCACAGTATTCACAATATTTTATTATAATTTAAAATTCCGCGTGCAGCATATAAAAAAGTAAGACATCATACTTCATATAAATTAACATCATTTACTCTCATCTTCTACGATCCTAACGAATACTTCATATTCTAGCTTCAATTTTTTTTTCAATGAGTTAGATTCTGTGCTTAAAACTTTAGATCCTTTGAAGTTGTAGAATGTTCCTAGCTTTTCACCATCCTTCAGGTTTAAGTATGGAGGGTACCTGAAATCACATAATTACCACATTATAGCAATACAGAAAATGCTAGTGCTAACAAATTTTAACTACAAACTTCTTTTAAAACATTTAATATATAAAAAACATAGAATATTTAAAAAATATGTTATTGTGGTGAAGTGTAAAGGATTTTCTGAATTTTGATTGATATTTAGTGTAAAAATAACCTTGCCTTAGCGTATATTTTAAAATAATAAAAGTAAATTCAAAAATAATAATTTTGTTTCATTCAAATTGTAATTCAGTTGTGATAAGGTAAGTAATGCTTATTATTATATTTTTCGAGAACATTATGTATGAACTTCTCAATAGCGACTTACAATAAATAACATACATTTTAAATGTACACCCTATTTTTATTATAAATTGATATTTAAATAACATTTTGTATATTTAAAGGGCACATTTACAATTTATCTCTACAAGCTTCACGTTGTATCCTGCACACAGCGTGGTAGGCTGAGGCAACTTGCGAACCAAGGGTTAAGACACTCCGATCTTTTCCCAACTTTCCGGTAAACTTGAGGGATCGTGCGTTTAATGGCGTTGCTTACGCTGCGTTTTTTATATCAACAAGCTTTTATTAATTATATATCGTACGACAGAATGCAAAACACTCCATATTTAGACAATTACTGACAAGATTCGTAACACCCAACCAGCTTCAATAAAAACTGTACCTATTGGCCATATGGAGATATTTCGTAAGGGCTTCAAAATATAATATATTATAAATTATTAATATTTATTAACAATGGAAAGGCTTAAACTAAATTTTGTGTATAGCTTGTTTTGTATTTGTCGAAAAATTAGGAAAAACTGTGTGACAAGTTGTGGGTTCCATCACCACTTGGAGTAATGATATATTTAATTTATTAAATATTCTTTTCTTCGCATTGATAACATGGCAAGAAGGGACGTTGAGTTCTACCACTAAATATGAAAATAGAGAAATTGGGAACCTGAGCAGAGTGTCTCAACACTAGGTTCCCGGGTTCAATCTGCCAACTCTGCCATTAGTAGGATACAAATGAAAGCTGACAATCTGTAAGTATATAACCGTATACGAGAATTAAGAACACCAATTACAAATCCTCGTTAGTAAAACCAAAGATTATCTAAGTTACATACGAAAAAATACCGATAAGCATTACCACAATCTATGAGTACTATCTGAATACAGATCACTTTAAAGTAAAACGAAAAAACCACTAGCAGTCTATTATTTTCATATTTACAATGATTTTCATTATAGTGATTTAAATATCAATTAATACTTCTAATTTAGACTCTCTGCCACAAATTCCACTACATTACGTTCTTTTTTTCATCTTTTAAAATATTTTTCGATCGTAAGTGTGAAATAATGATCTAAAAATATTCAAAATGACAGATAATATGAAAAAAAAATTTTTTCCCATTAAACATTACTGATCTTACAGTAAGTCAGGTATGAGATTACAATTTTTTATATAAAAAAAAAATATCTCGGTATCTGTTGAATGAATATTTAATAATGCTTAAGCTAAACAGTACTAATAACGATAAAGAGATATTTTTTTAGAAAGAAAGCAATCTAAGAAACTAGTGTCAAGACACTCCGATCTATATATAATAGTCTTAATGACAACGGAGCGTTTTAACATGAGACACGGAAGCTTTCTTCCGTTTTCCATTTTTCACGGAACAAAGGCATTGCGACTTCAGTAAAATATGAAAATATTAAATATTTCATTTTAACGAGTAGGAATCGAACCCACAACCTGTCACGATTACTTAGACATATATATTTGGTTTATATTTATCAAAGTTGTTAGCAAAATAATACATTTAAAAGTTTTTTTTAAGGTCTGTTATATACCAAAATATTATTATATAGCAAACTATCGACATATACTCGCCATAACTTAGAAAAAGTTTACCTGTAGTACAAATAGCAGTATAAAAACATGACTAATAATATTTCAAAAGATTGCATTGATATAAAGATGGTAAATTATGTTGATAAAAAATCATCATATTTTACTAAATATACTTAATATTGCTCTTTAGAAGAAAGACCTAATTATGAAGTACATCTCAAATATTGCCTACGAATTTAATCAGCTACGAACCCTTTTACGAAACTATTTTCAACTTGGACTTTCCAGCAATAAGCAGTATGTATTAGTTCGACATAATAATGACGTGACTGTCATCGCACTTCATTTTGAATTTATTCTTTATTGTATGTATAGTAGAATAACCTGTGATATTTACACTTTGTGGACTGTCGTGGCGCAGGAGTACAAGCATGTGACTTTAACACCGCAGGTTGTGGGTTCGATCCCCATTTGAGGAAATGAAATATTATATTTAATATTTTCAATGTAAATATTTAATGTTTATACTTCTTTGCAGTGGTAGCAAGGCAAAACGCGGCGTTCAGTTCCACCACTCAAGGCGTAATGCCTCAAATATAAACTATACATAAGAATTTAAAATAAAATAAAAAATCGCTTTAAAATTTTACCTACGTAGAAAAAATCGTGAGTAGAAAGCTACAAGTAGTACTTGAAACTCTGGAGCTTAATTGCCCCAAATATTTTTTGTGATATATGCATCATCATATTTATATTGTTTTTATAGATTTTAAGTTAATAAAATTTTAAAACATTTAGTAGTAGCAAGTTATTTATGGTTTATTTTAAGTATGGATGCGTAGGCGAAGCGCTATTATTTTCAACTAACTTGTCTACAACCTTGATATGTGGAATCTTTTTAAATAAAATAAAATAAAAATGATATATTTAATCCGTTTCAAATTGCATTGCTTTATAATCCATTCTATATTTAAGTATAAATTTCCGTTTAACATTAACGGCACAAATTTTTATCTGGTAAAAAATCCGTATATTTTCCTGGTTGGAAAGCGCTGAACTAGGTACTGCCTCAGACATGAGAGGAAAACTTAAAATTGAATATTTTATTTTGAAATTTATTATATTCGTAGTATATTCGTAGTATAAAACCAAAAAAATACCACAGCAAAATACACTAAAATGATTGTTACCCACTACATTTCAATAAAATATCGTTTTTGAAGTGTTACATAAAATAGAATAAATAAATATTTCTTATACAATTAAAACAGACGTAAGCGAGCCCGACAATAGTCTTAGCATATTGTTAGTATGTTGATAGTTTGTAATAATCAGAATTCCAACCCAAAAAGATATTGTAATCATTAAAAAATGCTATAATAATCTTGCAGTCCATGTGGGTGAATCTATGGGTGAAATATAGTATTATATTTATATCTTTATATTATATTTATATCTATATATTATATTATATTTATATCTATGTATAATATACGAGTATGTACAATACTATTTTTATACGCCTACATCTTCAAAATTACTGGACAGATTTGATTGAAAATATTTCACATTTATTTATTAGGGGCGAGACATAGGCATGTAAAAAACAAAATGGCACACCTGCTAAATTGATTCCTAAATATCTATCTATATCTATTAGCTCAATAATAAGAAACAAGAATATGGCTTCTAAGCAAAAATGGTTCTGTGTGATGAATATTTCTTAGTAAATTTTTTCACAACTGATTTCGAACTCTAACTGCCGGTCTTAATAACCTGACGTTTCCTACCGTAATTAGCTGTAAATGCAAGTTTGCGTTTCAAAAAACTAACATAGGTAAGAATTGTATAAATTACGTAGTTTGGATTTAGTCTATATTTGAGAGGACATACCGTTTATCAGCGATAAATATAGTCATATAAAACTAACATAGAGCGTTTCAATAAATTAATATATGTTTAACATACTGTTATAATTTGGGCGATTATATACGTTTGTAAAATATATGAATTGAATTTAACTAAAAATATTTAATTTCTTTAGTGATAAAAGTACAATGAAATGTATGAAGCTGGATAATGAAATGTATTTTTGATATACTTCGACAATTGCTCAATTTTATCATAACCACAAAACTTTACTGACTTTTCAAAACGTCATCTTGGGGAATAAAGGCCTTCCTACTTCCCGTTTACAAATTTGAAACAATTAAAGGACATTGATAATAAAACCTGTGTAACCTATAAAATATTTACAGGGTCAACCATCTTCTGACTAATATGTTTAATGGAGTTTGATAAGATAAATAAAATTTCACTATCAAAACTTTTAAGTGAAAGTAAAGTGTGAGATCAAAAAGAGTGCGCCAGACAAATGTTAAGGTGCGTTTTATTGCTTCGACTTCTTATACGATGTTGAAACAATCGTGATTTAGTCCATAAAATTTACCCCCATATGAATAATATTATAAAGATTTTTTTTTTAAAAGTAAAACATACAATTTTACTAAAATAAAGTATTAAAAAAATCACAACCATTTTATTTGGAAACAGAAACAGAACGCTAAGAAAGGAAACCTTAAACAGACATATCAAATCTACTCTTAACTAAAGTTAACGTATCTACTTTTAACTAAAGTTAACGTATCTACTTTTAACTAAAGTTAACGTTGCTACAGTTTTGTTGTTAAAAAGGCGAGAACAGATAGATTAGATGTTACTAAAATCAAAGTAGTTATCTGTCTTTAACTTTTGGTAGACTATTAAGACCTGATGAGAACTAAACCATAAGTTATATAATAAAGTTACTATTTATCATATACTATTTTTTTTTTGATAAAACGTTAAACATTATAATTAATTATCATTTATGTTTACTTTTACATAGGAGACTGCCGTGGCGAAGACACCAGCATGCGACAGTAAACAACACAGATTGTGGATTTAATCCCTTTTTGAAGAAATGAAATATTTAATATACTCGTTTATTCACTGTACTAAAGCGTGAAACAATGCCTCAACGAAGTATGGGGAACAGTTGTGTTTAATGGAAATGGAGTGGTGTTTTTGCATCTTTGTGTAGATTGTCAAGTTTCCTCTGCCTCCCCTGCCGTATATGAGATACAGCATGAAAAAATGATGCTTACAATCCGTTTCGTAGACCTTTGTTGTCATTTTGCATAATATAATTTTTATTCATATGCATATTCCATGTGTTCATTTCATTAGATTAAACACAGTTATACATACGAAAGTTGAAACGAGCGAAAGAATTTCTACGTAGCTTAATAAGAATGTATGTGTAAGGCTTGGTTGGTCAGAGCGCTTGGACGGTTTCCAAGAGGCGCGGATCAAATATTAATACGTAAAATTTTTGTACGCCTTTTAATTATGAAGTTTAAAATATTAAATTAGACAACATAACTGTATTTTTTTGTTTATTTTAGCTACAATTATAGTTTTCAATTATAGTTTTCAATAGATATTATCTTAAAAGTTATCATTTTATTAAAACAAGAAAGTAATTGAGATTATTAAATAAAATAGTATTTTTCAAGCGGAGCGAAGCTGCGACCGGGTCGCTAGTATATTAAATAATTTTATAGAGTATGGTGTTTTTTCTCACATTTAGTAAATTCGTACCTTGTGTATTAAATCGGGTAAATTATTTCCATAAATTTTATTAAATAAAAGTGCCCTCCTTATTTAATAAAATTTATGGAAAAAATATTTTGAATATTATTGCATTTTATTTTACATAAATTCATGCACGCTATACTTGATCTGTCCAATGCATTTGATTGCGTGCAGTACTCAACATGGGTGTTAACTAATAGGGTTCAGAGGGTTGATGTAAATGGCAAGAAATACTTAGCTAGGGAAAAAAAATAGGATATTAATATATTGACCGTTGCATCTCAATACATTTTTGAAAATAATTAAGAAAAATAATAACAAGTTTAGGAAAATCGGTGATAAAAGTAATATGAATACTAAATATATAAGTAATACAGTAACTAGCATCAAGTCCGTGATCTATTTATGGATCAGGGTGTATGCTTTTACAATAGGATTACACACACAGAAAATATCTAAGTATTTACTATTTCGCAATTTAAAAAAAATGTGAAATGATTTTGTAATGGGGAATGAAATGCACGACTGCTCTATTTCAAAGGTATCATTGACACTAAAAAATCAATTGATAAAAAAAATAGAAATATCTTGCCGAGTTTCTTGTGCCGGTTCTTCTCAAGTCTGAGGTAGTAACGTTAGAGAACCGGTGATTAGTTGACATTCATAAAATGCAGCTTGTAATTTTTTATTTTAAATTCAAATTCAAAAGTGGGACTAGTAGCCCGCTCTGAACAACTAAGCCATATTTTCTAGTTTTCTAAGAAAATCTTGTACTGCCCAAATATATTATAAATGTTGTATTTTTGCTGATTACGTTCCACAAACGAGTAATTAAGGAAATCTCCGGATCCTCAGTTTAGGATTTCAAATAAAGTGAATGTTCTATAAATAATTTTAATTTAATTTAAAGTTTAATCCTTCATTATCAACATTTTTACCTATTTTGTGTTATCAGTTACAAAATTAGCAAAATTTAGCTTATCCTAGAACCCTTTTTGGGGACCCTTTTTTATCTTTATGGGTGATTGTCCCACCGAAAATACTAAGGGGTTATAGACGCCTGCAATGTGATAGATCCTTATGTATTTAATAATATTCGAATCATTAATGTTATGTTCCATATTTAAATCTTTGAATTTAATTCTTGTTGTTAGTGACGTTTATTTTTCTTGTCTAACTTAGTAACTTAGTGGTTGTATGTGTTTCTTTTTCTGATTTTCACGGACATCTTTCTGTCATGAACTTTATAATGATTGAAAAATAAGAAAAAAATATGTAATCATTAAGTTCTCTGTGTCTACCTCGCAATATGTAAATATGTAAAGACCTACGTTACGTTACATTACGAAAGCTAGCCATGGTGCCATCTGACCAAGTTGCATTAGATGATTTAATAAATGGACGAGACAATTATAAATCCAAATTTTGTCAGAATATGTCTAGTTTAGTCATGAAAAGATACAATAGAATATATTCCCCGTCGATAAACTATATTTAGTATTAATAAATGGAATGGGTGCCAAGTGGTAGACGGACTTGGAATTATACAAAAATGCGCCGTTCCTAACATGTACTTTCCCAACAATCTTCCAGCCGGTTAGGGCATCAATAAAATTGTTTAATATATACATACTATCAACAAATATTGAAGTTGCAAGGTCTATTGACAAGGATTAAAACAGCCACGACGTGAAATATATTTGTTTTAACTGTATAGTAGTGTAGCGGCTTTTGAATATTCGTAGCATTTATATTTTTATGTAACTATTATAACTTATGTCTTAAGCCTACCACGTCTAATCAAGATGTAGTGTGATCAATGTATTCTTCTACTATGTCTATAATAACCGCAGCTAGATATGATGATTGTATCAAGTGATAGTCTAATACTACCCGTTGCGTCCATTTTGTTATTACCAACTAAACGCAATTAATCGGATTGAACTGTCATTTAAAATATGTGAACATCACAAAAATCATAGTTCTTATTATTATTACATAAAAGTCGGTTAACTGTGGGTCAGATTCGGCCACTCATTCCATTTGTCCAAGGTTCCGTACCAATTTCAGGATTGCCTGTAAACTTGAAATTGGTACGGAAATACGGTTACGGGAAATGCAACTAATGAAAGTTAGCAAACTTCTAATTGCGTGCATAAGCACTTGTTTTATATGTAATAAACTACAGTTATAAGTTTTTTTTAATATGTAATATAATATAAAATTTTCAAACATCTTTAGAAAATGTAAATTGTAAATTAGCACTTTAAAAATAGTAAAAACAATATTCATTTTTAATAATATTCATTTTTAAATAATATTCATTTCAATCTATTCCTAAAAAGATAGAAGCAGAACTCTTATATTGAAACTTTGTTGCTACTGTCAAATCCTGTAACTCAAGGTAACGAGTTAAAGTTAGTATAGAATATACATCCACAAGTCCCTGGAAGTTGGCCAGGTTATTTCATACTAGTTTTAGCTTGTACAACTAGTTATTCTTGTTAGCTCATGAAATAAGTTAACTAGGTTATATGAACTTAGTAAAGACCTGAATCTAGTACAAGTGGTGGAGTTCTCTAGTAAGTTAATATTAAAATCACCACATACAACTATAGATTTCTTAGATCCAGATAATTTTACAAGTACTTCTTCTAATACAGTTTCAAAGTGTTCATATAACCCAGTGGGAGGTCTGTACACACTTACAACAATGAAATGCTCAAGCTCAGCACAGGCCATTTCAATAGTTTGCTCAACGGAGAGGCTCACAATATCTTTACGTTCTTTACCTTTGTAAGATTTTTCCATAATTATTAAAGAGCCACCACGAATTGCTTTTTCTCTGCTGAACATACTAACTACTTGATGATTTTTGAAATTGAAAATAGCCTCAGAGTTACGGAGCCAATGCTCTGTGATACAGAGTACATGAATTTTCTTACAATTTAAGAACAATTCAATTTCTAATTCTTTACTAAAAAATCCTTGTATGTTTTGATGCACCAAGTTTGTATCATTATCAGTACATAATGTATTTACATTTACATTATTATTAATTTTATTTTTACTGTTGGTAGGCATATTGCCAAAGATGGCCTCTTTTGTCTTTTTATCTAATTTAAATTAATTGTAACGGATTTCAAACATGTCAAATTACACTGTTCAATAGGAACATTGGTGTCTATAGCCACAGTATTGGCTAAAGTAAAAAGTATATAATATGATAACATACTTGCTATCTGTCTTTTGTAAAAATAGGATAGGTGTAGCCTATCACATGTCAAATTATTTTTCTTAACATTGATTATATTATTTATGTCAATTAAATGAATTTTATTAATAATAAAATTATATATGAATTTTATTAATAATAAAATTATATATATTATTTTATTAATAATAAAATCATATAAATCTTATATATGCTGTTTTTTATATTTTACATATAAGAAATTAACACGCTGTTGAAAGTAGGTTATAATTACCTATTTTTTCTAAAATAGTGTGCGTGAAAGCTTTAAACTACAACGGATTTTAATTTCACGAATAGCGAGAGAGATTCGCGAGAAAAGAGTACATGTAGCACGTACATATTGTACTAGAGTAACGTCGAGAATTTCGATTATTTGTAATCTAATACCATAAGAAATAAATTAATGTGCTTTTTAATAACTTTAATATAACTTTATGTCCAAATTTAACAAACATGTTAGTTTGCTATAATGTATGTGAACTTCTGCACGCTCAATTCGACCCACTTCCCAATGTATGAGTTCGTTAAAAATTAAGTTACGACTTCAATTTCTGATAACAATGAAATAAGTATGTATGAAAGGACTTTATTTGCAAAACATAGAACACCACAAAAAATAACATTTAGGAACTGAAAGGTTGTGACTTTTGCTTCCATTACATTGTAGTATGACTTGACCTTTTGAAAAAAAAATTGAAAAAATCATTTAATATTTTTTATTATATGATGAGACTTCATTAATAATCAATAATCAAGTAAAGATAAGTTATACAGAACACCTCTTCGCTTGTCATTTAAGTGCAGGCCCCAACAGTATCACACGTTTTTGGCTATTAGAATAAAGCCAATAAAATATGCTACTGGTATATTGCGAATATCGCCCATATTTAGTAACGTATAAAACTTTGAATGTAGCTAGGACTCAAGTCGAAATAATGTACCCCAGCGCATTAAGCAATACCTTGCTAACTAGCTATCATAATTTTTTATTTCTATTTTATATTAATGTTTCTATATTAATTAAAATCTATATTTATAAAATCTCTCATGAATATTTTTATAAATCTCTCTGTATTCTTTGAGATGCTAGCAATAAAATAAATTGTAATAGATAAAATAAACAGTAAAAACGGTTCGATGCACTTGAAAATGATATCTTATTAATTCTTTAGGATACGATTAAACTCTTTTACGTATTCCAAATAATTATATGTAATTAAATCATGTGGGAATCATGTTAGATGATTTGTAGTTTCATTTATTCATTGGAATGCAAAAGCTATATGATAATTAAAGATATTTTTAATCATCTAATTAGATACTGATAAAACATGTCAGTGTACGTGTGAAGTTTAGTTTCATAAACAGTACCGACAAAGTTAACTTAAGTAGTACCTGAACCTACTCTATATTACCTATTAATATAGAGTATATTACCTATACATACATATTAATAAAAGAATGAATAACATTACGTAAAATAAGTTAAATTAATTAAATTAACACATGACGTTATGAAAAATATATTCTGTAAATTAATTAAATTTGTAGAAGGTAAAATTTAATAATCTCATTCTAATGTGTTTCTTCATTAATTTTGGATACTCAACAACCCATCGCTTGTAATTTTATTACTCTGACCTTTTATTATATTAACATGCATATGCCAATTTTCATATGAATATTACAAAACGTATAGCTAAAAAAATAACATGTTTTATAATAAGTCATTCATTAGCCACTAGGCACTGCGTATTGTGAGGTCAAACGAAACTCAGCTGTAGCACCTACTTTAAGGCTTCACAAATTATTTTAGATTTAGAAAATTTCATTATAATTAATTATTTCAATTTCTAATCATCATTTAAACTACCAAATGTTCCCTATCACGATAAGCTCTTCACGTGAAATGGTTAACGAATCATAATATTTCCCTATTTAAGCATTTTTTTTAGTTTCACGCAGTTGACATGGCGTCGCGCAGGGGCACAAGTGTGTGTTTAAAAACGACAGATGAGGATTCGATCCCCACTCGAAGAAGTAAAGTATATAATATTTTAATTTCATTTTTCTGTTAACAACTCAAAGCGCGGCGTTGAGTTCCGCAATGCCTTTAATTCAGTACGGGATACAGCGTTAAAACTGCGTCAAAGCCGCGCTTTGCCTTGTTACCAGAGCGAAGTAAAACTTATTTTATTCATTTTTAAACATTAAGTTTTATACGCTTCTATAAAAGCTTGTTTAGTATTTAAATAAATAAATCAATAAATATTTGTTTTCTCTAATCATAGTATTACTATAAAATTTACTATTCTAATGAACAACAGGAACTATACTCATGTAATGTTCAATATAATGTACATTTTATTTGTTATTACTTTATGGATAAGGAAATACATTGTAAATATTTCCATCCTCATTAGAATTATATTATAATTTTATAATTTCTAACAATTTATTAATGAGTTCCGTGACGATATATCGATATATGATTAAAATATTCTTAATTACATTGATCTGAAGCACATTCCATCATTAAAACTCTTAAAGAATCCTGTTCTTTAAGAGTTTTAATGATGGAATGTGCTTGAAATGCATTTAAAATAAGAAACCGGTAGATCGCTCATTTGGAATGTTAATGTAAGTCGCTTTTATTGCTAATTTTTAAATACCCTGTCCATCTATTATACGAACAATAACATGATGAATAATTTTACAGGCTCGGCTTTGGTGTGCTAAGATCTCCAACTCTAATATTATAGCATTGCATTATATATTAGTATTTAACATTTATTACTTAATTTACATTAAAAAATAAAATTATTATCTCATTAATAAACATAAACCCTAAAATGCGGGTCCTTTTCACCGCAATAATGCTAACTACTTGTTGTTCATAATTTTTAATAAATCACAAACGAAAATAGCAAGTTTGTATTTAAAATAACAGAATTTTCTCAAAATACTAGAATCTTTTCAACTAAAATTTCTATATACAAACTATTACATTTTTTATTGAGGCCTGTCGTGGCGCAGCGGCACAAGAGTATGACTGCAACCGACAGGTACTAGGTTCGATCCCCACTCGAGGAAAAGAAATATTAAATATTTACAATTTAATTATTTGATAATTTCATTTCTGCTACAAGGCAAAACGCGGCGTTGTTCCGCCACTCAACACGCCATGTCTCAAATTCGGCGGAAAGTGGGGAACGGAAGTGGAACGGATTGCATTCATACTAGGTTCCCAAGTTTCCTCTGCCTACCCTGCCATTTGTGGGATACAGCGTGAAGCTGAATACATTTTTTATTCAAAAAAAAGAATAGAGTATAGATATAGGATAGAGTAGGCTTTATAATAAATAAATATAATCCCTACTTAAGTACAAGTTCCATTCTATTAAATATAAAGTTCAAATTCAAAGATTTATCTTTAGGTAGCATCCGTTCGAGTTTATTTAGCACTACTTAATAAACTCGAACGGATGAAAAAACCTAACTGTTCGATTTGTCTTTGGACTGACACAGCTCAAATGGCTAACCGTTTAAGACCGGCGGCACCTACATTCTCTTACCCTCCTTTACACTATCCTTTACCATCACAGCGCTCTTATATATATTTAAAAATAATTTATATTATATTCCGTATCTAGGATCCCCTGAGATATGGTTGAGGTTATTTGATGTATCGTATATGATACATAAAAATATTCTGAATCCAAAAGTTGAAACGGCACTGCTACTGTAGAATGATTTTTCCCGACGACAAAATCGCAACATTAAAATTGTTTCAATGTTTAAGATTTAATTAAACCCTAGTCTCAAAACCATCAAATTGAAATATCTAGAGTTCTTACTGAATGATACCGATTTTTCTCAAGTAGAATAGAAGCTACAAAATGAAAAAACAATTCACAGAATGCAGATGAATGATTTGATGTCAAGGTCTAAAATTAAAAAGAAAATAGTAAATATAAAACCATTTATTTTAAAAGATAAAGTGAATAAGTTTAAAACAAAATAAATTGATATCAAAAAGAATTATTAAGATTTTATTTTTATGAAAAAGGATGGAGCTGTTAATGAGCTCAACATTTAAAAAAAGATAAGAAGAAATATTTTAAATATATCTAAGGATGATTCTAGTTTCCTTTGGAATGATAACAAATAAATTGCACAAGCTACTAATTGGACGATTTAAAACCTATGTTCGCTCTTATCCCAAAAGAATGCCTTTGACTTTTAAAAGCCATTAAAGGGAAAGAGAAATTTGAGGAATATGGGGATGGATTCAGAGTGGAACTAGATTCCGTTGTGAGGCCAGAATAGGGTTATAGCAGTAACGGAAAAAAATAAAACTTAGATTTTAAAGAAATTGTACTTTTGAATAAATACGTAAATTTAAAAATAATAAATCCAAATGGATTCATTTTAATTAATTTGAATTTCTGTTTCTTTCGGAATTTTGTTACTTGGATCTTTATTTAGAAATTAAAAAAAAAACAATCCTTAATTAACATTGATTTATTAGATTTATTAAAATTTATGTATTTAATAAAAAATCATATTTTCTCAAATATTTTATTTTATTATTATCGCTATCACCCGGTTCTGGCCATTACTGCTATCACCCTGTTCTGATTTAAATCAATTTAGCAGAAACGACTCCCATAAGTAAAAAAATAGGTAATTTATGAAATACAATTTGACTCATATAAATGTTAGTTCATTTCGCACACATGTGACAATATAATATTTTAAATACTACATCATAACCGCAATTCACACCTAAACTTAAAATGTTGATAACTCAGAAAGGTATTTTGTTGGATTGAGTCCTTTCCGCTAAATAACATCCATAAAATTATAGCCATACACAATGCAGTGTTTGTACCGACTCTATATCTAGCAGCTAACCGTGGGTATTCCAGAAGAAGAACGTAAAAAGATAATTAATGTAAAGATGCAGATATTTTCGTCAGATATGTGCAGTTAGTTTAATCGATCGTATATCTAATGAGGTACACAGAGTGGTAGGTACTATTGTGGACGAAGAAGAACGGTCTATGGTAGTTTGGGCACGTTGAACATTCACAGTATGTCAAAGAATATTTGATCGTTTTGACTTTTTGAAAATGAAAAGTATATTAGCTACTTCGTTTATATTAATAAATATTACTCTTATAATAACTTATTTTTAATATATTATTGCTTAACTGATAC
This sequence comes from Eueides isabella, assembly GCA_019049475.1. Lineage (NCBI taxonomy): Eukaryota > Metazoa > Arthropoda > Insecta > Lepidoptera > Nymphalidae > Eueides > Eueides isabella. Next base: position 8,466,451 of record CM032393.1, read on the forward strand.
ATTTTTGCCTTAACACTAAAGGATTAAAAGTCAGTTCAGTTCAGATTAGAAGACAATTAGGCTTGCATGTATCTACGACCTACGTACTCGTATGAGAATAAACAGTTATTGATCGGTCAAAACATATAGCTTTCAATGAAATCTATTTATAATTGTAAATTATACATATATATCACATAGACATCTTTACTTAATTTGAATTAAGTTGTGACGTCCATAAATAATCGTTAATTAACAGTTAAAGTAAATTTTGAAATTGTCTTATTTCCCTTTCCATTGTCCGTGTATATACGGACAAACTATTTTATTCATTTTATGGATATATGTATGTAGCTAACACGGATCTAATATGATTTATTTGAACCGGTTTCAAGAAACAAATCACATAGATCACATCCGTAAATTAATAAAGATTGCTCTATTTAGCATTAATTTTTAAAAATCCTCGATGAGTGACCTCGAACCAAAACATATAAAGGTCATACTAATATTGAACGACAGCAACTACGATGATTAAGTGAATTTACATTTATTAAAATCATAAAAACAAGTTAATAAATTATATCAGACAGATGTTTGTTATAGAGGTACCAGAATCATAAAAATAGATTACTTTTGAAAACTGTCATGGCGCAGGGGTTATGTGTGTACTGTAAACGTAATAGGTTGTGAATTTGATCCCCACTCAAGGAAATGAGATATTTCTTATTTTCGTTCCATCGCTCGTGTATCCACGCAAAAGCGCGGCATTGAGTTCCACCACTCAACACGCAGTGCCTCAAATTCGACGGAAACTGAGGAATAAAATGGAGCATTTTAACACTACGTTTCCAGGTTCTCTATGCCTGAGTAGGCAAAGTTGCCATGTGCGAGATATAGCGTGAAGCTAAAAAAAGAAAAAAAAATAAAACTTTACTTACAATCGCACAATTTGCTTTGCTTTGTTTGCTTTAAATGGAAGAATGATAATACTAATATTATTATGTACTTACTTCGTTACAGCTTCTGTGATATTTTTAGGCGCCGGTTCTATAACTTTGCATTTTACCGCAACTTCTTCTGGTACTTTTACTTTATCAACATTGTTTGCCATCCAGCTTAAATTGTCACCACCAATGTCAGGAGATACATATTTAGTAATAAAATTTGTTATTATCCTATGAAGAAAAGGGAAGCGCGGGGCATATGTCTGATCGCCTGTATATTCAATGGAATCGCCTCGTCCCAAATGTTTGTAAGTACCATTATAATAGGCCCCTCTTTGATAAATATATGCGTATTTTCCTTCATCGCCAGGTATATATTTCCCTTCATTTGGAGGTCTATAATATTTTCCATCATCATATAAGTCATTAATTTGATGCTTGTACTTTCCGTCATTAAAAGGTGAGCATTGAGCTATCGACAAAATTGATATCACGATCACCTGGAAAGTAGTTAGTATAGGATTTACTAAAAATGTGTAAATGTGATTCTTAATATAATATGCAATAAGAAATAGTGCTATTTCTTCGATGAGATTTGCTGCCTAGTATCTAATATAAATAATATTTGAAATAAATGAAAGAACTGAATAACTAAGATACCGTAAAGAACAATCACCTGCCTGCTGTGTTCGAGTTGCAGCGTGAAGTTGGTTGTAAGTACATATGTAGGTATGAAAAGAGACTTATGCTTATTAAATCCATTTTAAAAACTTATGCTTATTAAATTTTATATTAATTCATTATAAAATTAATAAAGCACAATAAGTATTTACGATTTCTATATGCATATGATCATGAGGTTTCTGTTTAATATATTTTTGTAAAAAAAAAAAAATATTTTCGTAAGTTATTATAATTTCTCTCTGATAGTAACATAACATAAAATTATTTCTTTTTAGTCTAATAAAAAATAAACAATTTTATGTAATACGAGCATATATAGTTAATAATATACTTACTTACTTACTTAGCTTCACGCTATATCCCTAGCGGGGTAGGCAGAGAGAACGGAGCGCCAAACGCTACGGTCTCGGCATACCTCTTTCGCCTCGTCCACTGTCATCAACCTCTTCATACATGCCCTCCGGGGGGTCCTCATGCTTTTTACGTGACCTTCCTCCAGTATCGTCGATACTGTGTTTTCGAAGGTCAACCGAGGTCTCCCCCTCCTTCTCTTACCACTCACTTTTCCTTCATACATCTTTTTTACCATTCTTTCTTCACTCATTCGCTCGACGTGCCCAAACCACCTGAGCACGTTCTTCTTCATTCTCACTGTGACATCCACGCTAGTACCTGCCATTCTGTGTATTTCTTCATTGGACATGCGATCAGATAAACTGACTCCGCATATCCGACGAAGAGATCGCATCTCTACAGCAATCATCTTTCTTACATTCTTCTTCTGTAATACCCACGTTTCGCTGCCGTATAACAGTGTCGATACCAACACTGCATTGTGTACGGCCAAACGCGCAGCTATGCTGACGTTTCGCCGTCTCAACAATGCAGCTAAGGCACCGTTAACTCTGTTACCGGCAGCAATACGCCTTTCCACATCCATTTCGTATCTACCGTCTCTGCTAAACATACTTCCCAGATATAGTTAATAATATACTCGTGAATATACCATAAATATAAGAAATATACTTTTTTTTGTCATTAAGTCAGCCTCTAAAATTTGTGATAAAATATGATCCATCAGAAATAAATAAAAAATCGGTATTCAAATAAAATATACATCTCTAAGCTAACAAATTTGCTTTTTCTAATTTTTTTTTAAATAATGAGTGAACTAATTTCTTTCTCTTGAGGCCTGTCGTGGCGCAGCGGCACAAGAGTGTGACTGTAACCGACAGGTTCTGGGTATATGAAATCAAATATTTAATATTTTCAATTTAAATATTTAATGTTTCATTTCTTCGCTCTATTAATAAGGCAAAGCGCGGCGTTGAGTTCCGCCACTCAACACGCAATGCCTCAAATTCAGCGGAAAGTGGGGAACGAAAGTGGAACGGAGTGTCTTTACACTAGGTTACCGGGTTCCCTCTGCCTACCCTGCCTCGTGCGGGATACAGCGTAAAGCTGAGTGAGTGACTTTGTTATCGATGCTGTATTTTTCAACGTCAACAGAAGGATAAAGAGGGAGTCTCTCTTTGCTTCTTTCTTAAATCTTTTTGCCATTCTTTCACCGCTAATTCGTCCGACTTGCTCTAATTGCGATTTAATTTAAAGGTTGACCTTAAGTTAGCCTCAGTTAGACCTTGAGGACCTTAGGTTCCATGATATTGATGAAGGTCACGTAAAGTCATTTCTCCTATATGTAAAGATTGATGACAGTAGACAAGGTGAAAGAGATACGTAGATACCATAGCGTATAGCGCTCCGTGGTATCTGGATAGTCCACAATTGATAAAACTAAAGAATCTCATATTTTTTTAATATTTTCCAGATCACCATCAGCTTTGTTCTGGTAATATGCCACGTGGAGTTTTCATCCCCCAAAGCTTTTACAATTATAAATAAGTAGTTATATACTTTAATTATTCAGCTTTTTCAGCTCAAATAATCAAATATACTTATTGTGCTAAAACTATGAGATAGAGAAAAGAAACCGAATTGATTTATCTTTAATACACCGTCTTTATCTGAACAACGTCTTTCTGCGCGTTGAAAACACAGATACTTTCATTTTAGTTTTTGTCGAAGATACCTTATTGATGATATTCTATGTAGTAATAGCTTGTGCTTTTGACTGACCAAATCAATAATAATAATGATCCTATGTACAGTTGTAACGTTGTAAATAACGGGGAAGCAAAAGCCTAGTCTTCTTTTCGCTAATAGACAACGGGACGCGATGGAGTATTTATTTATGACTTAAAAGAATGAAAAAATTGCTTTCAAATTTACGTTCAAATTTAAATAAGCTAAGCGTTGTGTTCAAATTGAAATAAGCGCTTTAGACATTTTATTTAATAAGAACTCAAAGAAACAAGAGCTTTAACATTGCACCTCGACATCGAAACGTAGATGAATAAGCTCAACAAATTTGGTAGATGAATAATACCTATTTAAAATCTCGAGAGTTATGGATGGGTTATCATTATTGTGTACTTTGTGCACATACAGCATGTGCTAATATTAATAACGAAAATGTGAAGGAAATCCAGTCAGATAAAGCCAAAAATTAGGTTCACTTTACTACCCCTACCTCGAGACACGAGAGTTTTCTCAAAGGTTACATAATTTTAATTCCTTAGTTTACGACAATAAAAAAATGTATCTGCGGTTATTGATAGTTCTAAAATGCCTGTTATTGTTTTCCGGAAAGTATATGTAATAAGTTTAAATAAATAATTCATTAATTTCTATTATACATACACAATACAAAATTACAAAAATATATTTAGTAAAAAAAAAATTTAGGAATGGATAAGTAAGTTTTGATGTTTATAATAATCTGTGCCTTTAAAAGATCTTTAAAAAAAGGAACAGTCAGTAGATCTTATTTTACACCACTACTAAAACAACATTATTCTCAAAAGACACACGTCCACATGTACACACATACTCCTAAAAAGAGACAAACAAAATAAAAAAAACTTACAATATTCCGTAGTTGCATTTTCCCAAAAATATAAACAACTATTTTATATTCAATGATTTTTTATCACACTTCGACCAATACAAGTTGTTTACTCCACAGGTTATGTTTTTGATCTGAAACTAGATCACATAATTTGACATAAGTGAGCCGTATTATGTGAGATAACAGCTAATATTCGTCAAAAAATATCGTATTCCTCATTGCCTTAATTAACATTTAGATCTATAATAAATTTTATTCGAGACATACCAAAAGTGGATCAGTATCCTAAAATCAAGTGTGACGAGGTCAAGCAGAAGAATTTGCATAGCTCATGACATTATAGTGACCATTGAGCCTGAACTATAACACTATTCACCAATGCAGTAATTCTATTTTGCTAACACGATTTTGGAAAACCACAATATATTTTAACACATTGAATTTCAAGACGACTGACCTACAGGACAACCACAATTCTCTTAGACTGTATAAGAAACATCTTCACACAGCAATTTGCATAAAATAAAATTGGCCCGTCGTAAAACGTAACATTATGTTCACCAAGATTTCATATTATCTTACTTATATGCTCTTATATTTATATAAATATTATTGCCTTAACTATATGCAATGCTATTCGTTCATGCAACGTAATAAAAGTACTATCTTATGATCATGTATCAATTATTTATAAATAAACAATTATGTTGCATATTAGATTATATATTTGACTAACCTTCACGTCCGGTGTACGTATGACATTTTAATAACAATATAAAAAAGGTACTTTAATGTTCGCAAATTGGCAACAAACACTATGAAAGTTTACAATGCTTTATGATAAAATATTTGTATCCCATTAATTGCCTATTTATAAAATCGAGACCTAGCAGCTGTATTTTATAGTACCTAATCTGACTGGAGCGTTACAATTAATAATGATATCTCATTTCGAAATGTAGACGACAATCCGGTTAAGCTAAACGAATTACAATGTTTTTTCTTAAATCGCTGAACCTATTCTAATTTTAGACAGAGCAAAATAGAATAGAGATTAGAATTTATTAAACTCAACACCATGAATGTATCACAATACTGAGTGGTTATTAAATAATAATATAAATAATTTCCGAAAGAATATACGGCGAAGCGGTTATACGTATGAGTAACTTATTTCAAGGTGAATTATTACAATTTGCAGATAGGCCGCGGCAACCTTCGTGGATATTCAGAGATTTTTTCTTCAGCTTCACGCTGTATCTGTATGTATGTAGGTGTATGATAGTAGGCTGAGAGAACCTTGTGTTAAGCCACTTCGTTCCCATTAGGACACTTCCGTTTCCCACTTTCCGCTAAATTAGGTATTACGTGTGGACTGGCGGTACTGTCGCAATCTTGTCTTGTTAAGAGAGCGAAGAAATGAAGAATGAAAATATTAAATATCCCTCGAAGGTGTATCAAACCTACAACCAGTCACTCTTACAGTTTGCACACTTGGGCCCCATGGTCATGATAAGCCTCAATATTATTCAGAGATATTCGAAAAATTTCTACATACTTCATTTACGTAAGTGTACCCTTCGCTACCAAGTACAAGGAACTTGGATTGAGGAATAATTGTTAAATGACGTTTATCAGGAATAGAATAAAGATGTACATAATCATATATCTCAGGAGCAATGGAAGGAATTTCTAGGATGAAAGTTAAGGAATGTTCTGTACTATATGCTTTCACCGTTGTAGACTGTTCCATTTTATTTATGTTACTAAGATTAATTTCTGTTATTGTTTTAAAAGGATATAAATTTGCAAATTTAATAATTCAAAAATTAAATTTCTAGGGCTTAAAATACTAGGGTGTATTACACCAAACTTAAAAATGTCATATTCATATCATCTTCTAGTAAAATGAATTTATCTAAATATAAATTGCAAACTAAAATCAGTAAAAGTTAATTTTACGTATATTTTTAGAAATAATGCCACGCTTAACTCTAGATATAGGAGTAATAAACATTATTTTCTTATTTATTAAATTTAACTTATATTCGAGTCCGAAACTCCGATTTATCTAGCTGTACTTTAAGATTGTGAGATTTAAACCTTTCAAATACTTGTTTTAATTTTTCGATACGTTCCTGCAAAGATGTCGATATAATTATAACATCATCGAGGTAAGTAAATACGTTAACTATTCCTCTAAGGATATGATCCATTAGGCGTTGAAATGTGCTTGGGGCATTTTTAAGGCCAAAAGGCATCCTTAAAAATTCATAGTGACCTTTCTCTGTCGTAAACGCGTCTTTTCTACGTCGTCTGCACCCTGCATTTCTACTTGATGGTATCTCTGATGCTCTGGATGCTCCGCTGATCTCGCCTTCGTAGATTCTTCTTTATAGATCGCGGTAACAACGATTAGAACAGTTCGTTGGCTTTAAGAGTTATATTACAGCCAACACCGCGATCCTACCGACTGCGCCAGTTAAATTACGTAGGTATATTATATTTATTCTGAGAAAAGGAACATAGTGTTAACAGAGACCTAAAAACCATAATATTAGAACATTCTTTTCAACGCCACGGCATCCACTTAACTCTCTATGTAGAAATCATAACAATTTTAGAAAAAGTTAAGCAATACTCAGCCAACTACAAGAAACGTCTGACAAACTACCCAAATTCTTTATCTAATGTACTCTTGCAGCCAAATCACATTAGAAAATTCAAGAGACCTAACGGACTCTGTCTACTCTATGCGGGAACACGAGATAAAATAGTTAGCTGTGATTTTTGATAATGTTTCTAGATAAAGTTCTAACTGGACCTTTTGCATTAGAAAAATTAGAGCTTGGTTGGAGTTCATAAGGGCTTATCTATAAACACCTTATTACCATTATATTTTATTTTTACATTTGCTATATATGCTAGATAATTTTAAAATCTTAATATCCTATAACAGCAGCGGCTTATTTGTTGTTAATTAAATTAATAATAAAAACTTTAAGATAAGTTTATATTAAGTCCACGCAATCGAAAGGAGCAAGTAGGGAGATCTCCATATCATAACCTCGTAATGATAGTGTATATGCTATCATTATCCTGGATCTCTTTGGATCACTCAGTAGAATAGAGGTGATCAGATAAACATAATATATTCTCCCTTGCATTACCCTTACGGTGACAATCTTGTATCTATAACTTTCTCCCACTAGATACATAATTAGTTTTTTCAGCCTACATGGAAAATGATAAAGTATTATTTTATCTTCTTATAGACTTTATTCTTTATGGTTACTTTGTTTAAGAAATGTATAAATATATAATTATGTTTCAAAATATTATGATCACTTAGCTATTCTTCGTTTTTAAATAATTGCTATATTTTATTTCAACAAACAGTTAAATCTGTCTTATTTAAAAATAACTGTAAGTATAACGTATTTTGTTTATTTTACCGATAAGATATATGTAAAATAAAAGCTTATGATTAGGATTCATGGAACAAAAGAAAAAAAGATTTTCAAAACGATTACTTTTAATAAGCGCCTTGACATTTATTCATACAAGTCCCAAGTCAATATATTTATAGAAAGGAAATTACATTTACAGAAATAAACCTTCCTATATAAATTGATAAATGTATTATTATATTGTTAATCTTCTCAAATGGACTCTAGTTACTAACTTACTGCGAATTGTTAACACAAACACTGTTAAAAAAACCGTGTTAATCACTGCGCGAGCTGTCGTAAATCTTTTAAACTGTATCTAATCTAGAAGTACAGACAGTGTAAGGAACCTTTCAGCTTAAGCCCAACAAGCGTGACATTTTTACACTTACTTATATCGTTTCTTTGTCGTTTTTAGAATTTCATATCTCAAAAAAAAGAAACGTAACCTTTATAGTATCACTTTGTTGTCCCTCTGTCAAGACCTTCTTCGCCAGACTGCGTGGAGGCAGTAAATTTAAATTAGTATCAAACATTCACGGTCCCTTAGAGCACAGGATAAACTAAGCTTATAAGCAAACGAAAACATTTATTCAGCTTGCTGAATTAATCAATCAAATCAAGACCCGCTCGAATACAAAAATCAAAACCACTAGGGTATCGTCTTCGGACTTACATTTATAAAACTGATAACTTACAATACAAATAAGGAAAAATAAAAAAAAAGATTCGATAAATTAAACTACAAACTTATATTATACACATGTACTTAATTTTATATAAATGCATTTAGCATACGACCGAGCTTTCTCAATATTTATTTTCTATATGTTATGTTTATTTTAATATGTTTTTTTTCTGTTAAGCCATTTTAATGATACGGCGTGGTTACACAGACTTATTAAGACTAGCCACCTACCTAGACCACTTGGGCAAATCATAAACTGATGGCGGGCCGACCGCCAGAAGTATAGGTATTTAAAGACAAAAAAGAAATAATAATATTTTATTAAAATTGAAAAATAATTTATTAAATTGAAGCCTGGCACTGCATAGTGATAACAATCTTTTTTATATTTGGCCCAAATTTATTTGTAGCAACACGTAAAACTGCTTCCAAACTTTCATGTGCAAGGCGGTTCCGATTCTTTTTTTTATTATTATTTAGTATTGAAAAAAAATGGTGATATATAGATATAGGTAGAACCAAGAAAATAAGCTGGCGTATTTCGGAGCGTTTATGGGCAACTCTTCGTACATATTTCAGCCACAACTTACCGACCCGATAATTTTGATAAGACAAATCAGTTTTTGAACACTCATCCAAAAGTACATTGGGTGTATCTACTCCTATGGTTTGACCTTTCAATGAACACATTCCTAATAACTCTTCTAAGACTTCAAAATCTGGAGTAACACCTCGAATGAATATCAGAAGTTGAGCTGTGGTACTAATATCAGTGGATTGGTCGAGTGCTAATGAATAAAACCAATGATCTTAGTTTTTTCAATTAATTGTTCCGCATTATTACCTGACAAAAATATTATTCGTCTTTGGATAGTCATACGATTTTGTTGAATTTTCTCAAACATATTTGCTGCTTCTGACCACATTTTCTTATCGGCAATTTCTATGTTCTCTTTTACAATATCGCCATCATTGAAGGGGCGACTTCGCTTTGCTATCATTCGAGAAATATTATAACTAACATCTGTAGCAGTTTCTGAATCTTGAATGATTTTTGTAAACTAATAGCTTTCTGACCAATAAACTCCCGTTTTAAAAACAACCTTCGTCTGTAAATTTGATAAAAGAAGGATGCTGTGTTAATAGTGCCTTTTTACATTATATTCCTTTGCAACGCAACAGAATTCTTGCAAATTAAACGCAACAGAATTCTTGCAAATTAAACAAACGACTTTGTTATGCAACCATACAAACGATTTCTCAGTCCAGATTTATTGAAACTGCCGATTTTCATCTTTAACCTTGAGTTTTTACTAGGTCCTGGTCCTTCTCCATGTTCTCCACACAGAACCTAAGAACAATTCGCCGATGACTATTAACAATGTCGGATGTGAAAAACAGCAACTTTACAGGAGAGCGTTTCAAAGTGTGAATTGCGTGTAACTTTCTACCTATTTTAAGTAGGGTTATGAAATTTTAGACTTATGCTCTATAAGTTATTTATGAGTAAGACAACATTATTAATAGACAGTATTTAAAGTTAAAATACGATAAAAGTCACTTGCAATCTTTTTAACGGGGTAAGACTAATATTGATTTGTCAGAAGTACCACAACCGACATTGTTACTTGTACGAAATTAATAATTCCTTGTCGTAAATACCACTTACGTCATTTTTTAATAATTATTTATAATAAATGTATGTCGTATGTACATTATATTAAAAGAAACGCAAAAAATATTAATAAACTCTACATATTTATTAAAAATTAACATTGAAAATCTGGTGATAAAAACAATCGTCTAAAAAAATACAAAATATTTCTTGATCGACTCGATAAATCAAAATTTAATAATAGTTTTCAGTTCTTTTTTAACTTATATTTATATGAACTTAATAAAATGAAATCAGCCTTCTTATTGAGAATCAACAAATAACAATATTTTAATACTGAAATCGACTTAACAAAATTAAAATCTTCTTATTAGTTAATATTATGAAAATAACTTAAGTAATAATCACAGCTTTTAGTTTAATTTAATATTTATATAATATCTGTTTTAAATTAATCAATTTTTATTGATCAGTCTTCTTCATCCAAAATTCCGGGTGATATATTATGGAATTTTAAATTTTCGTAAAACTTATGATATTTTCTTTGGATTATGTTACTTTCACATAAACTCAAGTAAATCTTTGTGTTTGTTGCAGCTTATAGAAAGCTCTCCCACATATGCCTGCTTGATAACAAATTCGCGAGACAGTCTGGCTGTGCTACGCGTACCAGATCGCAATACAATAATAGTTTTTAATGTGTCCTCAAAATTATATTTAAATTCAATCCTGTCAAAGCTATGTCCATTAACTGTTACCTCTTTCATACGTGCCCAATGTACTTTCTCATTATTTGTATCTTTGTTCCAATTTTTATTTGGAAGCAAAGATTTAAAATCCAATATTTCTGAAGTTGTCACCTCTTTAACTTCATAAGGTTCACCTTCTACTTTCGCCCAGCGAACAAGACAGTACCATTCCTCTGGTACATATATCATCTTGCGCTTACTAGCGCGCTCGATGACAGAATGCACACTATCTCCTTCATTTTGGGTATGTCCCTTCTCCAAGAAACGGTGAGTAATTGTGACTTCAAGTTCTTTGGCTGCAAATAAGTAAAGAGAAAAAACAATGCGGTTCCTGTTCTGACCTGCGCAATTACCAGACCAAAATTTAAAGACTTTTACACCTCTGTTTGCGTGTTCTTTCATATATTGATAAAGACAACTAGAAACTTAATTTGCGCCACATTTTGCAATAGCTTCATGCCACATAAAACATGTAGCTTTTTTGGTAGCCAAATTATATATTGTAAAATTTAAGGTAGACAATTTTCTTTTATAGTAAAACACACTTACATCTACACTTACAGTACCTACTTAAATTACTCATTCTTTTTTAAATTTAAAAATAATTGATTAAATATTATTCCTCACAACTTTAAGATTTTTATACAGATTTTATATCGGAAATATTAACCTAATTATTCTCTTCCGTTTTATTGAGTATCTACGTCATAAAAAGAATTCCCTTACAAAATTTGAAACTTCTAGCAGCTGTAATTTCTCAGATTTCGTGGTGAGTGAATTGGGGACTTTTCATTTTTTTATATAGATAACCCTTTTTTGTGATAGTCATAATTTGATCGTATATATGCTGACTATCATAAAATAATAATATTAAAACATCGGATTCGCCAATCGAGGGCTCCGAACCGGGCTGTAGTGTGTAAGTTTTCAATTCTTGCCTTCATAACTCTAGGTATATGAAAACTATCCTATAAATGTTGATTACGCAGTGGATTTAGTTGATAAATACATTTTTGCGGACGTTTGCACATAATATATGAAATAAATTCCAAATATACGATTTTACAATTTTTTTATAAGAAAAGTATAATGCACAATGCTAAGTTCTGTCGCCCAACACAATATCACCGTGAATAGAGTAAAAAGCGAAGACCGTAAAATTTTTCCTGACACAAATTTGTACATATGTAGGTAGGTACGTAGCAAATATTAATAATTATTAAAAATATTTTATTTAATAACATTCAACTTCATTTTACCTTTTTAAGGGTACTTAAAGAATTTCCAAAGGTATTGCTTGAGAAGGCACGTAATAGGAGGAGGTTCCTTACTCTGGAACCTTATCATGGCTTGGACCCTTGTCGCGCCATCGGTAGATTGTTATTTTTATATTTATAAATGTTTTTTTTTTAATATTTATTTACATATTATCTCAATGTGAACAAAAATATTTAATAATATAAATCAAATATTTAATCCACATTAACAAGTCATGTATTAGTCATAATGTGAGGCTATATAAAATATAAATATTAATATATAAATGTGTATAATTTAATAAAAAATTAAATGCATCACATCATCACAAAATTATAAATGTTAGGTTTATTTTGACTGGTATTAAACTCAATAAATTATTTAAAAAAATGTAAAATAAAATAAAACTAAAAAGCTCAAATAAATCATCTATTAAGAAAATATAACTCATATCCTAAATTGTACGTAGACTAGAATTTTAAGGTAAATGAGCTCCACTAGGCTGGAAACCATTTTCATCGGCGATGTAGTCTACTCTGTATGTAATGCCATCAGGAGCAACGAATTCAAAGAATCCCTTAGCTCTTAGACCTTCACTTTCATTATCGATTTTCTCGATTTTTCCAGATTCTTCGGCAAGGATTTTATTTTCAGTCTCATATAGGTAGTGGTAGCCATCAGGTAGAACATCAGATTCTTGACGAATTATGCCGTATTTGTATTCATAGTTTCCAGAATTGACTTTAGCTCCAGCTGAGCCTTGATCAGCTGGCTTAAGTCCAAAACTGGCACTGCTAGATGGTGGGGCTTTAGATACAGGAGATGCAACGTTGGATACTATTGCTGGAACGTTTGATCCTACTCCAAATCCACTGAAATAAGATATTAGAATAATTTAATAATAATCGTATATCATAAATTTAACTTGTTATCCGAAAAGCCCCTTGGTTCGAGCACAGAACTGATGGCTTTGTGCTAATAATAATAAAACTCACTTGAAAGCGTTTTTGTCTGGAATATATTTGTCGCCTTGTCCTCCTTTCCCAAAGCTATCTTTATTGCCCACATAAGCACCGCCCGGGCCTCCCTTATCAAAAGTGCCGTTATAAAAGCCTCCAGCAGAACCACGGTCGCCACGGTCACCACTGAAAATGTTTTATGGTTTTATATGTTATATTGATCATGTTCATGTGAGTCCATGTTCAAGTTCTAGCGCTAGTCAAATGAAAATACATATAATTTTAGGCTGTAATGACATTTAATTTGTGCTATACTACAGGTAACTAAATAATTATATATACGCTTTATTTTCTTTGAAACATACAAAAGCATTAAAATTACTTTCCACTAATTAAAAGATGATATAATATAGAAAAATAATATTTTATTAATAAATAATGTATTAATATATTGTGTTTTATTCAATAGTATGTAATAGAATAACTCATTAACATTGTGAAATATGTTTCTATTAATACAATAGCATATAATATAACAGGGAAAAAAATACTAATTAATTAAATACATTAAATATTAAACAAAAATCTGTGGTAAACAAAAATCGTAATAGATTGACTCATTTGACTTAACACACAATTTGCTAAAATCGAGTAAAACGAAGCAAAATCGAGTGAAAAAGAAGATTTTCTCTGCCTACATACATACTCGTACATAATTGACCAATGTGCTAAATAAAAGTACTAATATATTTTTCTAGAAAACGAAAATAAATAAATAAATAAAGAAAACACGATTTGGGTGGGCGAAAATATAGATAAATAATATAAAATTTAAATAGTATAGATAAAATATATATTTTTAAAACTTACTTATAGGAGCCAGAATTGTCGGGAATGTAACGGCCAGAATTGTCGTATTTTCCAGGATTGTAATGGCCGGGGTCGTATTTACCCGGATTACTTGCTATTTGTGCATTGGGCCTCTTAGAGTACCGATAACGGTCGTAAGGCTCGTGCGTCGTCGTACGCTGGGTTACACTTGACGCACGAAATTCGGATAAGGAGCGCGGGCTAGCACTGCAATTTAATAAGTGACAAACACATTATTATGCCACAATATAATAACACATATATAAGACGTTATTATAAAACATGTACCGTGTAACATTAGTTATTAAAATCTAATAATTTATAAATATTTACTTTATTATTTTATTTAAGATTACTTAGTGAAACGAGTACAATAAATAATAATAGATTATTTATTTTTTGTAATTTCAGATTATCATTTGAGATTATCAAATAATATATATCATAAAATTCTACTCACCCTGCATATTTTTGGCCACTACAAGCAGCTACAAGGCAAAGCACCTGTAAATGTTGACATATACAAAATTTAATAGTTTAAAAATTATTAAAATTATAACTATATTATTATTATTTTTTAAAAAAATAATAAATATTTTAAAACGTCGCCTACGTACCAATAGACCCAACATTACTGTTATTGTCACACTGCCACGATGAACTTGAATGTTGTCGCTTCTCATATCTATGCGTTTATATACCTTTTTTCATCTGAATTTACAATGCGATGATTCTATGTGGTTCATATATTGTCAAATTAGCAATGATTCTCAAACGTTAATTTACAATACAAAATATATTATTTTGGTAAAGTGCGAATTATAGTATAATTGCTATGTTAAAATTTTATATTATTTGTAGAAGTAAAAACGAAATATGGAGTAATATATTATTAAAAAAAAAATGAAATTTAGATTACTCATAAATGAGTAATCTAAATTCCATTTTTTTTAACATTATGTCATGAAACGTTTAATATTTTTAATTTCGTCTCTCTGGTAACAAAGCAAAGCGCGGCGTGGAGTGCCTTAAATTAGACGGAAAGTGGCAAACGGAACGAAGTATCCTACTTATAGGATATTTAATGTCCATCAGACACTGCCTTTGGTACAGTTATTATAATTCGCACAAAGATTGAAGTTACAATTCAAATAAATAAAAAACCGAAAAGTGAAAGCTTACAGTAATTTAAAAATTTTGTAGACATTTCATTTAATATTATAAACGTGCATTTGTAATTCATTTTATACAATATATGGAAGTGCTCACGTCTATAAATTATCAACTTCAAAAAATCTATACAATATTTCTCGTAGACCAACAGTTCGGAACTTTGGCAATAAATGAGATTTTACAATACAAATAAAAAAATAACATCGAAAAAAGGAAAAAACTATTTATATTATACATAAAATTATTAAAAATCTATAATTGAAATTCTTCTCATAAAAATATTATGCATATAGGCGTATGCATATAAATTGCATTTCATGTTGTTATACGTCCTGAAACAGATACGGAGCTTCCGATCGTCGATTCTGCTTTGTAATAAATAATCATTTTGTCACAATATTGTCTTTTTGCCAAAGCAAATATATTTAATATAACTATGAAGTTTCAATTATACTTTGTATTCATACTTATTGAACCTTAATATTCAGTGCCCAGAAATAGACTGTATATAGGAGTCAAAGATAAACTTCCCACTTCACAGTTTTATCATTATTATACAAATTTGAGGCGGTAACACATTGATTATATAATACCAAAAGTGTATATTTTCTTATTTCCGTGTGATTCCGGCTTAGAATAGGATCACCCTGGTACTGATGGGTCGTAAGAGGTGACTAAAGTACGTGTGGGAAAGTCACATTGTCAGCAATGGCAACACGCACGGACAGACTCGACCGGCGGTTATTACCATTCCTGGCATTTAAAACCGGCGTTAAGTAGTAGCTTCGGCCATTACGTTTTGCATTAGGTAATACCGGTCTTTGGTACCCATCCACCTAAAAGGCCGGCAACGTTCCTGTAACTCCTCTGGCGTTACACGGGGCCGTGCGCGACGGTGATTACTTGCCAGGTGATCCGTAAGCTCGTTTGCCGTGTCTTATCCATAAATAAAAAAAAATAATATATATTACAAGAAGTCGTTGCTTATATCAATAAATATGAAACTTGGTCAGCAAATAATCAACAAGTATTAAAATTAGACTTATTTTATTTGTATGTGCCCTTATTCATGCCCCCGAAGTGGGAGTCGACGTCCTTGAAACCTTTTTTCTTCTGGTATCATCTGTTATCATGAGAGTGCTAACAGAATTATTCATAAAAAATACAAACTTCTATATTTCATAAACTATCAAATAAAATCTGTTAATGACTACTTCTAGTATTTACAATAGTCGCGACAATAACGATACCATTGTTAAATTTCAAAGTTAAAGAACCTATTAGTAATATACTATTTTTAATTTATTATTAAAGTATCAATATACTTTATTTATAATAGGTTCTTTAACTTGGAAATTTAACAATGGTATCGTTATTGTCGCGACTATTGTAAATACTAGAAGCAGTCATTAACAGATTTTAAGGCCCCATTGGGGGCCTTTGCTAAAAAAAAACTCATAATATTAGCCATATTGAATTAACATTTGTGTTCACAAGGAAATAGTATGCACATATCGTTTAACAGCAATTTTATGGTAATAAGACATTTTGTATATAATTTATTGTGGTGCATATTTTGTTGATATTTAAATTAAGCTATAGGAAAAAGGGGGAGGGGGGGGGGGATGTTGGTCATATAACCGGTACGCTAGGATGAGTAAACAATAAATGTGTAAACAAATATATTACAAATATATTATTTAATTATCATCTCAATTTGAATAAATAACTAATCATATAATATTTTTAAATTTTCGTATTACAAAAGTTTTATGAAAAATTCTTCATTTAGGAAAAGATATCCCATTCTGTACAATATTTCTCGTAGATGGAATTTTCTCTTTATTTTCGTTATCAATTCTAACGAAAATAAAGGAAATTCCACAATGCACAAGTTCTCGTAATAACATACAATAAATGAAAAATAGAAAAAAATAACGACTGTTATGAAAACAGTTTGTGTCGCTCCAGAGACCAACAAATTTATTACGTTGGTATCTGGTGGAGTTTACTCCAAAATCTGACTGATCCAAAATTGTTAGCTATTAGTAAAAACTGAATACTACTTGTGGACATAGCTACTTGTTTGTGTGGGAGGCCGCTTTGTACCTCGTTTCCGAGGATGCCTTTCCTTTCCCTGCTTATACAACTTAGAAATATTACAATTAATTGTAGTTACTTATTACAAAATTAAGTGTTTTCTTCATTCTATTATTTTAATAAAATCCAGTCAAGCACAAATGGGAATCGCTCACCGAGGGATTCCAATTTAAGGACTGAAGATCATCACAAAGTACAATTTATTATTGAGATACTGACTTCAGTAATTAACAAGCTTAAATTTGTTGACAAACTTAAGAAAAGAAAACGGGTCGTTTCAGAAAGAGCTTTTATGCGAGGGAAATGTACCTCTTAATAACTGTTAAAGTTCCAAAAAACGTTATCAATAAAATATCACACATTTTACCGATAGCGTACAGTAACTGTTATACCAACGAACAAAGCGATAATATTAAAAATATATAAAATATTATTCCTTATACAATTAAAAAGTTAGACCTATTGTACGCCTTATGTTATGTCTTTTATAGCTAATTAAAAGATAGATGTTTTAGAATATATAACAGTTTTAAAATACGGTAGCGAAGAGGTCATTGTGTCATGCGTCGTATGACTCGCTAATGACAACGAACAGCGGGCGTAGCGGACGATGTTAACTAATGTCTATATGAATATAAATGGCGTTAATCTCAAGATTAACTGAGCTGAATTAAAAATATGTTTATTAGTCCTTTTATTTCATCTGCAATTATACTGGGCCATTATTATTCGCTATAGGTACAGCTGTTGGTTACTTTCTTTTATTCATGCAAGCAAAACCGCAGCTAAATGTTAGTACTTAACGTTTATACTAATAAAATCTTTATATATTATAATATGATTAAATTTATAAGTCACTTCTCGCTACTAATTATTATAATTAATATAAGATAACATTTAATCGAAGCCTCATTTAAGATCTTAATAAATGAATTGAAAAGGGTCAAGTACACAAAACTACAAGCATATATGCCATATGTTAATTCGATAAAGAGTTTAATATCGTCGTAAATATCTTAATTATATTATCTTATGTATGTTATATGGATAATATATTATATGTATGTGGTTGCTTCGTACACAGCTATATAGTTTAATCATTATTTATATTAACGCGCAGAATTACGCGCATACCCGCTGCGCGTGGTCTAAGTAGGTAAAATACCAAACGCACCTAGCTAAAGAGACTCTCCAACGGTACACTCCGTCTTATGAAACAGCTACGCTAGATGAAATCATAGGACTATGAAGAGGCTCGAGCAGCATTATACATACGACTAAATAGGTAGATCTCTAGTCATGGACCTGCGATACCAAGACTCGGAAGTGTTGGCAAGAGTGATGACTGTAAGGCACGGCCAACAAACAAGAGAGAAGGTTGAAAACTGGCTACGGTAGCATCATTTCAATCAAAACCGTGAGGCTGATTGACAGTCTTCGTGGACGATTTACTCACGCCAAGCCCAGCTTACTCATCACAATGCCGAAGACCTTGTCGGACTGCAGTAGGTAGCTATTTTAGCTATATATTCGACCAAAACTTCAAAGGTGCCAACTAGTGTACAAGTACATTGGGTCTTAAGATATCCGCACGTATAATGTGTGTCGGTTTGACTTTAATCCGGTTTAACTGCATATATATATATATATATATATATATATATATATATATATATATATATATATATATATATATATATATATATATATACACATACATATACATATATACTTGTACTTTTTGTTTCCTATTTATTTTAAATTAGGGTAAATGACCTACTTTCAGTTTATTGTTATCAATTAACATAAATGAATATGCTACATTAAAACTGTTCTAATATTAGTATGTATCTAAAGTATTCAATATTTGACGAATTGTAATACGTAGTATGTCGTATTTATCTCATTCCGTCCTTGTTAGTAATTTATTAATAATTTTAATGCTCATAGTTTCTGTCTCATCTACATGCGAAATATTTATATTTTTATATATTTTTAATACGGAAAATATTATAGTAGAAAATATACATCTATAAAAATATCAATATTTATATCTATACATGTCGTTAACGTGCTTAAAATATTTATAGCTTATTATTTTCCATTAAAACAAAATCTTGTTGGCTGTGTGAACCTAAAGTAGATTTTTTTCACTCCACCACGCATTTTACGCCCCTACAGCCCATATTCCAACATTCGAATACGACACAAATATCATCATCAATAGAAAACATAGTGCATATTATTTCAATATTTCTCGTTTTATTCTGCAAGGAGCAGGAGATTAATAAAATTTAATATCGTTTTTTTCGCATCATTCGCTCAAGCATATACACACTAATAATTATGACGAAATCCTTGTATCACAGTGGTTGTCCATGTGTCAACGAGATGTTATAATGATTTCATGTGACCTTTTTACATTTTTGCATCACCAGAACCAGATATTATGCTCATTAAATATATAAAACAATAAAGTCAAATAAAATTAGACGGCAGTAAATTCACTTTACAGATAAGAGGAGAATGACGCATCTACGGTTTTATATTATTTGATCGTCTTTGCTTAATATCCTCTATTACTTTAGTAACATCACTTATATTTATCTATCTTGTATATCATCTATCATTTAATTAATTAGTATCAATATTATTATTAAAAAATCTATTTGTGTAGCTATTCGTAGCACCGCTGAGTCTCACTATTTTAGAACACGGAACTGAACGGCTATTTTGTTAATATGATGATAATTATCATATGATTATTATTTTCTCGATTTACCACTTCGGGGATAAAACAATAAAACAATATTTTTAAATTACGTAGAGATTAGATTTTGCTTTGCTTCTTGATAAAGATAAACGCTGAAACTAATATTTAAATTCCAGTTTTACGTTGAATACTGTAAAATAAATACGAATGAAGATGATAACACAGATTATTCACTGGTCAACAACGGTTTTGTTGCCCTTGATGTGAAAGTAGTTTCAAATAATTTTATGCATACAATTTATAAATCTGTGAATGGTTTTGGAATATTGGCTCTAGTTTTTTTTTAATCTTTATTTTCCTATTTGACTACAAAACACAGAATGAAACAGTTAGTATATTTTTTAATTTCATTTATTTATTACCAAAGTGTCACTATTTTTTGTTTAAGTTTTTAATTAATTAACGTAGAAATAAAAAGAGAGAACAAACTTTTAAACTTTATTTATTATTTAAAGAAACGCCTTTTATAAGCTTTGCGTCTATAGGTAATTTGGGGACAACCATCTCTTTTTAAGGACCAGCTGTTATCTGCCATCACACATCACATCACAATCCCATCTGCCCTGATACTTTTCTTTCGTCACTTATAGGTCTTGGTGGAAGCATTCTCCCTTTTTTTCACTGTTATCTCCCAGATTGTTGGGAAATCTATCTAGGTGGCTGTGGAGGAAGTGTAGCTTTATTGTCATATTTGCGTCCAAATTCTTGAAGTTTTCCAACATCTGTTGCAAAATTTCTATATAATTTGGTGCTTTATAGTTACCTTAAAAGTTTCTTACTACTAAGACAAAACCTTTCCATGCTTCACGTTCAGCATCAGTCATAGCTTTTGTGAAATTTTCGTCTTTTATGAATGTTCGTATTTGAGGACCGTCGAATATTCCAGCTTTTAGTTTTTCCGTACTCAGCTTAGAAGATGTTGTACAAATATATTTAAAACATTCTCCTTCCATGTCCAACGCTTTGACAAACTGTTTTATCATACAATTTATAAACCAACTTAATGTGTAATGGCGGGAGGATGATTTTTTCTCTACATAACAGTGGCCCATTTAATACATTGACCAACTTACGAAATTCGTTCCATGCGTCCTCCGATGTTTTCGAATAACAAAGAAAAATGCAGGAAAGCATGCGTGGTAGTAAGAAGTTTGATTTTTGCGCATGAATACGCAAAACCATTCACAGAAAACATTTTTTTAATAATTCGTGTTCTAAACAACCGACGTAAACTGTTAAGAGTTTTAAATTTATGATAAACCAAATTTAAAAAAATCTAGAGCCAATGAAATATTTTTACCCAATATATTCGCAAACAGTGTACTTAAAATATATAAATCTGCAGAAATATCCAGGGCAACAAAAAATATATATTTTTTGTTGAGCTGTGTATAATTATCGGATTATTTATCTAAACAATGATTTACGATTTCATATAAGTAAAAAAGAACCTCGTAAGATGACTTTGTTGTCCGCCTACAACAAAGTTATCTTATGAGGTACGCTGAAACTAATATAAAATACACGATATGAAATACATGGTATCCAGATATTTGGTTACTTGGAGAGCATATAAAAATAAAACTTCTCAGTCAATACAATGAAAAGATATTAAGCATCGTTTTTAATGCATCTCGCATAAAATCGCCAGTCGTAATCAAAACCTATACACTACTTATTTTTGTCTAAGCTCAAAAAGAAAAAAAAATGGAACTTGAGAAGTAAAGACACTCCGTGCCTTTCGCCATTTTTGTAGAATTTGAAGCATTGCATGTAGCGGAACTCAACGCCGCGTTTTGTCTTTTTTTTCCTGCGCTACGACAGGCCTCAATATATATGCACAAGTAAGTATAATACACAAACTAAGTAATGATAACATCAGGTCTTTATTGAGTCAAATATATAAACTATTAATTTTATGATTATTTAAGAACCGAAGTGCTAATATATACGTTGAAAACAAATTATATGCAGATTTTATTGTTCGCGACAGTCATAGACGAGACGTCTTTGTCATGTCAAGGAATTTCTGTTTTATTCTATCAGTTTTGTATATCCGGGTAACTATAGGTTTCAAAAAACTAATTTTAATATATTATGATGCTCACTTAATTGTTGATATGTTTCAATATAAAAAATATATAATCCAATAACAAATAAAAGTCGAACAAATTAAGTACTTAATAATATTATAAACTATACTCAGGATGGATTCAACAAAACTATCATTACCGACCCCGACATTTAAAACCGGCGTTAAGTAGTGACTTCGGCCACTGCGTTTCGCATTGGGTAATGCCGGGCCCCGGTGCCCCAGCTTCTGTCTTCTGGTGCTACAAAAAGGATTCTATAGGGGAAAGTTTAAAGAAATTAACATATTGACCGTTACATCTTGATACATTTTTGAAAATTTTATGTATGTTAAGAAAAATATTAATAAGTTTACTAAAATGAGTGATGTACGTACTATAAATGCTAGAATTAGGCTTAATCTTAGTGATCTTGTAACTCGATTACAACAATTCTGTAATTCATTTGTGGAACAGGGTGTACGCTTAAGCTTAGAATAGAATCCCAGAAAACGTCCGAGAATTTTATATTTCACAAATACAAAAATTGTGAAAAGATGTTTGTGTGTTAAATGTAATTACCAAATTAACGATTTTATAAATGATAACACGCTATGGCAATAAAATACTCGCCCCAGGCTATTTTAAATGTATAATTGTCATTAACAATAATATGATGTAAAGTTTTTAAGAAAAAAGATATGCCCCGTTGAGTTTCGTTCGCCGGTTTTTCTCAGTCTGAGGCAGTAACTTTAATGAACTGGTGGAAAATTATTCAACTTTCAAAAAATTAATCTTATAAATTCTTATTTGGAATAAAATATTTGAATTTGAATTTGAAGTTACAGAACGTTATGGGGTCACATTTACAGTCGTTTACTTGTGCTTCAATACATAGAACATATGTAAAGTTATTATTTATGATATTAGATGTTCTTTTACATTTTTTTACTACACTTATAAATAAATACAAAATAATTTACTGAAAGCAATGGTTTAAATAAATAAATTTTAACCTCATATTTCTTATAGTATATTCGACGCCCTTTTGTTATCCATTCAGCACTGTGTCATCTATTTTCTACAAATTGACGCATTTGTGTCGTGTCATTTGGATAATTTAGCGCAGTTTATGCGCATTTGATTAAAAATACCACATCTTAAGGCTTTCTATGGATAATGTACATAAAATTTAAGTGGTTAGAATAGTTAGAATGGTTGAACAAATTCATAAAAATATAAAAAAAAATAGTTATGCTTCAACTACATTTTTGGAACGTCGAACATTTTACCACTGGTTCACTAAAGTTACTGCCTCATCCTTGAGAAGAAGCGGCGTAAAAAACTCAGCGGGGCACGTCTTGATTTTTTTAAATATTGTTTAAAAAAATAAATTGAAATGAATATTTATTATTTTCAAATTATAAATTTAATGTTTTAATTTCTTCGCTCTGGTAACAAGGCAAAGCACGGTGTTGAGTTACGTCACTCAATACGCAAGGCCCAATTCATCGCAAAGTGGGGAACGGAAGTAGAACGAAGCGTCTTAACACTACGTTACCGCCACCGCCATGTGCGGGTTACAGCATGAAGCTGAGTGAGTGAGTAAAAGAAAATAAAATATATCTTTTGTTTTCTACTAGCTGTTGCTCGCGGCTTCGCCCGCGTAGTACTCGATTTATTCCATAAAAACCACCTGACTTATACCTACCACTTCTTTTTCCTTCGCAGAGAATGCAGTTTTTAATATTATTATTTTTTTTAATAATATATTATATATTGGTGTTATTGTATGTTATACATTATTGGTATGTTATATGAAATTATCGATTTTTTATAGTAACCTTTTTCTAAGATGGCATACAATACTTTCATTGAAATATTTTACGCTAGTCTGATTATTGATCAGGCATACTCGTATATTAAGCCATATGTTAATATAGTGTCCGTTTATTCATTAAATGGACTTATATAAAATATTGAGGCCTGTCGTGGCGCAGCGGCACAAGCGTGTGACTGGACTCGATCCCCAGTCGAGGAAATGAAATATTTAATATTTTCAATTTTAATGTTTAATGTTTAATGATTGTTAAAGTGTATATTTTTTTAAATAGTCTTAAAATATATGTTTAAGATATTACCTAAAAATTTGGTTGCGGCCCGCAATTATGTCAAAATGAGCTTTAAAGTTATTTGTAGCATAAGAATCATTTAGTTCTTGAGTTGCTTTAGTAAATATTTTTCAATGAGCCACGTATATGTGCCACGTATATGTCATTTTAGATATTCGTTAGAAATATTTTACAAATCAAATTATTTCTTTGTACTTTTCCTCTCAAGGGTCAATATATACAGACTTCAAGTTCTTACAAGGAATTAGCAACAGCACCACATCTACTGAGAACTTTCCACTTCAGAAACATTTATTTGCAATATTTTGACTTTAACTCCAGTTCCGATGCATACTTTCAGCGGAGTGAAATTTCTCATCAACATTACCGAAACACTAACTTTAAGTGTTATTTTGTGAGCATGGAGATAACTAGATGTTAATGAATTGAGAAACTCAACTGGGTAATACGTGGTGCCATTTTCATCCACAACCTTGTCAAAGGTAGTATACACCACGTCATCTCCAAGAAAATCCGGTATTTTTTTTAATTATTGTTTCAGCTTGAACATTTTAAGGGGCTAACGGAAAAATTCTTGGTTATTAGAACTCGCCATGAGTTGAATATGAACTCATGGCGAGTTCTAATAACCAAGAAATTTTCCGTTTTAGTACATATGTTATGAATATCTTCAAATATAGAATTAATAACTTCCATCTCGGAGCTGATGACTTTGCCATGTATTTCAGGAATTCTGATCTGACCAAGACCTTTAAGGAGACCTGCTTCAACTTTTAGTAACATTTCAGAAAATTCTTAAACTGAATATAAACAACGACCCACCTCAGCTCAGAGGGAAATCCAAAAACAATTTTGCTTTATCACAATTTCGTGTAACAGAACATGCTAGTATTTCTATTCTGAAAAAAAAATGTTGATTGGGATTTTTAACATTGTTTTTGCCGTCTATTCGCCACGATGTAATCTGGTAGCAATGCGTAAAGATTTTAGTGGCGCAAGAGCAATTTATTTTATAGTATCAATTCAGCTAGAATTTCCCTCGTCAGAGAGGTATTTTCCGTGCCTCCTGGAGCATCTAAGAAAAACAGCATCTTTTTTTACTTAAGGAACTTTCGGACTCGGACCACCTTACTTAATATTTATCTTTTATCCAATGTAAATTTGGATGCGCTCTAATTTATTATAGTAGTCAAGTCGTTAAAACGGTTGCTTATTTCAGCTATATCGTCTCGAATAGTGCCTGTGAGAGTGAATTCTACTAAGGGAACTGTTTGACCGTAGTCAGTAAGAACTTTGCATCCAATCGAAAATACAATCAATTGAAAATACAACAAATCAACTTATAGGAATGTTTTGCACTTTTCCCATAATCTTGAAGGATCTGAGATAGCACAATAAACAAAAATAATTGCGAATAACTGCCGTAAACTTCTTGACTCTCACTGATGCAAGATTCATCAGTCAGCTCCCAGTGGAGATCGCCTCCAAGTAGCCGCTGTGCCCTGTGAGTTGCTTGAAACTACACCATTAATAGTTTAGGGACACAAGGATACACCATCAATGGTTTTTGAAAAAGAAAAAAAAGTTGGTCCTCGAACAACCTGGAACAATAGGCGCAAACAGTAACATTTCCTACTATTAGGATATGTATACTCTGCCTAGAGCAGCGTCTAGCCACAGTATTTTTTTTCTTGTGACACCGTTTTATCAGAAGGTTGAACTTATTAACTTTATATACAATCTACAATAATAAAACTTTACATACAATCGATAGATTTTGACGATAATTTATAGTAAAAACTAAAACAGACCTCGACAGTTGCACTAAATACGAATCTTCCAAAGCATGAAAATGACCATAATATACACAGCGCTTCCGTCCTCTGCTTTACGTAGTATGCGTCGGTAACGTTTGTCGTGTTCTATTTTTTTACTCTTCATGCTTATTTCGAAGAAAAAAAATTAAATACCCTTATTTATTTTTGAATATGTTTGATTTTCACGATTATTACTCATTTTAAATGAAACAAATTTAACCGGATTAATTCGAATTACCCCAAAAATCGTTAAACACATATATGTGATTAATCCAATATTTTTTTTTTCTTTTAATTTTTTTTTATACAGTGTTTTATACATTAATGTTATACATTAAAATTGCTCATCATATATTTTATCATAAAAAAAACTTTTTTATTTATGTTTTTTATATATTTTATATTCTTCAGATAAAGATTTAAAAATGTATAAGCGATTATTATAAACATATCAACCCGTTTCTCTGATATAAACATATCGATTTTTTCATTCTATCACCTCTGTACCAAAATGTTCACTATCACTACTTTAAGATGAAAGTTTATATATTATAGAGAGATTTTGACGACAGCCGACAATTAAACCTAAACGAATATCGTAACTTCTTTCTAATACCCTTTGTCTACTATTTTAATTAAGCAATTTAATTAAAATTTACCCATCACAAAGAATAACTTGAGTTAACTGCAATTTTATTGTTTATTGTTATAATGTATTTTTCTTTACCACATATTCTATATATTTTTTTTGTCAATTTGTCAAATTACACATCTTTAACTAATGCTGTATATTATTATTTGAAATCGTTTAGCTGGACCGTTATGACTGTTCATGAGATGTTTAACATATTTAATTTTAAAATGTCAATATAAAATACTTATCACGCTCATTAACTTTAAACTTTTGTTAAGACATCATTTGAATATGCTACTGTTTTGCATCAGATGTAGAAGAATTCAAAATTGTATATAGCCTATATCCTGATAGCTATAACAATAATAATAGACTTGATAGCTATACAACAAAAAACCTTATTAAAATCGGTCCAGTAATTAACAAGATGTGACCTGACAAACAGACGAATAGATAAACAGACAAACACACAAACAGACAAACAAAAATTCTAATAATTCGTGTTCGTTCATCACATCGTTTTCTCTTAAATAGATTTGATGTACAGACACGACATTTTTACTGTTTTATTACAATATATATTATATAGATAATTTAGTTGGGTCGTTAGAGATGTTTCATGTCTTCGATTTTAATAAGTCAGTGTAAAATGCTCATATCCCGCTCAATAACTTTTGTTCAAACAGCAAGCTCAAAATTTATTCTTATAGTTTAACTGGATCATTATGTATGATACTTCATGAGACTTCTATATCTTCGATTTAAATACATCAGTGTAAAAGGATTATCACACTTCGTAACTTTTGTTAATACAGCATTTCATTATTTTGTTATACTTTAGCTGGACCATTATGATAATTTATGAGATGTTTCAGATTCATTTTTAATATAATTCATGTCAATATAAAATCCTTACAATGCTCATTAACTTTTGTTAAAACAGCATAAGAATATTTCTTATACTTTACCTGGACTGATATGGTTATTCATCAGATGTTCCAGATCTTCAATTTTAATATCTCATTGTAAAATACTCACCAACTTTTACAGATTTTGTATAGGGCGGGTGCATTTAATTATTTGTTATATTTTATCTTATTACGTATTAGAAGTCAAATATAGCCTATGTTATGCACAAACCAAATAGTTATAACACGAAAAAAAAACCTGTAAAATCGGTCCAGTAATTTAGAAGATGTGCCCATACAGACAAAATTTTTAAAAATTGTAGATTCGTGTTCTGTTAGTTATTGTAAGCTCCCCCGTTACATCGTTTTTTCGTCAATAGATTTTATGAATATACATGAGGTTTTTACTGTTTTATTAGAATATAGATTAATGAAGTTGCTGCCGCATTTATGTTAACGTGAGCGTTAAAGTTATTTTTGATAATGATCATTATGCTCTAGAGTTAATTTAGTAAATATTTTCCAATGAACCACAAATATTTTAAAGTTTATACAATTTAAGACATCGGTTAAAAATGTTGTACAAATTAAAATATTTCTTTGTACACTACTACATGTTGGGAGTTTTCTTTCAGGGGCTACTATATATTGACTCGTGAAAAAACCACAGTTAAAACAACCAGTGCTTAAGTTGATCAGCATCTTTAAGTGTTTATTTCTGAGTCTTGTTGATTGTCATCGCAAAGTAAGTTCTCACAAGGAATTGATTGCGTTTAAATTGGAACTGAAAATTGTTGTTGTAAAATTCCAAAAGTAAAATTTCATCAGCACCACACCCAGCGAAAATAATGCAATACTCAAATTTTAAATCGGGGTTCTATTGCATTATCACGGCGGAGTCAATTTCTCTCTAGTATTACCGGAACACCAACCTTAAGAGGTAATTTTGTGTGCAGGCAGACTTCTAGCTATTAATGAAGTGAAAACCTCAACTGGGTTATTCGTGGCGTCATTTTCTTCCTTTACCCTATCAAAGGAGGTACTCATTCACTCAGCTTCACGCTGTATCCCGCACATAGCAGGATAGGGAGAGGGAAACTTGGGAACCTAGTGTCGTAAGACACTCCGTTTCAAACTAAGCTCCGTAAACATTAAATATTAATTGTTTTCATTTCTTCGCTCATAATACTTAAATTAAAATATATTAATAAACCATTATTAATTATTTAAAAAAAATATTAGTATATATATATATATATATATATATATATATATATATATATATATATATATATATATATATATATAAAAAATAAGCTTTCAAAGGAAGTATATTCCCTATAACCACTAACATTTCGTTATATCACTTTATCTCCAAAAAAAATCTGTTCAATTTTTTTTTTATTGCACCAGCTTGATCAGTTTTAGGTTCACATTTATACATGAAACATTTAATTAAAAAGTACCATCTTGGATCTGACCACCTTGTATTTCAGAATTTCAAATCTTTTCATAACAATTACCAAGCTGGGCTCTTATATGGGTTGATGGATTTAAATTTTTCATCTAATTAATATTTCAAAGAGGCGTTGATTTTATCAACCCTAGTCACTCGATTTAAAACTGGTATAGTTTGTCTGAAATCACCTGAGAAAAAAAAATTAATATTGCTCATTGGCTTATCATCTCGACGAATGTTTTCCCAAAGCGTTCTGTCAACGGCCTCTGTGGCCTTTTTATAAGACATGCTTGGCTCAACCCATATGATAAGGCAATCAATACAGAAACAATTTTGCGTTGTATGAAAAAAAACAAAATTGTTCCTGTATTGATGACTTCTCTCATGTAACAGAACATGCAAAAGAGCAATACCTGAACATGCCAGCAATCTTCTTTTGTCGTTTCAATTCAGCTAGAATTACCATCAGGGTGATTTTGCCATCGCCTCCTAGAGCATCTAGAAAACAGTTTCGAAACAGTTTCGTTACTTAAGGCGCCATTGGACTACAGTAATAAATATTTTTATTTGTTACTTTATAAATTTGGATGCGCTCTCATTCACTGTATTAGTGAATATCAAAAAAATCAAAATCAAAATATTCTTTATTCAATTAGGCCATTATTGTTAACACTTTTGAATCGTTAAGTTACATAGAAATATCTGCAGTGTCAGTCCTTACAGGAAGCTACGACCGGCTCGGAAGGCGGGTCTGTTGAGAAGAGCCGGCAAAAAACTCAACAGTTGCTCTTTTCAACATATCAATTAAAGTAAATATATGACATGGCGTCCTGAGTGGGTACCAACAGCATTTAATCCCACGAACTTTTATCATTGTAGTATTCTCGAATTGAATAATAAGCTTTGCCTAACAATATATTTTTAACTTTCACTTAAAATTTTTGAAGTGGCAAATTTAAAATAACTTGTGGAATTTTATTATACATACGTGTACCATGTCCCATAAAAGACTTACTAACTTTTTGAAGACGAAAACTAGCAGTGATCAGCTTGTTTTTACTTCTTGTATTGATATCATATCTGTCACTGTTCTTTAATAAATTGTGGCTATTTTTCCCAACAAGTATTATATTATCACATATGTACTGTGATGCCACCGTAAAAATACTCGTTAATTTAAAAAAAATATCAGGAATTCCCGAGCTCCCATGCCGTAAATGGCTCGAACTGCTCTTTTTTGAATTACGAATATAGATTTGATATTTGCAGCATTGCCCTAGAGTAATATTTCGTAGGACAACATGCTACGAAAAATATAAAGTAGACTAGCCGTGCAGTATCAACAACCGTAAGCTTCCTCACTTTTCTAACAGCATATGCAACGGAGCTTAGTCTGTCGGCAAGAGAAGGCAGATGGAGGCCCCATTGTAGTTTCGAATCTAGGGTTAGCCCCAAGAACACGGCGGTATCACAAAAATGGAGAATTTTATTATCAATGTTTAAATTAAGCTCCTTTTTCCTAACGTTCGGCATACTAAATTCTATGCATTTGGTTTTCTGTGCGTTTAATACTAAATTATTAGTACTATACCAGTGAAGTATTTGCAATAGAGCACTATTCCCTTCGTCATAGCTGTCTTTCTTATGGTCTACTTTAAAAATTAACGAGGTACCATCAGCAAATAGAACCACATCTCATAAATTATTAACGCAAACGATTAAAAACAAAAGAGGCCCCAGAATCGATCCTTGTAGGACACCCATCCGCAGAAAGCTACCGGAAGACTTTACATTATTTACAGTAACGTGCTGAATCCTGTTCCTTAGGTACGAAGCAATGAGATCCACTGCCTTTGACTCCATAATGCCTAAGTTTAAGTAATAGTGTATCATGATCTACGCAGTCAAAAGCCTTAGACAGATCACAAAACACTTCGACCGCATTTTGTGAGTTTTCCCAAGCGTTATAAATGCAATTAAGGAGGGCAACTCCCGCATCTGTTGTTGATCTGCATCTAGTAAAACCATACTGTACCTTATTTAAAATACTATTTCTATTGAAATACATAGATAATATATATTTTTTTAAGAAAATGATATTTTTTTTAGCTTTACGCTGTATCCCGCGCAAAGCAGGGTAGGAAGAGGGAACCCGGGACCCTAGTGTTAAGACACTCCGTTCCACTTCCATTCCCCACTTTCCGCCGAATTTTAGGCATTGCATAGTTAGTGGTGGAACTTAACGCCGCGCTTTGTCTTATTACCAGAGCGAATAAATGAAACATTAAATATTTAAATTGAAAATATTAAATATTTCATTTTCTCGGCTGGGATCGAACCTAGAAACTGTCAGTTACAGGCACACACTCGTGCCGCTGCGCCACGACAGGCTTTAATTATTATTAGTTGTTCATTTTTTATTATTTTTTCAAAAATTTTATTCAATTATGGCAATACAGATACAGGTCTATAATTGCTAGAATCACTATTTTCTTCGTCGTTCTTAAACAATGATACTACTTTACTGTTTATCATGAGGTCGGGAAAAATGCCTTTGTCAACACATTTATTAAATATCAATGATAAGTGAGGTGCAATGAGTGTTATAATAGAGCTTAGTAACTTAACAGATATACCCCATAGACCACCAGTTTTTTTTTTCATTAAGACTTTTAAAAGATTTAATAATTTCCTCTGGTGTTACATGAACAAATGTAAAATTTAGTGATATATTTATTTATACTCGGCACAACTGTGCTAAGGGAACAGGTAGACCGTAGTCAGTAACAGAATTGGTTACAATCGAAAACACAATATCTTGTATAGAAACAAAGGGAACTGCTACTTTATCTTTTGGAAAATCTAAATCTTTTGATGAAAATATTTTGTACTTTTCCCACAATCTTGGAGGATTGAGATTACACAAAATACTATTATATAGCAATAGATGCGATAAACTACTGGGACTGTCTGTCTGTGATTTCTTATAATTTAGCTGGACTAATAAGGTTATTCATCAGATGTTCCAGATCTTCTTCTTGTAATATATCATTATAAAATAATCATCACCCCTACAACTTTTATTATGGATGTATTTTATAATTTTTTATAGTTTTTCTGGACCCCTGCTGTTGTGCATCAAGTGTGAAAGTATTCAAAATGAAATATAGCCTATGTCCTGCCCAGACCTGATAACTAAATAAAAATCATTGAAATCGGTCGGTCGGCAGATTAGACAGACAAAAATTCAAAAATGTATTCTTGTAGATTCGTGTTCTATTAATTATTTAAGCCCCCCTACATTGTTTTTTCGTCTTAATAGATTCAATGTACGTCTTAATAGATTCAATGTACGTCTTAATAGATTCAATGTACAGACACGACTTTTTAGTATAGAAGATAGTGACAATGAGACATTTGAAATAGTACTGAAGCGACTATATCATTCTCAACACGTATCATCATTTATAAAATCATGAATTTGGTACCTTGAAGACACAAACGTCCTTTCACAACTTTTTTAATTTGCGTAAGAGAAAATTCTTAAACATTTTATAGGATCTAATTGTTAATGCGTAACAAATTACAGACTTGACGCTACAATATTTCTAGTATTCATATTACTTATTATTATATATTTTAAAAGTCAATTTAATATCACCAGCAAATTAAGATTTCTTTCCAACTAGATAGGTCCGATAGATAGATAGGTAGGATAAATCATTTATATTTACTAAAAAATTTAAAATAATTAATAAATGATTCACTGTGGGCTTAATTATTTTGAAAACAACCTACAATATAATAAAATTGAAAAAAGTCGTGTTTGTCTGTACATTAAATATATTTGCGAAAAAAAGAACCTAGGCACACAACATAACAGAGAAAATTAAAGCGCCTGCTACGGTCAGTTGCGATTTATTTATAATAACTAAACTAATTTATTGCTGCGAAACTTTGTACAGGTGTTATATCATGTAGAATTGCAATATAAATTTTACCTACGAGTATTATATATTATTTAAACCAATATAAATTGAATTTCAAACTACGTTTCCTAAAAAAAGTATATATTATATTCTGGCTACTCCTATAGGATATTAATCCTCACACTCCCATCAAAACCAAAATGTTAAATTTGTTTTCTTTTCTTTGCAGATAGCTGTTTGCGGACTAAAGAATTATTTAATGTCTTTATATTATTATCTACAAACTGATCTCAATAAAACATACGGCTGGGACACCCGTAACCATACAAGGATAGATTCTAGGGCCTCTTCTAAAGTAAGCCTCCTCTGTAAAGATATTTCACAGCCTGTAGCAAGGCTCCGCTCATATTGTACCGGGGCAGTATCTTCCATAATCTCTTTCTTACAACCCTGTGAAACGCCTTTTCCAAGTCCATAAAAGCACAGAAAAGTTTTTGGTTTACTGCCAAAAATTTCTCTGTGATCATGCGGAGGGAAAAAATCTGATCCATACACCCTCTTCCAGGTCTTAAGCCTCCCTGGGCTTCCTGCAACAGACTTTCGGATCTTTCTTGCATTCTTCTCGCTAAAATTTTAACATAAACTTTACTACCTAAGATAATCAAACTGATAGCCCTTTAGCTTGCGCAATCTATCTGTGAACCTTTGCCTTTATACAAAGGCACGATAACTGCACCTCGCCAATCGTCTAGGACCTCCCCCGATTTCCAGCATAAATTCAAATTCAAATTCAAATATTTTTGTTCAAAATAAGAAGTTACAAGCTACGTTTTTTGAACGTCAAACAATTTACCACCAGTTCACTAAAGTTGCTGCCTCAGACCTGAGAAGAACTGGCGAAAGAAACTCAGCGGGACATGTCTTTTTTTTTAGTCAAAACTTTACATTATATAATTACGTGACAATGATACATTTGAAATAGCCTGGAGCGAGCATTTTATTCCCAAGGCGTGTTATCATTTATAAAATCGTTAATCGGTTATGATTTTGAACACACAAACGTCTTTTCACAACTTTTTTAAATTTTGAAACAGAAAATTCTCTGACGTTTTCTGGGATCCTATTGTAAAGGCGTACACCCTGTCCCATAAACGAATTACGGACTTGATGCAATCGAGTTACAGGCACACTAAGTTTAAGCTTATTTCTAGTATTAATATTATGTACATCACTGATTTTAGTAAACATATTAATATTTTTCTTGACATACATAACATTTTCAAAAATGTATTGAGATGCAACGGTCAATATATTAATCTTTTTAAACGTTTCCCTTAAAGAATCCTTAGGGCTTAAGTTATAGATTGCGCGAATAGCTCACTTCTGCAAAACAAAGATTGACCTAATACCGGCTGCATTACCCCAAAGTAAGATGCCTAAGACAGCCTGTAGCAAGGCTCCGCTCATATTGTACCGGGGCAGTATCTTCCATAATCTCTTTCTTACAACCCTGTGTACCGCCTTTTTCAAGTCCACAAAAGCACAGAAAAGCAAGTAGTTTGTTACTATGGAAGTAGCTAAAATAAACAAGGCGAACCGTTTCCTCATCAGTCAATAATCCAATTTTTTTACAGCGAAAGCTGCAGAGCTCAGTCTATTCGCCTATACTTCGCCTCAGTCTATTCGCCATAAATTACACAAACACCAGAACAGGTCCAAGATGCGTGGCCCACCATATTTGATCGTCTCGGGAGTAACTCCATCTGCTCCCGCTGCCTTACCGTATTTCAAACTTCGTATGGCACAACATCTTTTATACTGATTTTGCCATCAGCTACATCAAGAAACAGCATTTCGTTGTTACTTGAGGCAGAGGCGTCACCGCATTCATACATCTCCTTATAAAATTTCACCCATCGCTGCAAAACCTGTGGTTGTTCTGTTAAAAGATCACCGTCCTTCAAAAGCACCCCTTTCATTCTACAGGTTAGCGAGCAACTCCGGGAACTACTCACTTCCCACCAGAAAAGCTTCGTGTTTTTCCGAAAGTAGTTTGTTAACCTTTCATCTCTTTCTTTCTCAGAGTTTTCACGCTTCATTTTTATCAGTACTTACGTTTGGTATTTTTGCAACTTATACTCTTTCTTTCTTATCTCTCTCATACTTTTATTCTTACCCGAGGCTTTATAATCCTGTCATACTTTCTTCTTTCTTTCTACTGCATCTTTCACTTTGTTATCCTACCATCCGTCTCGCTTTTTGTTAAAGGCTCTTTTCCCTTTACCACATACCTCTTCCGCTACTTCCGTCATACCATTCTTTAGGTTCTGCCAGCATAATTCAATATTTCCATTTCCAGATTCGCAGCTGTCTAACTTCTTGGAATTTTTTTCTTGATATTCCTCTCCGATCGGTGGATCTTGAAGCTTCCAGCTTCTTATGCAGTGATTCAGTGCCAAGCTTGGACAACTAGTGCGGCTGCCAACCTGCGAACCGACTCCTTAATCTAGCTTCGACTAGATAATGGTCTGTTTCCAATTCAGCACCCCTAAACACTCGCGTGTCCATAACTTGGCTACGAATGCGCTGATCCAGTAGGAATAGATCAATTATACTTCTTTCTTCCGTTCACTCCCATGTGCACATGTGGATTTCTTTGTGGTCAAACATCGTGTTTGCCATAAACAAATTCCCTTCCTTGCAAATTTCCAAAATAATCTTTCCAGCCTCATTCATTTTCTTATCACCATACTTCCCCACCACTCCTTCGAAACCGCTACGCGCAGGTCCGACCCATCCGTTCAAATCACCACATAATATTATTTTTTCTTTCTCTCTAACACTACCTAGAACGTCCCTGACACTCTCTCAAAACTCCTCGAGATCGCATTATGGAGCTGAGGATACCGGCGCATACGCCGCTAACAAGACTTGTTATCCCCAGCTTGAAGCGCACCCAAAGCTGCCTCGGGTTGATCACCTTGTACTCTTCATTGCACTTATCAATCGAGAGGACAATAACACGCTTACGCCTCGACTCCCTTGGTCGCTCTCTGGTACGCTGGCCCAGAGAGCGATCCTGTTGCCAGGTAAATCGGTTGTGGTCATTGCCTTTTGGCTTGGTCTCAATCACACAAATAAAATCCGGATCTCTGCCATCCATCACATCTAATAATTCATTCTTTTTCCTCCAGCTATTTCTAGCTCCATCCTCCACTTCCCGCCAATCCGAACATGGCTTGGTGGGTGGCGATCCCCAACGCCGCATTCGTCTCCACTTATCACACCAGCGGTAACGCACTGGTTCGCTTCCCTTGGGTGGACGCCCTATTAGTGCGCGCTCGTATGGTGCACATTGTGGCGGATGGAACGTTGCAGCCCTCTAGAGGGCTGGCAGGGATCGCTGCAAACAAGCCTTCCATCGTAGACCCCTCGTTCTTTCTTACAGAATATTACTTTGTTTACAAAAACAGTTAGTTTTATTTTTAATGCTATTCCAAAGGTTAACTCTCTATTGGTCCACCCTTTATAAATATCACATTAATTACAACAAGACACAAAATCAATGTAATATATTGCAACTATTTACTAAGGTAAGCCGTTGCTTCTTAAAAATATATTACCCCGTCTATAGTTCCTAATGAGTTTTTGCCCTTTAATGATCCTTGTGAAAATTGCATTACGTGGCATAGAATTTTGGCAATAAGGCAAAACGCAGCGTTGAGTTCCGCCACTCAACACGCAATGCCTCAAATCCGGCGAAAAGTAGGGAACGAAAATGGAACGGAGTGTCTTAACACTAGTTCCCGGGCTCCCTCTGCCTACACTGCCTCGTGCGGGATACAGTCTGAAGCTGAAAAAAAAGAATTTTATATTTTATCATAATATTTTTCGTTTTTTATTGTTACTTGAATACTATTTGTTACGCTAGAACCTAAAGGCTAAAAATCTAAATTTGTTAACAAGGTTTTTTCTTTGTTTAAATGTCTACAAACATTTGCA
The DNA here is from genome assembly GCA_019049475.1 of Eueides isabella. NCBI lineage: Eukaryota > Metazoa > Arthropoda > Insecta > Lepidoptera > Nymphalidae > Eueides > Eueides isabella. The sequence goes on from CM032393.1 coordinate 8,503,612, forward strand.
CAATTACTCAATTAGCAAGATAATATGTATCTTTAGTTTTCACTTTTCGTCTGTGTTTTCGCCGTACCAAAGTAATGATCATATTTTAAAATATTATTATTCCCCACTGCGTAGTAGGTACGCGATAGCAAGTATTTTCTATTTGCACCACGACTATGCTCCAGTTAATTGAAAATTTCTTATGTATTGTGGCCTCCTAAGTTAGAGATATTGCTAGTGCTAAGCAGCAAACGTCACAACGTATGTTACTTCTACTTACCATGTAAAATTAAAAAGATATGAACGTAAGAACAACAAAAGGACAATATCATCAAAATAAACCTTCACCATCGAATAAATTATGTTATCCGTATTTATTAGTTTCACCCTATTTTTCGCACATGGAAAGCCTAACATGCTATGAGTATGTAATCTAAGGAGAAAACCTGGGAATTTAGCGTAAAGACACATCATTCTGATTTAGATACAATCTGTTCCTGTTGAGGCGTTACAGATCGTTGTCTTACATACTTTTATACTTTATTAGGTAAATTAAAATTAATTTTATAAAAAATAAAATTAATAACATAAATTATTACCTCACTATAGGCACAAAGGTGTATCCCAAACATTTGTCAATAACGAAAATATTTATAACTATGCATTTTAATTAAATTATTATAATGTTTATTTTTATATAATAGTCACTAAGAATCATAAACACAATAAATCAAGAAAACAAAAAATGTTCATATTGTAAAAAATAATTAAAAACCCCTTGTTGGCCTTCATCGGGGCTACCATATAGATATAAATCAGTAAGTCTGTTGATAGAACGGACGCCATTATTGAAGATGTTTGCAACCACATGCCTCTAAAACTTGTTTCGTTTATTTAAATAGCAATTAAGGCTATTATAGAACGAGATAAATAGATATCGCAAATTTTGTGTTTTTTTTTTCAAAGGTTTCCAATCTTCGAAGTTTTTTCTCCCTATTCAATGCTGTTTATTTCGTCAATCGTAGCGTAGCGCAGTCTTATCATGAGCCTCTTTAACAGGAACATGAAAACGTCACAGGGACTGCTGCGGCATGCGGCATTTGTGTGTTGTTTTGGCCAAAAAGCCGCGCACGAGCATTGATGTGTGAGCAGGAGCGTTATCGTGGTGCAAAAGCCAACTTTTTTTTCGTCTGTTGTTGAGATGCTAGTACGTCTGGCACGCTTTTCATCGTTAACATATTCTCTCATTTTGTACCACCGATTCTCTCACTCTTTTTTAAAATCCCTAATTACCAGAATTCTTTCTTATCTAAATTCCCGCATAAAAGTGTCATTGCGACGCTTGACGTACCGAAGACTAACACCAAATTTCTTTAAAACTTCTTCTCTGTGTACGCTGTATCCCTTTAGAACCAGCTCTCTAAATCTGTCCAGAAAACTCCGTCCATAAAATCCTTTAAATCTTGTTTAAAAAGAAACACCTACTTTTACTTTTAGTATAAAAAATAGTGGTTTCAGTAATACTATAATATATTAGTATCTTATATTATATACCATATTTTCTTTGCTAATTTATATATTTATACTAATTATTAAACGGAATCTGTATGTATTTATGTATATATTATTGTATGTATGTAAGTATATAAATATATATTTAAGATAATACACATGCATTTGTCGTTATATTGCTACGCACTTTTTCACGTTTATTTCATTATTTTATAATTTAGTTGAAAATACTATTATATTTTTGATGTTGCTTGACTTTTATATATGTATATATTTTAAATTTAGCGCCATCTATTATAAAAAATATATTACTAAAAAACGAACAAAGAAGAAGTAGTACTAACATATTTATGTGATGTTTTTTAATGAATTCAATAATTCATAGTGTTCTGATACTGGTCGTTGTCGGCAGATGGAGTGAGCTTCATACCTATTTATTATTATAAAATATAGTATATTGTCTTGTTGTCCTAATACATATTATATGTAATATGTAGGTATATGTGGCCTGTCGTGGCACAGGGGCACAAGCGGATAAGTGTTAACGACAGGTTATGGAATTTGTCCCTACTCGAAGAAATTGATATTTTCTAATTAAATATTTCATGTTCTCTTTCTTTACTCTAGTAACAAGGCAAAGGGCGGTATTAAATTACGTCACAACATGCAATGCCTTAAATACGCCGGAAAGTGGAGAACGGAAAGTAGGGTACATATTAGGTTACCAAATTCCCATTACATACCCTGGCATGTGCGGGATACAGCGTGAAACTTAAAAAAGTATATAGATATATTAGTACACTCATTATATAAGTCGTTTTGAGCAAGGTGTTTGTCTCTTTTATTTTTAATGTTCCAATAATTTATTAAAAATACAGTAAACACAAGAAGAAAATAAATCACATTTTAAATTTAAAGCTATTTGTAATGATTGAGTAGAACATCATTGATGTTTAGGTATTATATACAGTTAAGATATAAGTAACTGTGGTTGGATATAGTCAGTTGTGGGTATAATAAAAGATGTTTGATAATTTAAACCTATTTATATTTAAATAAAGTATAAAAATAATATATATGTACATGAATACAAACATGATACGAGTATCAACCTTTACGTTGCATTTCTAACGATCACACATCAGTTAATATTTTTAAGAGTTATAAATAAAATAAAGTCAAAAATATATTTAAAAACAACTCGTAATGCTTTGTTTTTGACAATATTTTAAATTGTACCCTCAAAACAATTTTAACTGATATGTTCTCGTCTTTAGGAAATATAGCCCCTTATTGGTATAATTATAATAAATAGCCTTTTAGGTACTGTAGGTGTGGACTTTTAACCACTCCCATTAGAACATATTAACGTTGGGCTTGTGGAGGAGCAGTGGCAAGGAAGTCTAAAGCACGTTGGATGTCAGCTGGAATAGGAGGAGGCGTAGGTAGAGCATTTCCTTGGGGTTGGTATCCATTTTCGTCCGCTACATAGGATAATTGGATGCTACCGCCATCTTCACTGGGGTAGCTAAACTCCCCTTGGATTTGCAAAGCTGGTTCCTCGCCGCCAATGTTTCTTAGAGCTCCGTTAGCCGCTGCGTTAATTCCATTGCCAGTTTCATAAGAATATTGGAAAGAACCGTCAGGGTTGATATTGCTATCTTGACGCACAATTGGGATAGGTTCCGTAGGTTGCTGTGGTGCGGCAAAAGCTAATGCCACAAGGGAAAGGATGATCTGGAATAAAAAAATAAATATATTAGATTTTTTTAAATTGTTCCTAACTTTCACTTTCAAATATATTTTATTTAATTTTTTATAATTTTAATAAATATTAAATATAATATCCCAATTGTTTTATATCATTATCCAAGTTTTCAAAAACACTAACACTGACACTTACAAAGGCTTTCATGTTGATAGTAAATTGGTGAATGCAATAGACAATGTTGATCTAAGACTGTTATCGGTATATATACAGCGGTCACCTGCCTCCACCGCTGGGCTGTATTGCACCATACGCCGCGTCAGAATAATTCGACAATATTATGTGAGAGCTTACCTATTCATGCGCTTGCAATATATTTACACATCATTTTAATATTACTTATTTATTTTTAGACACTCCCACAAGTGTTACTAACTAATTAATCTTAATTTTATTAGCTTCACGCTGTATCCAACACGTAGAAGGTTAGGCATAGAGACCCTGGGAACTCCGTTCTCATTATGATACTTCCGTTCCCCACTTTCCTTGACGAAACACAGGGCGCGCTTTGGTTTCCAATTGCTGATGAGGGAATCACAATATATCTCTTCTATAGTCGCGTTTGTATCCCTGCGACACGATATTATTTTATTAAATACATATATGTATATTTAAAAAATATCAAAACCTTTCGTCAATTTGACAAAGAACAACAAAGTTCTACTAAAGATTAATATTTTATTGGTTTTCGAATATACATAATTTACACCTTTGAACAGATAATATGTAGAAAGGAAATTATTTTAGACATACTAAAAATACAAAAGATATTTTTGACACAGCATTGATAATTATATTTAGGAATTTCGTTAAAGGTTAGACGAATCAAATCCAAGAATACTGCTGTGATTGCTTAAACTTTTGTAAGATTTCACGATTGTCATCAATTTGCTTCTTAAAAACTTGAAAGTATACATACACACAGAATAAAATCATATTGAATATCATTTTCTAATTTATTAATATTTCATTACTTTTTCATAGCCATAATAAACAACTCAATAATATATAAAAACGTGACTTGCACTTTTCTCGATATTGCCTAAGGTAGTCCTAAGGTTTCTAATTAATTTGTTCATCATATCTTTCTAAACTACATATGTACGTGCGTACCTATAATTATGACCACTAACTGACTACCGACGGTGATGCCAAAATGAATACCAAACGGAAAGAAATTCATAACAAGAAAGTAACAAAAGACATCTTTTTGAGTACGAAATCGTATTTTATTTCAAAAGGTAACATAAGAATTTTATGAAAAATTTTCATTATTTATTAAAAGAATAAAAGGCAAGTAGGATATCTTCTCCTGTTTTTTTTTTCGTCTGGTGTAATGAGATCGTATATCTACTAAAGGAGATTGTTAAAGCTTCTAAGCTAAGCTAAGACCTAAGTATCGGAAGTTGGGGCGAAATGCAATAGAGCCTTCTGGTAGTAAACTTTTAAAGGTCAAAATATGGACAATGTCTATAATTACAATTTTAAATAAACAAATATCATTATTATTATACTAACTAGAATATTTGAATTACTAAGGAAATAAATGTCACCTCTACGTTTACGATTTTCCTTTAAGCATATAACGTGCTTAAAGGAAAAGTCTTTTTCTATTCCCTTGTAACTATCCTTTTTATTGTTTTATCATGTCTTGATCATGTAGATTGGCAAATAATAATTATGATATTTTTACTAAAAAAATCGTAGTAAATAAGAACTTTTCTGTAAGCTTTTGAAGTGTTGTCCACATGAATATCTATTTTGCTGTCGCCACCTCTTTTTCTTTTCTTCATTACTTAGCTGAAGGTTAAATCTGTATTATCGTGGTTAAAAAAAATAAATCCTAAATGTACTCCACCGTCCGCTTTGAGCACTCCACTAATTCTTAAGGACGATCAAGCAAGGAAGACGTTTTCGTAAACATTAGGTAAACATGTAATATATACGATTACATTTTATTAATTGAAATTAATAAAATGAAATCGTATATATTACATGTTTACCTAATGTTTACGGAATCAATGTCCGATTTATACCTTCCAAATTATATGGTTTAATTTATATTATAAAAATAGAAAAGCGTAATAAGCGTCACTGCCGTAGACGCCGTATTTTCCGTGGAGACGGTGCCCATTGAAAAGTTGATCCATGGAATGGTAAATAAATTTTAGAATGGATGTAAGGTACTACATTTGGACATTGAAGGTAGGTTAGGATTTAAAAATAAACCAAATATTGTTTCGCAAGAATACATCATTATCTCAACAAAACAGAAATAATACAACAATCTTTGACATTAATTATTAACAATAACTTGAATAAAGCAGTTTCCTTAGTTCTTGACGCTCAGAAAATTCACTTTCTGAAAAGATTACCTGCAACGGATAGTGTTGTCGACGTCAAAATAAATTAAACCATGTCGTGTTCGTGTGATTTTCTACTTTATCGAATGCACATTTTAACCATACCAGCAACAAGGTAGCAACAACCAATGACAACATAAAGTATATAGTAATAAGGAAAATTACAAAAAAAATAATTATCCTGAATAATAAAATATAACTTGTTAAATATAAGTATTTTTAATCTAAATAAACTATAAATATCAAGTACATAGGATCCTCGAAAGGGGGCATAATTAAAAGAACTATAACAGTAAAACATTTTTTTTTGAACCTGTCGGTTACAGTCACTTGCTTGTGCCGCTGCGCTACGATAGGCCTCTATAAAACTATTTTTTAGTAAAGTAATAGATTATTAACTGAAATATTTGCCCTTAAACCCAAGAATAACAATAACAGCTCATAGATAGTTATGGAAATTAAGAAAATTATTGAACATATTATAAAATCTAAAGTTTTTAAAATGGCATTTGTACGAAGTTATTTAATGGAAAAAAGCGTCTTACACATTATTGTTCTGAATATACATATAAATACAATCGTCTTTAGTTTTAAATGTTTTAATATAATATAATTAGCAGAATATTATATTTTGCTTCCATTATAATGATTGATGATAAATAAAATATTTCTTTTTTCCAAGGTAATCACATTGAAATCTAATAAGAAAGGTCAATTGATGAAGACAAATATGCATATAGCATACTTATGTGTTTATGTACGTTCTTAACATTCTATTTGCTAAGGTTATTATATCACTATCAGTAAGAAATAGATTTGCATTGGACTATAGAATAGAAATAAATTTAATAATCGGTAATTTTGATCTTTAATAAATACATATGTAACATATCACATATCTAATTTATTATAGTTCATTCCGTACCGTAATTTACAAAAGGAAGACATTTTGAAGTAAATTAAAAAATAAATGATTTAAAATTGATCGCTGATCATTTTTTTCCATTAAATAACTTCGTACAAATGCCATTTTAAAAACTTTAGATTTTATAATATGTTCCATAATTTTCTTAATTTCCATAACTTTCTATGAGCTATTATTGTTATTCTTGATCTGACAATCTTATACAATATACTAGTCACCTTCATTGAATTCTTGAACTAATTATAAGTGAAATTTCCACACACAGGTCTCAAATTAGACTTTTAAAGTAAAATAAAAGAAATATGTATTGATTTCTAACTATATTCATTAAAAATTACAAGGATAAGTCTAAATTTGTATATAGATGGATGGATATGTATATGGCTGGATGTTATCCATTACTTTTTGACTCAAGCATAAAAATCATACTTTCCGAATACCCTACAACAATTAAATTTATAATATTCACACATTAGGAAATCTGTTAAAGGTCAATTTTAATAACAAGAATGTTAAATTTATGCGCACATTCTTCGACAATTTTATCTATTACTGGATATAGTGCGCAGTGAAATAAAAATGAAAACATACATATATGTACCATTAAATATGAGTTTACTTATAAAAACATAAATAAGTAAATAAACACAAATACCACAAACCTTATTTCAATTAACAATAAATTTGTTCAATTTTTTCAAGTAGCAAATGTGAATTTCACATAAAACTCCCATAATTAGTATCGCATTTTTTTAAATTAAAATCTATTTTCATATTATTCTTTATATTGAAATCTATTTTTGATTTAAAAAACAACGAAAAACGAGTAGTGCAATATCGGTTTGTCGATTTTATGGTAGAGTTATATTTTATTTATATTTTTATTAAACATCTGCTTGAAGCGTATATAAATTTACAGATAGCTTGTGGGTTAAGGGCTCGATCGAGACGAGGTCACGGCAATACAAGTCTGGTTTTTATAACTTCCAATTCGAATTACGTAGTTTCACAGGTTTTGACCGACAATAACCATTCTCAGCGGTGATGATTCTTATAAATATAATTATTTATATTAATAAAATAAACGTTTGTACTTAAATCTGTTAGCTACTATAATATTAATAAATAAATATTAATGAAAAATTTTAGAAACTCGTTGACTTTTCCTTTATGATTAAAAAAATCTAAATAATAGTAACATTCCTGATCGGACATCAGGAATGATAAAATTAAACTTTTAACAATTTAATTCTGTTATGTTAAGCTGATGTAAAGTCTAATGAACCCTTATTTTTTTATAATAAGACAATTTATATTTATTTACAAAAGATTTTAAAAATAAAATAAAATGCGTACATAAAATATTATATTTGGTGTATAAAAATATAAAATAATTGTACTTTAGTTTCCTATTATTATATTATATGTTCTTGTTTACTCTTGTGGTGCAGCGGTTGCCAGGTACGCAAGAGCACGCTGGATAGGCTCCGGTACGGGAGGAGCTGTAGGCAGATGAGCTCCTTGCGGCTGGTATCCGTTCTCGTCAGCGACATAAGAAAGTTGAATATTTGATCCATCTTCACTGGGGTATTGAAATTCACCTTTTATTTCCAAAGCATCAACATCTCCAACTTTCTTCAAGTCTCCCTTTTGATCAGCACTTATACCGTTTCCAGTTTCAAAAGCATATTGGTATGATCCATCAGGATTAACCTGACTGTCTTGTCGAAGAATGGGTATTGGTTCTGGAGCTTGAGGAGCAGCAAGCGCCACTGCCACGAAGAGTGCAATAAAAACCTAAAAATGAAATACAGCTTAATATCCAAGAAAAAAAAAACTATAAAATATTTTCACAGATACGATATTTTCACTGCACTATCTCAAAAATCAAAATCACAATCACAATATAAACTTACAAATATTTTCATTTTTGTTCAAATATTGGTTAAAATATCGAAAGAATCTTTTGTTATTGACTGATGCTATCATATCCCGATAATTTTAGTATTTATACTAGGCTGTTAGTGACCACCTCCTAGCATTTCTAGTTTCATAATTCTTTAGCGATGTCGTAAAACCTATGAAATAAGTAAACAGTAAATGCATTACCTCGAGGCGTATATGTCAACTTGATGTGTCGACGTAACGGCTGTCAACAAAGCTAACGGATTTTCATTTGTTCAGTGGTGACCTTATCGCAAGTGACTATTTACATCGCTTGAATCAAATTATTTTGATCACTCAATTCCTAGTGCGGTTGTTACACAAATTTTTTAACTTTCGTTCAACATCATTGAATTTCATCAGCCTCAGCACACATCTTATGTTGCGCTAATTTAAAGACGATTTGCGTAAAACGTGATTATGACCACTTCAATTTAGATAGTTAAGAAGTCAACCTTGGTATGCGAATTTAAACAAAGCACAATTATTGCATATGTTTATTTAAAATTGTATCTCCTGTTATAATTATTATACACATTCGTCTAATACAGTTAACTTTTGTTATAACTTTTTGGCTAACACCAAACAGCTGCTGACGTATCATTTTATCTGTTATTCATTATAGTTATTTATTTAAAATTATTAAGAATATAGACATTCCGTACCGTACTGTACAGAATGTAAGCTATACGCTAAGTTGCGAGACTGAAATCTTATTATAGTTCGACAAGGGTGAATTTGCTGTAAATTGGTTCAGATTGGGGTATAAACCCGAGATCGATGCGCAGGGGCACAAATGTTTTGTTCGACTCGAGGAAATTAAATAATTAATATTTTTATGTCTTTACTTTGGTACCAAGGCAAAGGGCGCTTTTGAATTCCGCCACTCAACACCCAATATCTCGAATCCGGCAGAAAACGGGTTTCAGCGTGAAGCAAATTTTTACATGTTATTACAATTAAAATACTGTAGTCATAGGTGACATTGCATCATAATTTTTGTTCTATACGTCAAAATGGCACACGCATCTGTATCGATACTTGGTTTATTACATAATATCATAATCATTTGCATGAATACGTATTCAGACAACAAAAGGATTTCTCTCATATTGGTTATGTAAATGGCAATACATTATAAGATCTATACACTATCGTCAATAGAATGACTTCGGGCGAAATTTTGGTTGCATTACCATCGATGTACTGGGAGTGGTGTGTCACCTAACAATAAAAAATGTAGGTGACGAACGTCATCATATAAAGAATATTGGGGTAATACCTTGGAATAAAATTTTGATGTGCACTAAATTGGTAATAGATGCTTTAGGGATAAGTTTACACTACTGTGACATACAGAAAGTATACAATTTTTTTAGCCGATATTTCTCATTTCATTTACAATAGATTCCAGATTTCGTTTATTAACATCATTGGCTTTGCTCTAACTTATCGAAGCTCATCGATATCAGTAAGATTAAAAAATGAACCTAGATTGCCGCTAATTTCATCATTATTGTCTTGCTCCATTATCGATCTAATTAGAAAAAGATCTATCGTGGTATTTTTTTATTTTTCCAGCGTCAAGTTGTATACTACATATGGCATTATAGGCAGAGGGGAACTTGGGAACCTAGCGTTAAGACACTTCGTTCCTTGCGCCACTTTTCATCAAATTTGAGGCATTGCATGTTAAGTGACGTAACTCAATGCTGCGCAGTGATATTAGAGCGAAAAAAAGAAAATATTAAATATTTCTTTCCCTGTAATTCGAATCGAGACCACAACGTCACACGCAAAGAAGTCTGTTTAATTTACAATGTAAATTTAAAAAGATGTTATGCTAAACATTTTCTTGTTTTAAAGAAATATATTTCATTTAAGTTTCTAGTTTAATTTTAAAATAAGATTTTTATGGTAATGATTTTTTTTTTAATTTTCTTGGTCTTACCAAAGACAAAGGAGATCTGAGAGAAAAGCGGAAAATGAAGCATATTACCACGTAACACGTTTTGCGGCACAAAGCGTGAAGCTAAATTATTCTCCTTTTTTACTGTATTCATTGGTAGATAAAAAGAGCATTAATTAAAGAGGTGTTAGTTCTGCTTATAGCATTAGTCACGATACTAAAAATATATATATTAAAGTAAAGTACCACCTATTGTTTTCATAAAAATTTAAAAGGTAATTTATTATTTATAACCCTATAATAAAAGTATTGTTAGAGTCATAAACAATCAAATTTGATTTATATTATTCGACAGTTTGAAAATCGTTTAAAATCTTTTACAACATATGATTAAAGAGCTTCGGCTATATGAAATTTATGGCGATGACTAGCGACCTTGACACGTGCAGAGAAAGTGAACTGGCGGGTCGTTGGGCAAGTGAGGTATTCGTGAGATAAACGCCTTCGCGCACGCATTAAAACTGTTGTTTTATAGCACTTTTCCTCTCAATTTCTTTAAGAATCAGAAACTAGTTAATTATAATTTAATTATTTCAAACTTAAAGTAATCAAAATGAAAACCAAAATATTTAACATCAAGTTATTTATTCGATGTAATTTTTAATACGTCCATTATATAAAATAAATTATTATTGTACTTAAAACTAATTCACATGTTATGTATCTTTTATTATATGTTAACGCCGGTGTTGAGTTATAGCCTCTTATGGTCAATAAATTATGTTTCATTGTAAAATTCGTTTATAATAGTTTATATTGATTTTGTTCGGGCCCCGGTGGAGGCAGTGTGGCAAGATGGTCTAATGCTTTTTGAATGTCAGCAGGGATTGGTGGTGGCGTAGGAAGATGAGCACCCTGCGGTTGAAAGCCATTTTCATCAGCTACGTATTGTAACTGAATAACCTGTAAAATTTAGAATAATGATTCTATGCCCAACAGATTTGATAAAATATAATAATAAATACATAGCTTGAAATGTTAGATATATAAATAATTCACCTTAGAAAGTTAAATTTTTGATACAAATTTATATTTAAACGCCTGTAGCTGCATTTAAGCTAACGTATTGCTGTAAAAATTATCTTTATTTTGGTTTAGGCGTTAACATAAAAATTTATAAAACGAGACATTTTAATTCAATAAATATCAAGTTAAAATTATATACAAATCTTAACTTACTTGGCCATCGGGCGCTGTATATTTAAACTGTCCTTGTGCAGCCTGTGATTCTTGTTCAGGGATACCCAAATTTTTTATGAAACCTGCTTCTTCAGCACTTATACCATTTCCAGTTTCATAGCTGAAGAAGTAAAGCGTAACACGTTGTTTAATAATATTGATGATACCTAAGATGACGCATTGCAATTGTCACAGTATGATGACTATTATATTTTTAAACAACAATTTTAATATAACGGCAGAATATAATTGAAAAATAAAATATTAAAATTGAAGTTAGAAAATTAAAAAAATATATTGACAAGATTGATTTTAATTTCTTCTGATATCTGTTATATTAAATGCTTCTAATATTTTTTTAGTTTCACGCTGTAACCCATATTATAAAAGGAAATGGCACAGGTAGCCTGTGTCAAGATACTCTGTTATCGTAACTACTAAATCACTGCGTGTTGAGTAGCAAAACTTAACGCCGCGCTTTGCTTGTTAGCAAAGCCAATTAATTATTTTTTTTCCGAGTAGCAATCAAACTCTCAACCGTCACAATAAAATCTCACGCTTGTACCCCTACAGTAGAACAGCCTATATGTGCCTGGATATTCGTCGTATTATGCCTACTATATCTATGAAGCATCGAAAATTTTTGAATATAATAATTAATTATAGTTTAAGTTACTTAATTAAAAACTGGAATCAAATCTCTATATTTATGTATTGATTTTATTTTTTATGAAGAAACTATTACGTATAAATGACACATTTATCAGTCATAGTGTAATTTATGCCAAAAAAAAAATAAGAAGCCATGAGATAGGTCATAGAACTTTGTATAAGCAATTCAATATATATTCATATATTAATCTAATAATATGTAAGGCAATTTAATATATACTTGTATATTAATCTTTTCGCTGATCTTTTTTGTCAAATATATCTTATAATTATAATCAGTCACTGTAAAGATATTAGGAATTAAGATTAGAGAACGAGAAAAATATCAATATTCAAGTATTTGTAATTAAATGAACTTGTTTTGTGTACAGTGGCGAAATAGAGCATTTTTTCAAGCGAATACTTACCGTACTACCGTAGTATCGTAAGAGTTAATAAAGAATATTTAAATTATAGAAGCTTAAAAAAATAAAAAATAAAAATCTTAAAAAATAAAAAGCTTTAAAAAAATAGAAGCTTAGTTAGTCGCTAAATCGTCCTGACTAGTCAACAAAATATAATATTTTGTTAAATGTTATTTTGCCTGTCGAGCGAGAGCTATCGTGGCGCAGGGACACAAGCGGGTAAACGCAACATGGTGTGTTTTCCATCCCTACTCGAGGAAAAGAAATATTCAATATTTATTCAAATATTTTAATTTTCTCGCTCTGGTAACAAGAACAAAGCGTTCCGTTCTCCACTCTCCGCTGAAATGCCTCAATTTCAGCGGAAAGTGGGGAACGGAACGGAGTGTCTTAACACAAGGTTCCCAAGTTCCCTCTACCCCCTACCCTGGCAGGGTACAGCGTGAAGATGAGATAGAATAGAAGAGATGAGAGAAGCTTAATGTTATATGTTACATAAATTGTGGTTATAAATACTGACTTCCATTTATAAGATCCATCGGGATTAATTATTTGTTCTTGTCTTATAATCGGAATAGGCTCCGTTGTGTACACCTGCTGTTGTTGTTGCTGTAATTGTGGGTGCTGATGATATAAGAATGGCTGCAAGCTACTAATATCTGCAGCTGTTGCAGCAACAATCACAGCCAATAGAAACTGAGAAAAAAATAAACATTGTAAAATTATGAAAAAATTAAGTGTTATTAATTGCGGCTATTTCATATTGAAACTTACAATATACTTCATTTTGTTTAAATATCAGATGCAAGTTGGGAGCTTACAAAAAGTAAAGAAGTAATGATGCACTGAGGATTAACCCCACGTATTTATACGATTTTTTACAGCATTACAATGCGACACAGATTCAAAATTCATATTTTATGGCGGTGCGCTACTAAGGATAAGTACTGTGAAGTCCCTTATTAAGTTGTTTCACATGTAGGTACATTTGTAACGAAATGCCAGATGTAAACAACACCTTACTACTTATGAGATAAGGGTTAAAAATTAAATGATTAAAAAATAAATAAAAATTAATAGTAAAAATTTGGGCTAAAATATTAGTAATATTTCTTTTTACAACAATTATAAATTTCATTAAATGAAAATGGCATATTTATATAATTTCGTTGGTACGCTATAAATAAGCTTACTAAAATAAATATTAATATATATAAAATATACACAAAAAAAATATAAATCCGAATTTAACAAAAATGTAAAGTAATAAAAAAATACAAAACGACGTGTAAATATAATATAATAAGTTTGAAGCGAATCCTGTTTTGTGTTTAGGAAAGTATTTTTACAGTCACGCATAGATCTTATTACATTTCTGGCAAATCGTGCTATGCAATTTTAAATATAAGGGCGTTAAATTTTTATATGTGTATTGAAAAGTTTTATTATAATCATTTCAATGGGACGTTAGTAATATTTCTTTTTACAACAATTAAAATTTTCATTAAATGATAATGGCATATTTATATAATTTCGTTGGTACGCTATAAATAAGCTTACTAAAATAAATATTAATATATATTAAATTATACAATAAAAAAATATAAATCCGAATTTAACAAAAATGTAAAGTTATAAAAAAAATACAAAACGAGTGCAAATGTAATATAATAACTTTGAAGCGAATCCTGTTTTGTGTTTGGGAAAGTATTTTTACAGTCACGCATAGATCTTATTATATTTCTGGCAAATCGTGCTATGCAATTTTAAATATAAGGGCGTCAAATTTTTATATGTGTATTGAAAAGTATTATACTAACTATAAGTAATAAGGTATTTCTTGTGAAATAAATATAATTTAGCATTAGTAGAAAGAACTGGGGCAAAGGTAGAGACCGGATCTAACATCTTTCCGACTCCAATTGTCATATCATCTGACGCGGTGCCCCCCGCTATATAACGAACGAGCATCGTTCGACCAAGCAATGGCGGTATAACCACACACCCATTCATGCAATTTAAGTAGTATGGAAGATGCTACAGGGGCTTTGTCGTATAAATAGCCCCTATTATGTCTGATGCAGCAGCAAGGTGAAAATTTTGCTCTGAACTGGAAAATGTCTGTGTAGAAATTGCAAGAGAAGAACTTGTTATCTTGGGTGACTTTAAAACCAGAAAAAAAATTATTTGTACAGCAAATATGCATGAAAATTTGGACTGGGAACTCGAAACGAAAACGGTGAACGCCTTATACTATTCGTAACAAAAAAAATATGGTTACTACCAACGTCATTTATTAGTATTATCAGAAATTATACATGAACATCTCCAGACGGAATGCAAATTGATAACATTCAGTTGGTTATCAAGTAAAAGTGGAACACTTCAGTTAAAAATGCTCAAAACTAGCGTATGTTGTGGATCAGACCATGAGATTTTGATATTTTAAATAGGGTTAATATTGTAAGCAACCCAAAAGCAAAGGAAGTGGAGGGTAAAGACAGGGATCTTGGAGTTCCTTAATCAGTAGGGAGTAAATGAGATACGTTGGCTCAAACAGAGCATGACATTGAATCTCCTGATTGTCTATGGAGTTGAGCTACAGACTTCATTATGACGGCAATCTCCGAATTTAATCTAAGACCTTGTTAACGACAGTGTAGGATGTCAGATGCCACTTTTTATTCGACAGAGGAGGTACATGGGATGAAAATTAAGGGTGCTGCGGTGAATATTAGAAAAGTCAACCCCTTGTCACAGTACACATTCAAACATCACCATGCTTATCTAAACAGCTAGTGCACTTTATACATTAACAAAATGACGGAGGCACAGCTTTAGTTATGGTAGACGATATGATATTCAACAACTTTCAACGTTGTGCAGGTGTACGTTAGGGACGAAGGGGGGTGAAGAAATTATGAATTACTCTGAAGGACTGGAATGCATAATAATTGGTGGTTACAAAATTATATATATATATATATATATATATATATATATATATATATATATATATATATATATATATATATATATATATATATATATATATATATATATATATATATATATGCGCCTGGGATCCCTCCTTTTGAATAGTAGAGGCTACATAGATGTAGTAAGGAAAATTTGAAAAATACACAAAATTACAAAGGCCACTAATATCCAGCTGGAGCTAACATTCATTTCCATCAAATTTCTATAAACCGCAGAAACTTGGAAATGGTGGGATTACGAGAAGAAAAACATAGATGCTTGAAAAATGTGGTTATGGCAAAGGATTCTTCAAATTCTAATATTTCCATATTAAATTAGCTTAGCATTAAACAGCAGCTCGACATGAAACCATGACTTGTCCAAGGCATTAAGACTGACCAGATCAAGTCGGTTAACCGGGGAGAGATGATAAAAATCGTATGGCTAGTTATTTTTGCTTCAAATTAAATATCATCTTGACCACGACCACTCTTTCAAGAGTGATACAAATAAAAAGAAAAGAATAATAACAATAACTAGCCTAAATAATATAATGCTCGCAATAATATCTTTTATTAAAATTAAAATTTATTGTAAATTTAAAAAATATAAATTTTGTCATAAAGGTAAAGAAAACTTAACTTAATAATACTCCTTCCTATATTTCAACAGGTAAATTTAATAAAAAGTATTGATTAAACTATTTAAAAAAACATAGTAGGCTAAGTATAAACGACACAGGAAGAGAATGAGAAAATGTTTATTGTTATCGGAAAAAAAAAGTTATTTATTAAAGCTTATGTAGCCTCAGTTCTGCTTTTTAATTTTTCTAATACACTAGTCAGAAAATTTAATTTACAATAAGTTATATTTGTCTTAACAAACACGAATAGTATTATATAAAAAAATAAGGAAAAAATTATGTGCCCTCTAAGAGAAAATATTATGAAACAAATCAGTAAAAAAATCTTTTGCAAATTTAACCTTAACTCGTAGGTGCATCAGTGCGGACAGATTTCTGGAAACCTGTTACAAGAATGTATGACACACTTCAACAAGGTTTTTTAAAACAAAAAATTTATTGATCTTGCTTCATCGACCCGTCATACATAATAACAAAATATTGTCCTTTAACTTTATTCACTTTTGACCGCTACTATGTTAATTCATATTCTTTAATTTTATTTTTACTTCTAATAACCATAAGATTCAGCGTTTTTGTCTTATAAACTCCATACTGTTAATATGTAGGAAAATACAACAATAAAATATTTTTTAAATATTGTTAAATTAAATGGGTTTCTATTACGTCATTGAAATATCGGTATATAATATGAGAGATCAATGAAAAATTTGATATATAATACAAGTGGATAATGAAAAATTTGTATATTTTTTAGAAATTCTAGGGTACTTCGCGTGACATATACTATATATAGTATTCGATCCTTGTGGCACAGTGAAGCTTAACACATGACTACCAATACGATTGTTGTGAATTTCTACCTATTAACACCACTCAGAATACTATATCTAGAGATGCATATATCTATATTATTATAGATAAAGCATATGTTTTAACAGCATACATATGTTCTACTATTTAGAGATTTTGTAATACTGTATACTATGAGCTATTAATATGTATAAACACATACTCTACTTTATAATAAAAAAAAGAGATGTTTTCATTGTTATTTCTAGAATTTAATTATATCTTACTATAGGTAGGATGTAAATAGATAAATATGTAAATAACTATGAATTTTATAAGACATTAAAATGTTTCTTCATGCTAACATTTAAATTAGTCATTAAATAGAATCCACAAAATAATCAATTAGTTCGTGTAGGTTTTTAGTCACTTTTTTATATTCCATACTGTAGGTAGTTGACCAGATATTTTGTTTAATTTATTTCTATTTTTCATCTCCCAAGTACATTTTGACTTGTAGATTAGCTGCCTTAAACTTTTTGCTAAGACGTATATATAACAAAAACAATTTAGAACAAAAATATTTTAAAATGATCTTATAAAAAGAGCTCGTGGCGCCGTCTTAGAGGAGATTGAACGATAATAAAAATGATTGGAATATATTTTATTTTAGCTTTCTTTTAATAGATTAGATATTACGTGATTTTATAACTAGGATCACTCTCTGTACCCAATGTGTAAAAAAACAAAAATACATTCATTTATTCATTCATTCCATATATTTTTTATATATTTACCATCATTAAAAAAATTAGACAGATGATTTTGTAGCTTCTTTTACAATGTTATTATATCCAAAAGGTCGATAAGGATTATAAGTATTATAACCATTGAAGGGTCTTAGGGGATTATTTTGATTAAAATATTTATTGCGATTATATGGGTCATAAAGGTTGTAGCGAGGATCATAAATTTGAGACCCTTTTATGTTGTCGAGTAGAGAAGCTGGTACGACACCTCTCCCGTCCGCTGGTATATGAACACCAGCTGGTCTGAAACCTATAATTAATTGAGAAAAATGGTTGAGTAAGAATGATTCTTTGTTCAATTAGTATTGTTCAAAATTATTCTTAAGTATTTAATTTACCAACATTTTATTAAAATTAAATATTTACGTGATATAAAAAAAACCCTTTATTATATTTAGATGATTTGATAGTGTATAAAATTTACTTTTATTTACTTGAGGCTTGTTGTAGCGCAGGAGCACAAACATATAATTGTAAACGCGACGGGTTGTGGGTCCGATACGCGCTCGAGTAAATGAAATATTTAATATTTTCATTTAAAAATGTTTTCATTTCTTTGCTCTGGTTACAAGGCAGAGTACAGCGTTTAATTCTGCTGGATAAAAGGTCAAACTAGGTTCGGTTTACTTTATATGCCTCAAATTCGACGTAAAAATGGTAGGCCGAACGGAGTTTCTTAACAAAAGTTCCCAAGTTTCTTCAAGCTACCTACACATCTAGCTATATCCCGCCATGATATGGCGAAATATAGCTAGATGTGTAGGATATAGCTGTGTAGGTTAGCTATATATTCGTTCGTTAGCTGTACATTCGATGAGATACTGAAAAAAAGAAATTATCTATTGTTCCATACCATTTTCATCGGCTACATAACTTAGCTGAATAGGGATGCCTTCGGGTGATACGTAGCTGAAACTACCTTCCTTAACCTATAACAATAAAAAATATTTATTCGTCCCCTTACATCTCACTTATTTTCTAATATTATAATCTTATTCGAATGAGGTCTTTCGTAACGCAGGGACACAAGAGTGTGGTTGTAAACGCGACAGTTCCAAGTTCCCTCTGCCTACAATTCCATATATGAGATATAGCATAAAACTGAAGTATCTTATTCCGTTTTCATTTTTTTAAAGAGCTAATAATATAGCGTCCACCAAAACTGTGTGGTGTAACAAAAAATACCAAAGAAATTAAACATAGTTCCTCTGGCGATCAAGTTGCTATTATCAATTATTAGGCTTGTCTTGAGTTCATTAAGTCTTAACTTTAATACAAAACAGTTTCCGCCTAAAATCTCTTTTGAGTGGATTGATGATTTTTGCCAATCTACTTCAATGTACTAATAATAATCCATCTTCGAAGGAATATTATAAAAGTTTGTAAGGAAAAATGAATATTTACTTCCCTTTCACGCTAACATTGAAAAGATGAAACCTTTTTTCTATCATAGAATTTTTATATGAAAATAACACATAGGCTTTACGAGGCTCCTATAATTAAAGTAATGATTTTGTATATTTGGCTGTAATGTCGCTAGTATCTGTCAAAATTTTATATTTTTTTTGGGTTTCTCGTGAGACCATAGTATTTTTTAAGTCAACAGATATTTATTAATATATTTAACGCTTTTTGGTCTGACATTTATAATAATGAGATGGAGTTGTAAGAATAGTTTCAAATGTTCCAGTGGTTGAACCCTAGGTAATAATCACATTAAAACTCAAAAACCATAAAACGTTTCATTAAACTAAGCTAAGTAAAAGTATTTATTATCTTTCGTTTACAATTTTACAGTATATAGACTCCTTCCTTGGATAGACCCTTTTACAATTTTATAATACTAATAAAGTAAATAATAATTGCTGATTTGTGAAACTTTGACTGAAATTATTTTTTAAATAGCTTTCATATCTATTACTTACATGCGTTCCTTGGACTGTACCAGTATTATCTAAGTAGGCATTCTTTGTTATCCCCCTTTCCTGTGCTTGTTTGCCATCGCCAGTAGTAAAACTAAAAGAAACATTTAAGTAATAACTTTTTTGTAATTATGATCTTAATTAAAAACATCAATCAGAAGTATTCATTGAAAATAACCTGAAGTCATAACTCCCATCAATTCCTTGATTACTTTGGTAACTTAAAATTGGAACAGACCCACTCGCAGAATTATGATAAGGATTATATCCGAATGCAGCGGGATTTCGCCCTGAGTTGTATGGATAAAGCTGCGGTGGAAAGTTTGGCGACACTGATTGTGAATCTCCAATGGAACATGTCAATGCCAATATGGCTATGCAAGTTAAGAAATACATCTGCAAGAAATATAAAAAATATGTTCTTAAAGTAACGCCAAATTATTTTATAGCAAATTTCGTCTCAAAAATAATATAATTAAATTCTTAAAATTATTCTTTTTAAATTACAAACCTTACTTTACTAGACCAGGCTGCACTCGTTGTTCTGTGTTAACTGCTATTACGGAATCAGATTAAACCATTTATAGGCAGGGTTGCTCGTATTTTTTGTTGTTCCATCACTGAAACGTGAGATTTGCACACGCCCCTATTATCTCTTTATCAGTTATTGCTGCGTTACACTTAATTACAGAATCATAAAACTTTAAGACTTTAGGAAGTGTAATATAGGATAAAATAAAGGCCTGTAGTGACGCAGAGTCTTGGCGTGCGGCTGTAAATTTTACAAGCTGTGAGTTCGATCTCCAATCGAGAAAATGAATTATTTAATGTACTTATTTCTTGATGACTTAAATTTGGAGGAAGATGAGGAAAGGAAATATCTTAATGTGAACAGAGTATTCTAACAGTAGGTTTCCGAGTCTCCGCTGCCTATCCTGACATATGTAACACATATGTATCCAAGCATATGCGTGTAACTGGATTAGATTTAATCTAAAAAAATATTGATCTCATTTTGATTTATATTTAATCAGCAGACAAACTTGACAGACAAGACATGCAATAAACGAATTTCACAAAGTTTGTTTACGCTTTATTTATCTGAGTAAACATTGTTAATAATAATAATTAGCAACATTCGTCAGTTTGTTTCATATTTATTTATTTACGTACCTAATTAATGTATAAATGTATACATAAGTATATGTACTTAATAATTTAACTTTGTCCTTGCCTATTTTATAAACAACAGGTTCTCTAAATATTGTAATGTATCTCTAAAAGAAATTTCATAAATTAGATGCAGCCGCATTATTATATGTGTCACTTAACAACAAGTAAGAAAATGAATGTATTTTATATTACGTTACAGTTTTACATTAAGGTATTAATTTAAAGTCAGTTGACCAAGCATCGTATAAAAATGCTACCAACCCTCAGTTATTAATCTATACTAATAACATAAAAATAAAGAGTTTTCTCCGGTGACAAGCATGAGTCATACATAAACCTAACTACCACTCCAACGCAGCCGCAGACAAACTCCTGTTTAATTGAAAAGAAATATAATTTGCCCTGAATTATCTTATAGCGTATGTTATTTTATAGTAAAATAAATAGAGAGAATCATATACAAGACACACTTTTATATATTTAACTAGGCAGTAGTATATAGAGTTATATAGAGTTTATATTGTTTAGTTTTATATTGTTAAATAACTCCACAAGAGTAAGCAAAAATTGAATGTATTATTATATTTAAAATAAATATTTTAGTTACATATTTTAATATTTGAAATAAATATTTTAACAATAATTTATTTTGTTAAAATAATAAATTAGTAACAAAAATAATAAGGCCATAAATCTTTTAATCGGCATTTTTAACATACACTTGTAAATAATACAAGAAATAAAAAAATACTTTTAAGATCAACCGGAAGAAGTTTTAATACATGAATCTTTTAAAGAAGGTCAAAAGATTTCATTAATCTTAGCATGAACAATAATGATAACAATCTAACCGTTAATTAAACTCTAATTTAACGTCTTGTTGCTTATAATTATACAATACTCATTTACATTTTTTCCTAAACTGTGTTACTTTGAATTTTTAATACAGCGAGGGAATAACGTGGCCCGCTTTAAATAATATCCATCAGTATTAATTCTCTTTGTTTAAAGCATGTGTCTTATTTTGTGACGTTCATAACATGAAATTAATAAGTAAGTTAAATGAAACTAGAAAAAGCAAGGTTGTATTGTATTTTTCATATTAATGTTATTTTGTTACCACAAGTGTCATATTTTCTAATATAGACGCTATAGCGTTACCGTCAACCAGCCACCATAAAAGCGGTGTTGAATTGAGCGTTCCACTCAAATGATAGAGGACGCGTAAGAATTAAATTATTTGTCTGTCTGATTAGAAAACATCCATATCATTCATGAATACACGTATATTTACTGGCATTTATTTTTAGTAAAAAATATTTAATAACCATTTTAATTATTCATTTTAATATTAATACTCGGAAGCCACTGTGTGTAACACAGAATATTTAATTTTATTTACTATACTTGTTTTTGTTCTATTCTAGTACTTTATTTGAAGCTTTAAATGTCAAATATTGTTGCATTTCTGTTTATTTTATGCTATAATTTAATAATGATTTTTAGAGCTCCATGTGGTTTAAAACCAGTTTTTTGCCTTCCCTCCTTGATCGCTACATGCTGATCACGGCAAAGGACAGAGGAAACCTAGCGCTAGGCTTTCTTTTAATAAGCAATGTCGCGTTTGGTTTGTTACCACAGAAAATATTAGATAATTCATCCTCTTGATTATCAGTCACACGCTTGTGCCACGATAGTTACGTTCCTCTTTCCTATTAATAATAACACCTCAAAGGCCGGTAACATTAAAAAAAAGTATATTTACGATAGATATATTATAAGATTAAAAAAAGAGTATTTACCATAAACATATTAAGACCCGAAGTTATAAAATTTTAAAAGAATAGTTTGTTAAGCGTAAAATATTTATATATACCTACATATTATGTATATTTATTGCTCATGACCTTTTTCAATTCATCTTGTATGCAAAGCATATTTGCCCGTTTGCCGAAGTCGTCTTAATATTCAGTGTCCATCGTAGTTGAACTAAATGTTAAATGTTTGGATTATTAACAGACTATTCATGAGGCGAAATAGTGTTTATATTACGTAAATTTTATTTTTAGAAGATTAAATAATTATAAAATTATAGAATTTTGTACAAATAACTTTAGAAATATATTTTAGAGGAATAGCTTAAATATAAAAGAAACAAAAAAAATATTGTTTTTAAAAAATACATATAAATCGTAAAATTAAGGGTATTGGCTGTTTTTGCCAGCCAGTAACTTACATAAGGCGTAGTATTCGAGATCAAACGAACAAATATTCTCTAATTATATTATGTTAAATTTATAATAAATAAATGAAATAATTATTAAATTAATAATAATTAATGGAATAACTGTTTCGAATTTATAATAAATATTCAATTACATACGATTACAAGAATCGTGCAGCTGAGTTCTGCCACTCAACATGCAATATCTAACTCAAGATTTAGGCGGAAAGGGGGGATCGGATAGGTCTTTATGGGAATTAAGTGCCTTAACACTAGGTTCCCAAGTTCCTTACGCCTATATCCGTGATATATGCGAGATACTAAAAAAATATAACACAATACATTTCAAAAAATGTATATAAATGCGTGATCCCTATAGTCAAGACCGTTCTTTAAACCTATCCTAAATAAGGATCATGTTTGCATATACATATGTCGGGTCAAAAAACATTCAATCAATAACTTAATGAATATGTATAACAAATTATTATAAATATAATACAGCTATACACTTTTGGGTGAACGAGTGATCATGCTAGAGATGTAGAGATTGAAAACAGTGGACTTATTCTATAGAACATTCCCACGTAATTTACACGTTTGAAGTATCGTATAGGACGTACATCACGTTTCGCTGGAACGTTTCTAAAATAAATTAAAAAGATGATTATAATATGATATTTTTATATACAAATAAAATTTCATCGATATGTAATATTAATATATTAATATAATATTTGCCACATAAGAAGGTAGCTTAATATTTTTTATAAAATAACTCTTTAGTTTAGGTAAATACACCGATTGAGATAACATATTAGTAGGTACTAACTTTGAAATACTATGTAAAGAAGCAAAATATTTTAAAAAATATTAATTTACTTGTAATTTTAAATATAATATTTTGTTAAAAATATTTCTCATGAATGTATTATATTTTATTAAATATTTTTCCTCCACAGAGTCATGACACCTTGTTTAAAAGCAATATACCTATGTAAAGTTGCCTATACCTGGAGATATAGTTGAAGGTCACGATGCCGATTTCAATTTAGGTATAGAGCCACTCTTCGCGACCTATTGTGCTATAATCCAGTTCCAAAGCTTATTTGCTTCCTTTTTACGGCAGGTATATTATTTTATAACAAAATTTGTAGTTCAAACATTTGTTGCAGATGCAACATTTGTCGAACTGGTGAGATCACTAGTTCGAATCACTCTTTATCGAACTAGTGACCTCACTTCGATAAAGAGGGCATTTTATACATATTTTATTTTATTTTATTTTGACCACTAATAACTACCAATAATACCACTTCATTTTTCTGTTTCGTTTGTGCTTTCCTCTTTTTTTTTCTATCAATAGTTTACTAATTTCAAATAGAAGTGTTCATACATATTTAGTTTCTAGAAAATATTTTAAATTAGATTTTAATGTAATGAGACCACAGTAAAGAATAAATAATAAAAAAAACGTTTTATAGTTAATGACTTTTATTTGATGTCCTCTTTAACATCTTAAAGTAAACATTACTTACAAAATGTACAAAATATGGCACTGAGAGTGAGCTTGACATTATATTTGTTGAGTATCATATTTGTCAATTCACTTACTCAATATGGCAGCTATTTTCGTTATTGTTAATAAATAATTGATACATTACACTGTTTGTATCAGTTATTTCTTCAAAATCGTATTAGACTTTGTTAATTTATCTGCTAGCAACGGGAACTTTAGGGATAGAGTCGCCTTCAGCGTGGAAACCGGATTCGTCAGCAATGTAGTTGATGACCTCTTGTTTGCCGTCACTGTTGACATAGGAGAAAGATCCACGTACGACAACCACTTGATGGGGCTTGTTCTCCTCATCGATGACTTCCTTCAGTTGACCGGACTCGCTGCGGATGATGCCATTTTCGGTTTCGAAGCTGAAATATAATTTTTATATACAATATAACTATTTCAATATAATATACCGTATAGTGTAGAAGAGATGTCTTAGAATCTCATGTGTCAAAATCTAAACAGTAATGTAAACATTAGCACAATAACTATGATAGAAAAACATAGCATAATATAACATATAGTAATGTAACTAATAGTAATTTTAAAAATTGAGGACTTCATAAAGTGCCCTATTATTTACTATTGTCTTACCTATAGGCATAGTTTCCTTCAGGTTGTTGGTCAAATTCAGACCGAAGGATTTTTGGTGGCTCCTTGTCTTCCACTGGGGCGGCAGCTACTAGGGCCACGAGGGCAAGGGCGACAATGAACTAGAAAAATATATAATTTTTAACGACTTATATCTAACTAAATAATATAATTTTATTTAAAAACAGTTTCAACGTACCATTTTCATGATGAATTGATTGAGTGAGATGTTGTTGCAAGCAAAATATCGACTGATGCTCTAACGATGCAAATATATTCTTTTATATACTCCTCCCGGTGATGATAGAATAACGTAATAATAAAAGGCAAACAAGCGCTTAGTATATTTCAACGACATATTATATGCTGTCTACTAATAATACGTAGTGTTTTTATTTGCTTAACGTGTCGCAATTCTCATTGCAATATATATTTTTTTATTGTGAATGAATGAAAAATAAATTATAATCATATCCATATGTGTTTATTATGAACCTAAATCAAAATGAATTTTCATTTTATTGCATTATTTTTTGTTACTGAAACTCGTAATAGGGAGATTTTGTAAAATAGCTAAATATTCTCTGAGTTTTATTAGTTTAAATTTTTATTAGAGGCCATCGTGTCGAAACGAAATGGTACAGTAACCATATAAACCAATATAACTCACAGAACAGTTGACTGTTTTATAAAATCTCCCTATTACGAGTTTAGGACTATAATTATTATAGAATGATTTTCAGTCAGAAAAATGGATTATTTTCTCAATCGCTTACTCTGGTAACAAGACAAAGCGCGCCGTTGAGTAATGCTAGTCACCACACGTTTACTTAACAATTATCAGGAAAATAAAAAACAGAGTGTATACTGGGATCCTTCTGCCTACCCTGCGGTAGGATAAAACCGGGATTGCTTATTTCCTAAAATTCCTGTTTGTAAAAATGGAAACACTTAATATGTTTATTAAATCGTTCCAGTCTGTTTCAAAGTTTTCATGATGGTGCAACTATCCGTATAGGTATATATCGCCAAAAAAGGTCTAGGTCTAAAAAATGCTAAATTTTAAAATTAATAATACAACATAAAGCATTAAACTAGCTAAGTCAATAGAAAATAATAAAAAAAAATAACTAATTAAAAATAGTTCATTGAGTTTATATTTTTTATTTTTACAAATTCAACAAATCAAATTACCTGAAATCTAATTTTTGCCTACAATAAATATTTTACAACTGCTCTTTAAATAATAAAAAGAAACGAGGAATTGAATTAAATCCGAGTCTACCCTAAAAAAATATAATATGTAAAATATTTAGCTTTTTTACTTCTATTCCTTATTGACCGGTAGTGACCTTTATACAAGTACAAGTTCATAAATTTTTTGTTCGTTTCGGGTTCTATGTTGTTTTATATGATCTTCTGATCTTTAATTATATTTATTATTTTCGCCGTGTGATTCCGGCTTAGAATAGGATCACCCTGGTAATAATGGTGTCGTAAGAGGCGACTAAAGTACGTGTGGGAGAGTTACGTTGTCAGAAATGGCAAATGCATCGGCAGACTCGATCGGACCATTAGATACCACCCCCGACATTTAAAACCGGCGTGAAGTAGTGGCTTCAACTTCTGCGTTTCGCATTGGGTAGTGCCGGGCCCCGGTGCCCATCCACCTTAAAGACGGGCAACGCCCCTGTAGTTCCTCTGGTGCTACACGGGGCCGTGGGCGGCGGTGATCACTTACCATCAGGTGACCCGTACGCTCGTTTGCCCTGTCTTATCCATAAAAAAAATTAGATCTCTAAATAGTGGATACCTCGCAAGATTATCACCCAATAGATTATGATACTTTACACTGTATTTTTCAGATTTCTTGTCAGTAATAATTTATGTATATAGGGGCATTTCACGTGAAGCGGACAGGGAAAAAAAATGAGGTTCAGAAAAGCGACTATATTTAGCCTATTTGTACTTCCAGCAGGTATGAAAGGATACACAAAATAGTTTTTTTGTATAGTGTATATTTTCCAAGTTATAAGATTGTAAAGAATTGTTGGGTTTGTAATTACAATTTTTTGAAAGTATTTTTTTTAATATAAAAAAATAGTATAAAATATTTTACATAGCGATACATATTGAAAATATTCCGTTCTTTTTGAGGATAAAATTAAATTATTTAAAAAACATTTTTTTCCTGTTCAAAACCGGAAGTGAACTATTTAAACCCTAATTACAGTCACTTCAACCAATTTTATTTTCTTTTTTTTTTCTTTCAAATTATAGCTTAAAGGATATTAAAAGTGCATTAGAAAATTTAAAATGGGATCTCTGATAGTTTAGGAGCTAGTTCGATTAATGTACACACGTGTCACAACGGGCGTGATTTCTGGCGCCGGCATAAGTCGAGTAGTTAGCGCGATATTGCATTAAAACTTGTACCTTATTAATAATTTATATAATTTTAGCATATTTAACTTCGTTCAATGATATAAAATAAGTTTTAATAATATAATATAAATAAAAACACAAAGACCCAAATAATGTACCCTCATAGGCGACTACCGACCGAACCCATATGGTATGTGTTTGTACTAACCATCAAAGTAATGTAAAATTGACGTTGAATAGAGGAGAGCTAATCTCACAGCTGAAACTGCTATGCTACTTTCATAAGGCTTGTCTTCGCATGGTTATGTGTCCAAATCCAACACTGTCGTGTCATTTTATGACTACTAAGACATCGCCAAATGAACGCTGCAGTTCTTGTCCGACAGGTTCTGGGTTCGATCCCCAGTCGAGGAAATGAAATATTTAATATTTTCAATTTAAAATATTTAATGTTTCATTTCTTCGCTCTGGTAATAAGGCAAAACGCGGCGTTGAGTTCCGCCACTCAACACGCAATGCCTCAAATTCGGCGGAAAGTGGGGAACAGAAGTGGAACGGAGTGTCTTAACACTAGGTTCCCGGTTTCCTCTGCCTACCCTGCCTCGTGCGGGATACAGCGTGAAGCTAAAAAAAAAAATTGGTCGAAGTGACTGTAATTTTTTAAATAATTTAATTTTATCCTCAAAAAAAGCAGAATATTTTCAATATGTATCGCTATGTAAAATATTTTATACTATTTTTTTTATATTAAAGAAAATACTTTCAAAAAATTGTACTTACAAACCCAACAATTCTTTACAATCTTATAACTTAGAAAATATACACTATACAAAAAAAAATATTTTGTGTATCCTTTCATACCTGCTGGAAGTACAAATAGACTAAATATAGTCGCTTTTCAGAACCTCACTTTTTTTCCCTGTCCGCTTCACGTGAAATGCCCCTATACATAATATTGTGATTAAGCGTTCTATAGTAAAGAAGTAATAAAGAATATTCTAATATTCGCAATTTGAAAACCAATAATAAAATTATTTTAAAGCTTTAAATAGGTTAGCTTTAAATAAATAAAAATATAAAAAAAGAATTAAAAATTAAATTAAATTATCTATTATAATCAATGATCATTATACAACTATACAAAAACATTTCATCTATACTACACTGAAGGCGTGTATCCCTTTTAGTATTTCAATATTTTTATGATGGGGCAACTATTACTTACTTACTTAGCTTCACGCTATATCCCTAGCGGGGTAGGCAGAGAGAACGGAGCGCCAAACGCTACGGTCTCGGCATACCTCTTTCGCCTCGTCCACTGTCATCAACCTCTTCATACATGCCCTCCGGGGGGTCCTCATGCTTTTTACGTGACCTTCCTCCAGTATCGTCGATACTGTGTTTTCGAAGGTCAACCGAGGTCTCCCCCTCCCTCTCTTACCACTCACTTTTCCTTCATAAATCTTTTTTACCATTCTTTCTTCACTCATTCGCTCGACTTGCCCAAACCACCTGAGCACGTTCTTCTTCATTCTCACTGTGACGTCCACGCTAGTACCTGCCATTCTGTGTATTTCTTCATTGGACATGCGATCAGATAAACTGACTCCGCATATCCGACGAAGAGATCGCATCTCTACAGCAATCATCTTTCTTTCATTCTTCTTCTGTAATACCCACGTTTCGCTGCCGTATAACAGTGTCGATACCAACACTGCATTGTGTACGGCCAAACGCGCAGCTATGCTGACGTTTCGCCGTCTCAACAATGCAGCTAAGGCACCGTTAACTCTGTTACCGGCAGCAATACGCCTTTCCACATCCATTTCGTATCTACCGTCTCTGCTAAACATACTTCCCAGATATACTACCTCATTCACTTGTTCTAATATCTTATCATTTACACTAACCTTGCAACTATTAATTCAATTATTAATATTAATTTAGTTTTAAAAAGGGTAGCTTTAAAATCCTTTAGTACACGTAGTACTGATTTATCTGTATTTATGTAAAAAATCTAAAAGAAGTGAACTTTACTTTTTAAAATATAATATTATATTTAAAATATAAAATCAAATATGTATTAAATACAGCGCATCCTAGCTTATAGCTATTTTCTTATTTTTTGGTTAAATAGAAAACGCCCTAATTTATAGTTCCATATTCACGGCTATACATTAGATTAGATACTCCTTATAGTCTATACAAATATAAATACCAAAAAGCAAATAATGATAATAAAATAGTGATATTAAATATATTATGTTTCATAATAGTTTACGAGTCAGTGTTCAGTAGTGCAAGCTACGATCGCATAATTTAAAGAGGGTGTGTTTTGTTTTTTCTTTCGTTTTTTCAGCTTCACACTGTATCTCACCCGTAAAAGGGTACGCAGAGGAATCATAGGGACCTAGTCTTAAGACAATACGCTTTAAGCATTGCGTGTTAGGTGGCGGCTCAACGCCGCGCTCTGCATTGTTACCAAAGTGTTTTTTTTTTGCAATAATATTTTATCAAAAGAGAGAGAAATACCTCTTTCGTCTCACCAACGAAAAAGGAAACAAATTTAACAATTAATGACCTAGAGTCAGTTCATTAACTGTTAAATTTTCAATACATTAAAAGACTTTAGCGTCTTTGTTATATATGCTGAATTACCATAGAATTAAATATAATTACTAGCGTAATAAAGAATCTCATTTTTTTATTATTGATAACATATTCCTATTATTTATCAGTGACGGAACAGCTCTTTGAAAAGACCCATAAATTTCTGACTTTGAATCCAAAATAACACGTTTAACGTATATTTTTTTATATCACTGGAGCTTTATGAATGGTATGAAAATTATATGGTATGAATGATAACAACAGTTTTAAATTCGGTAATATTTATTTGGTATAAAAATACCACATAACAACTAATAATTACAAAATGTACAAAATATGGCACAGAGAATGAACTCGAAATTAGCTGTACTTAAGAGTCAGCTAAATATCAGGTCATTTACTCTTACAGGCAAAAGTTTTCTTGTATTATACTGTTTTTAGGGTTCTTAACTACTAAAATATCGGATCAGATTTGTGTTTATCTCCTTGCAACGGGAACTTTGGGGATAGAGTCGCCCTCAGCGTGATAACCGGATTCATCAGCATAGTAGTTGACAGTCTCTTCCTTGCCTTCGCTGTTAATGTAGGAGTAAGATCCGCGAACCACAACGACATTGCGGGGCTTGTTCTCTTCATCCAAAGCTTCTCTCAATTCTCCAATTTCATTGCGCTTAATGCCATCGTCAGATTCAAATCTGAAAAGTATAAAAAAATATATTCAAGTTTTACTTTAAGTAATGCATCTAATCTCTCTATTTCTGTCAAAATATTTTTTAATAACCACAAGAACTTAAGGTTCTTTTAGAATATATCCAAAGTTTAGTTTTCCTATAACTTCGTCCTACCTACGTCATATTTTCACTGAATATAAATAAAATATAGAGAGTACAACAGAATATAATATAAAATATCAATACTAAAATCTTACCCATATACGTATCCACCATTGGGCTGTTGGTCAAATTCAGACCGGAGGATCTGGACCAGTATTGGTCGCTTGTCTTCGACGGGGAGAGCGGCTACAGCAGCCACAAGGGCAAGGGTAATGATGATCTAAGTAATAAAAAGTTCACCTTAACTTAAAATTTGTAGATTAAATTATAATTTTAACAAATTAAAAAAAATGTACTTAAATATATTTAATTTATTAAAACAATTATATCGAAATATTTTACTATACAAAATAATTTGTAAACACAACACTAAAATTAACTAACCACTTTCATGATGATTAGGTTTGACTTCGTTGCTATCAAATGAGCGACTGATACCCAAACGACCGAAACGATTTCTTTTATACATTTTTCTCGATTGTAACAATATTCTGTAGATGTCAATATTCATGCTTATGTGAGCTGCTTCTGCGGTGACTCACCTGAATTTATTAAATTCTCTTCTAGGTTATATGAAAAAAATATATTAATTATATGTTAAAATTTTATACATTCTTTTAATCTTTAGTAAACATTAATGTACGAGATTTGTTGTTTATTTATTTATCGTTATTTATTATTTCAATAATTATTTAAATTATACATTTTAAGCAAATATTACAATAAAACGTAACACTTAAATAATATAATGCGAAGTTAACACATTTCACAATTCAATACGAAAACGCTAAATTTAAAATCGCTTGAAATCGAGTGGAAAAAAGTGTGTGGTGATAATAGTTTACAATAACAATAGTAATATATTACAATAGTCTAGCCTGGTATATGTGTAAAACTAAAAAAAATGATAAAATAGAAAATAGAACGATAACACTATATCAGATTTTCTTTTGGCTTATCTCATATCATATAGATATGTATAAGTTATAATTACAATTTTGGGGCGGCGACAATGATAAATAAATGTTTTAGTATATTGTAAATAACTATATGAACTAGAAAACAAATGATTATTGTAAAATCAGAAACAGATATTTAAATTTAATTTATGAATATCCATAAATTTGCGTACATTACAAAATTAAAGAAAAATAACTCTAAGTAGAAATTATCAACAAAAGACTTCAACGCGTCTGAAGCTCTACTTATTGTGCATCATATGAAATCAACATAACATTTGTTTTCATTGTATGTATTTTTACAGAATTTATAAACGAAAAAGCAACCAACACTTTATATTATAAATTGTAATTTTTCCTAAAATATAAATGTTTTTTGTTACATTTTTTTAGTTTACTGATAAAGAAATACCGCTTTCTTCTGGTCAAAAATCATTTCAGCTACTTAGAGTAAAGGAAAAAAAAATAACAATTACTGAACTGACTCTTGCATTGCAATTAAAGACTTTAGTGTTTTTATTATAAACAAATAAATATTATTTTATTGACAATATTCGTAATTACATTTTTATGGGCTACTAACTCCTAAGTAAGTACCTATATACAGTGTTTTAGGAGTTAATGACTTCCCTGTTATATAAATTTGATTAATTTATATTGTCTAAAACTAAAGAGAGAAAATATAAAATTAATATCTCACATATCTCCAAAAAACTAAGGGTAACTAAAAACAAAAATTTACAATACAATTATGTAATAGAAATTAACTATAACTTTATATGTGCTTATGAAGGTGTAAGTATGTATGTGTGTAAGTGAGTGTGTGTGAGTATGTGCGTGGTCAGTGCGTGTGTCTGTGCCCGTGAGTATGTCATTAGGTGCATATTATGTTGGTAGTTATCATTTTCGTAAATCATCGTTAAATTTTCAGTGGAGGTGTAATCTAATGTTAATAGCCATTTTACTATCTTCTTTTCTCAGCATACTTATTGCATGATTTTAATGAAATAGTTTTGTATTATACCTTCACGCTGTATCCCACACGAGGCAGCGTAGGCAGAGGGAACCCGGGAACCTAGTGTTAAGACACTCCGTTCCATTTCCATTCCCCACATTGCGTGTTGAGTGGCGGAACTCAACGCCGCGCTTTGCCTTATTACTAGAGTGAAGAAATGAAACATTAAATATTTAAATTGAAAATATTAAATATTTCATTTCCTCGACCGGGCATCGAACTCAGAACCTGTCGGTTACAGTCACAAACTTGTGCCGTTGCGCCACGACAGGCCTCCATTATTTATTGTATTATATAACGCGCACTGTATAACGCGGGGGATATAAATTCGTAATTTCGTCGCGCCAAACAAGAATTTACCCTAAATTCATATTTATTCAATCTTTTCTCACTCGTTGATATTTCAGTAGCAGTAGAGTAATGGAATCTATAAATGCATTTAATATAAATAACTGACAAACGATAGATGTTTCAGACATTTTGTAGACTGAGACCGTTGTGTGACGAAAAGATAAGCCCATAGCCACCTTAAGTACAGTGCTCTTTCTAAAGTTATAAGAATAGATTTAGCTGTGCCTCTCCATGCCAAGTATACATTTACAGAGGGAGTTGTAAATTTGTAATGTATGTTTTATATCTAGGATTGTCCGTAGGTTAGGTAATAGGTATTCCTGTATCGTGGGTTCCAAGTTGCAGTTGCCACTCATTTTACAATTAACGTTATTACACAATTAATATAAAAACAAAAGATAACAAAGATCAAATAAAGGTTATTTTTAAGAACAATTACACAAATAATATAATAGGTATCATTGTTTTGGTAACATAAGGTTTTTAGTTAAATCATAGTTTAAAGAAGCAAGCCAGGAAGCAATTTTTAATTTGGCTAGTTTAATTGAGTCATGTTTTATATCAGAAATATTGGCAACTTCGTTATAAAGTTATAATTGTATATAAGGACTAAAACATCTAGCGAAAGAGTATTTTTTATACTTGGCAAAGGAATGTTCAAATTTCGACGCTTGATTGGGACGTTATAGTCTTCAGAAGATATAACTGTCCGGTGAGCTTTAAGTGCAATTTTTAGAATAAATAGCAGATGTAAGCGTATATATATATATATATATATATATATATATATATATATATATATATATATATATATATATATATATATATATATAGCGTCTTTCAAATAACTCATAAATTTCTTAAATCCAAAATAACACGTTTACTGTATATTTTTTTAAATCACTGGAGCTTTATGAATGGTATGAATATTATATGGTATGAATGATAACAACAGTTTTAAATTCGGTAATATTTATTTGGTATAAAAATACCACATAACAACAAGTAATTACAAAATGTACAAAATATGGCACAGAGAATGACCTCGAAATTAGCTGTACTTAAGAGTCAGCTAAATATCATGCCATTTACTCTTACAGGCAAAAGTTTTCTTGTATTATACTGTTTTTAGGGTTCTTAACTACTATAATATCGGATCAGATTTGTGTTTATCTCCTTGCAACGGGAACTTTGGGGATGGAGTCGCCCTCAGCGTGATAACCGGATTCATCGGCATAGTAGTGGACAGTCTCTTCCTTGCCTTCGCTGTTAATGTATGAGTAAGATCCGCGAACCACAACGACATTGTGGGGCTTGTTCTCTTCATCCAAAGCTTCTTTCAATTCTCCAACTTCATTGCGCTTAATGCCATCGTCAGATTCAAATCTGAAAAGTATAAAAAAAATATATTCAAGTTTTGCTTTAAGTAATGCATCTAATCTCTCTATTTCTGTCAAAATATTTTTTAATAACCACAAGAACTTAAGGTTCTTTTAGAATATATCCAAAGTTCAGTTTTCCTATAGTTTTTACTGTCATATTTTCACTGAATATAATATAAAATATCAATACTAAAATCTTACCCATATACGTAGCCACCATTGGGCTGTTGGTCAAATTCAGACCGGAGGATTTGGACTAGTATTGGTCGCTTGTCTTCGACGGGGAGGGCGGCTACAGCAGCCACAAGGGCGAGGGTAATGATGATCTAAGTAATAGAAAGTTCACCTTAACTTAAAAATTGAAGATTAAATTATTATTTTAATAAATTAAAAAAATTGTACTTAAATATATTTAATTTATTAAAACAATTATATAAAAATATTTCAATATATAAAATAATTCGTAAACACAACACTAAAATCAACTAACCACTTTCATGATGATTAGGTTTGACTTCGTTGCTATCAAATGAGCGACTGATATCCAAACGACCGAAACGATTTCTTTTATACATTTCTCTCGATTGTAACGGATATTGTTAGATGTCAATATTCTTGCTTATGTGAGCTGCCTATGGCGTGACGCACCTATATTTATAAAATTTAACTCTTCTAGGTTTCATTAGAAAAATCATCAAGTTTATATTTTGAAATTATATACATTTTAAAAATAAATATCTTTTACAACTGTAAATATATATTTTATTAAATTTACATTTGCTAATTTACATTCTTTTTTAATAAAAAATAAAAGAGAAATTAGAATACTAAATAAATTTAAATTATTATTTAATTAATAATAATTAAATAATAATTTAAATTTAGCAATTTGATGGTCTTGTCTTCATCTTATCGGATTGAACTATTTTCACTTTCCTGCTTTGGCAGCATGTAATGCAAAGTTAAGGTCACAATTAAATACGCAATGGCTGGAAATCGAATGTGAAGAGGGTGTGTTGACAATAGTTATCTAGCACATATGTGTAGAATTGAAAAAAATATAAAATAGAATGATGGCAGTGAAACAGGTTTTCTTTTGACTTATCTCATTATATCCAAGTTATGTATAAGTTACAATTACAATTTTCTATTTATTCTTCTGTCTGTCTTTACAATTTCCTTTTGGGTGGTAACAAACCTAAAAATAGGGAACAATGATAAATAAATGTTTTAGTATAGTGAAAATAATTATATACACTAGAAAAGAAATGATTATTTTAGAATCAGACACAGATATTTAAATTTTAGTTATCACTATCCACAAATTTGTAAAGATCACCAGACTAAAAAAAAATACTATTATTAGAAGTTATTAATTAAAGACTTCAAAGCGTTTGAAGCTCTTCTTTTTTTATGGACAAGTCACGGCAAACGAGCGTACGGGTCATCTGATGGTGAGTGATCACCGTCACCCGCGGCCCCGTGTAGTACCATAGGAGCTACAGGAATATTGCCGTCCTGTATGGTGGTTGGGCACCGGGGCCCGGCATTACCCAATGCGAAACGCAGTGGCCGAAGCCACTCCTCAACGCCGGTTTAAATGCCGGGGGTAGTAATGATCTGGTCGAGTCGGCCCATGCATGTTGTCATTGCTGACCATGTGACTCTCCCATACTTATTCTAAGCCTGAAGTGAGAAACACATGGCAAATGATTATTATTCATCATAAGGAATTAACATAACATTTGTGTTCATTGCATGTATTTTTACAGAATTTATAAACAAGAAAGCAACACTTTATATTATAAATTTTAATTTTTCCTCAAATATATATATTTTTTTGTTTTATTGTTTTATAGTTTACTGTTTGTTGGAATGGTATTTTCACGAAGGCTTAAACGATGACGCATTACATTTAAAATATATACAAGTGTACAATAGACAAAATAGAGAAATTTCTTTGAAAGATACTTTAGATAAAGTTCATATACGTAGTTTGTAATTCAGAATAATCGATAGTAGCCAATATAAGACCAGTAAAATTTGTGTGTGGGAAAATCCGTTTATTTTTTTAAACTAAGCAGTCTAAATATGTATAGAGTAGTGGTATGTACGTCATTGACTACTCTAAATGTGTATTTGTGCGCGTTTGTATGTAGTAGTCTCGATTAGATCACGCTAAATACCTATAAAAATAGTTAGACACCATCATCATTACTGTAGTTCTAACAGTCGAGATTACATCATTGAAATCTAACGTTTTCATATTTATCATTTTTAGCCCGAAACCGATCATGATGATAATATATATATCATTACATTATTTATATAAATATCATTTCTATTATGGTTACAAAATAAAAAAATGTAATAGATTATAACAAAAATGTATAAATCTATGATTCGCGTAGACTAAAAAAGAAAAATTCCATGTTTAACTGATTCAGTACAATTTTTAATATCTTCTTTACGCTTACTCTTTACAAGATAATAAGTATCAGAAAATATCGTCATGTAAATACAGATGAAACAGAAATAAAAACTAAATATTAAAATCAAAAGTAACTTGACTGTGACCTTAACTTAAATGTCATGCGGTATATTTGAATCTACGAAAGAAGCGCCCTAATGATTACACCATACGGTCAAGTAGGCAATGTTTGAACGAAAACGGCTCTACTTTATTTATCTTCAGTAATCGTTAAGTAGTTTATATGACATAACCGATATATTTGGAAAATTATTTGACATAAGTTTTTATTGTATATTTTATACAAATTAATGACTTCTAATGAGCATAATTTTATTGATTTATCATTTAAAGTATTACGCATATCGTAAAGCTGTACATATAACTAAAATCCTTATTATATTATTTTATCAAGTCTATATATAAACTTTATTTTATAAATTATATTAACCATGAGACCTGTCGTGGCGCAGCGGCACAAGCGTGTGACTGTAACCGATAGGTTCTGGGTACGATCCCAGAGCGAGGAAATGAAATATTTAATATTTTCAATTTAAATATTTAATGTTTCATTTCTTCGCTCTGGTAATAAGGCAAAGCGCGGCGTTGAGTTCCGCCACTCAACACGCAATGCCTCAAATTCGGCGGAAAGTGGGGAACGGAAGTGGAACGGAGTGTCTTAACACTAGGATCCCGGGTTTCCTCTAGGCAGAGGGAACCCGGGATCTATACCCGGGAACCCTGCCTTGTGCGGGATACAGCGTGAAGCTAAGAAAGAAAGAAATTTTAAAATAATAGGGGTACGTGTAATTAATATTAATTAAATAATAAAAAAAATAAAATATTTTCTCAATTACTTTTATTTATTGTACAAATCAAATTGACGTAACAAATACTACAAAAGTACAAACACATGGCAGTGAGCATTAAATTGAGTTCTGGGATGATACCACGTCCCATACACTCTTATCGTTAACATTGGTTTCATTTGATTTACTTAAAGCTATACAATGTATAATCACTTAAGAGTATTAACAGATAATTCATGTAATCGTAAAGTCCAGTTGTCGTTTATTTATCTCCTGACGGGAATTTTGGGGATGGATTCTCCTTCTGCGTGGAAGCCGCTCTCGTCAGCGAAGTAAGTGACCGTTATAGGTTTGCCTTCCTGATTAAGGTAGGTGAAAGATCCACGTACAACAACGACTGGGTGGGGTTTGTTCTCCTCGTCAATGACCTCCTTGATATCACCATTCTCAACGCGTTGGATTCCATCTTCACTCTCGAAACTATAAAAATAGATTTGTTAAGTAAATGAAATGACTGACAACATTTACGATTATATATGTATACTATGTGAAACTATGAAAAAAATGCTGTAAGTAACTTTACAGTAGTAAATAGATACTTATAAGGTAGTACCGATATATTAATACTTACGAGAAGACGTATCCACCCTTGGGGTCTTGTTCGAAGTTGGAGCGGATGATCTTTGGTGGCTCGTTCTCAACGGGAGCGGCAACAGCGATAGCCACAAGGGCGAGGGCAACAATGATCTATAAATAATGGGTATACATTGATTAAAGTTATATTATTTATAATGTATATTATTTAAATTTGCTGTAATTACAAAATCACTACCTACCATCTTCATAGTTGATTAATTTGGTATGATTTCTTGGATGTCAAGAGAGCGACTGATGCCTTGACGCTCTAGTCATTTTCTTTTATACATTTCTCCCGGCTAAAAAAAACTAATGAATTCTCAAACATGAACAAGTTCGATGTCGTTAATTTAGCTGCTTGTATTCCTTCTAACAGCATACAAAATTGTACGAGCGCACGCACACTAATTAACGTTCTAGTCTATGACGTGTCGCCTACGTAGCAATGTGTGCATCACATACCGTTTGAAGGATTTATTTCTATCTGCTCATCTGTTTACTCAATAATTTGTCACTTAATTTGAAATACCTACTTGAACAAGTACATGCGTATTAGGTCAAGGTACATGTGTAACTTTTTTGTTTTGAAATATTGGAATTTATTTCAAAATAGAATTTTTAAAATGTAGCCGTGTATAACGTTTGAGTCTATAGTTTAGAAAAATTTATACAATTCGCATCAATATAAAAAGTCAACATAAACTTGAAAAATATTAAAGGCAACGATGCAATAATTAAGCTTTTATACCATATACACAGTATTTTTTATATTAAACTCTAATACATCATATGTTTAATAAATGTATATAATAAGTATTTTTAATAATGATTTAGTATATTGATACTATTATAATATTATTCTTTATTATTAAGAAAGACTTAATGAATCGTCGACTCTTTGCCTCAATCATCATACAAAATGTATTTTTCACCAGCGACGCGCCCGCGCCTTCGCCCGCTCGAATTTCACTATTTTATTTACTAATTCAACAAATTTCTTGTTCTTATAACATTATCACTTTTAGGATAAATGATAAACATTGATAACAAAAGTAATTTCATAAAACTGTTGTAGCAATTTTGTCGGACTTAACATTTTAAATTGGCGTAACTTTTTTATTTATTAACTGATTTAAATCAAACAAAGAAGGTTAAATCAAATCTAACGAAGTTGGTCAAAATACAGTACTGAAAACTGCGTTATAATCTGGATAACCAAACAGACAAAAAAATATTTTGGACACTATTACAATAACAAACGTCACCTATACATTTTTTTAATACGCACAGTCACAGTCGCAATCTTTCATGCACAGAAAGTAATCGGTGACAGATTTATTATAAGTATAAATTTACAATATTTTAATAAGAAAAGAAATGAAACCCTTTAGTAGTTTTATTTTTTTATGTAATAGTCAATCGTGTATCGTGCTGTAGTTATGATGGTTATGAGCGTGAATTTGAAAGAAAATTATTATTTTTTTGTTTACCTGCATAAGTAACATAACGAATATCGCGAAATTGGGCCTAAAATACTGTATGAGTAATAACTACCCTATATTTTTTTTCTTGTATAAATACAATATTTTCTCAGCTTCGTTACTACTGCTTTGTGATTAAGCTTTTTTGTTTATAAACAGTTGTTAATATAATAGGTTATTAAGCTGTTAACTATATAATAGTTGGAAGCGTGAATAATTTTGGCCTATTAAAATACACTTAATACTCTGTAACACTTTAAATTATTGAAGCACTATGTGTAATTTTGTAAGTTTCAAAGAAAAGTGCAGGTTTGCATCGGATTATTTTTATAATTAAAAAAATGTTTTTTTTTTTATTTTAAACATGAAATATATATTTAATATCATATTTTAATTTCAATTAGGTTAGGCCCTATATAAGACATTTGTAAACAATTTACAAATTAACAATATTTTTACTCTTTTTAAAGTGTTAATATTCAATTCCTTATTCTTCTGTGCGTTTTCTAAACAATTTTTATTTATTTCTGAAATGGACTTGGAATAAAAAAATATGATTATGAAACAAATAGAAAAATTGGAAATTGAATATTAATACTTTAAAAAGATTAAAAATATAATTTTTGTCATTAATAAAATTCCTAAAGGTTAAATGACTAAAAAATAGCAAAAATTACATAAAATATAATTATCATTAACAACATATAACTTCATGCATAATTTAAGATCTGAACGTTAGAAAAACTTGTCCCGCCATCGTCGCTTCGTCGCAAGACGCAAATAAAAGTGATGTGCTCTTAACCTTTCCAGAGGTCGGGTACGATTTTTATTTCGTGAAATTATAATTCAAGGTCGTCGTGTTTTTTACTTGTGTAAATCAACAGATTTTTTAACTCAACAGTAAGGTATCTGGTTGATGGCTAAATTTTATACATGCAAAGTTCCAATGCCTAATAGCACGATTTTCATAAGAAAAGATAAAATGAGTTTTTAATGATTTTTTAATTTTTTTTTAAGCTTACACGACATTTGCATTTAAATTAGTAATTTAAATATGTATGAAATAGAAAAATGTTTTAGAAAAATCCTATAGTCTTTTTTGAATCTTAGATATATTAAAGTTTTATACCTAACCTAGTCTTCTGTCCCTTCCCGTCAAAACATTTTCGTTCCCAACTTAGCGCCGAATTCTTGCGGCATTGTAGTTTGTGCAGAACTCAGCGCACCACTTAGCTTGTTACCATAACGATGAAAATAATATAATAAATATTTTATTCCTTGTGTATACACTACACTAGATATCTATCCTATAGACATTTTTCCATTTTTACTTACTTAAGTATATAGAGCCGAAAAAATGAAAATATTAAATAATTTATTCTTTATTTAATATTTTCATTTTCTCTCTCTGGTAACAATACAGAATATCTCGGATTACTTTTACACTAGGTTCTTTTTACCTACTCTGCTATACGCAGGATACCGCTTGAAGCTAAATAAAATATATTTAAGTTAAATTCAAACAAACCATTTTTGAATTATCACGTGTATTCCTTATGAGAAATATAGCATATAGATTTGCTATCCACCATACAATATATGTCGATGCGTATTTGGTAAGTGGCAACAGACTGGTTGAAGATATTAATATGTTTTTGTTTTATTTTTAAAGTAGTATTTCACAGTTGAGAAAGAAATTTCGTTATTTGAAAAGTTTAACATAGCAGGAGTTAAGTTATAGTGTTTGGACCGTGACCAAAACAAAATAGCAAGTGATATAGTATAATAATCTTATTATACATATGTTTATGTATTTAAATTTACAAATGGTAGTATTTTTTTTAAGTTTTTAATAAAATTTATAATTTTATTCGTAGAAATTAAATAACAACTATGTCAAATACAGATACTTAAACAATAGAAAGGCATTTTAACATACATGATCGCATTGAAAATGCTATATTTAAAATTGTATTTTAAATTAAACCATCATTATATAGCAAAAGGATTTCCGCAATTTTTATTTTTGTGCAGTATGTACTTACAAAAACTTGTACATTAACATCCAAGAATTGTCATCTATGCTATAATAAAATAATGAAAAAAATGTGTTTGTATATTGAAAGTATTTTTTAAAAAACAATGCTCAAAATAACTAACAGAACAAAAAACTATGATGCTAAACTTAAATTTAAAAAGCGTATAAAAATTTTGAACGAAGCAGGACTTGAACCCGCGCCTCTGGAATACCGTTCCAGCGCTCTGACCAACTAAGCCATTCGTTCTCACCGAGCTCCGTCAAAATTTTTATACGCTTGTTACAACTTATTTATGTTGTTAGCATCTCTGTAGGGAGATTTTTACAAATTTCCGCTACCCAAAGACAACTCGTAAGAATTATCGTTTGGCAAGAGAGAATACTATTTACTTTAATATTTTTACTATGTTTTAAAGTGTTATTCCACACTTAGGACAGAAAATACTAAACTTAAATTTAAAAAGCGTATAAAAATTTTGAACGAAGCAGGAAAAATTTTTAAATTTAAGTTTAGTATTTTCTGTCCTAAGTGTGGAATAACACTTTAAAACACAGTAAAAACAAAAAACTATGATGCTTAGAATTTTTGTCTGCCTATTTGTCATGTGCACATGATTTGATTTCAAAGATCTTTCGAAATCAAATCATGCAGAACCGTAAGGGTCCAGGTGAACTATAAGAATTAAATTAATGCGTCCATAACAAAATTTGTTGAGTGTGTTAAGGATTTGCAAATGAAAAATAAATATTGAAGATCTGGATCATCTGATGAAAATAAAAAGTCCAGCTAAACTGTTAGTAAAGAAATGCCGCTTTACCATAAGATATTGAGCGTAATAAGCATTTTATATTGACATACAACAGTTAAAGATTTGGAAAATCGAGCTAAACTATGAGAAAATATGAAACGCCGCTTTTACGTAAGTTTTTAAGCATTAAAAGCATTTTCACTTAATATATTGAAATTGAAGGTCTGAAACTTTCAATGAATAACCATAACAGTCAAGCTTAATTTTGAAGAAAAAGGTGATATTAGGGTGTACATGATTATTTATTTCTTTTATACACTGAATATTATATTTCCATTCCTTGGCTCTGGTAACAAGACAAAGCGTTGAGTTATTTCCATCAAGTGAGAATCGGACCCACAACCATCCATCATCACAAGTCACACGATAGTGCCACTGCGCCACTATGGCCTCAAGGACTTTTGGGCACATTTATTATTTTAATATTTCAAACTCTCAGCATATATTACTTATATGAATGTAGTAAAGCTCTTGAAAATAAATACGTAATATTTTAATTTTTTCGCTCTGATAACAATACAAAGCGCAGTTCCGACGCTCTACACACAAAATGTCTTAACACTACATTACCAAGTTCCCCTTGCCTACCCTGCCATGCGAAGACATCGTGAAGCCAAAAAGCAAAATTATTAGCGAGCAGTATTATAAACTTGACCGATGATTATTATTATAACCAGAATCGGTTTACATCTTTACCTAAAAATATTTTGTTTTTAAA
Organism: Eueides isabella; assembly: GCA_019049475.1. Taxonomy (NCBI): domain Eukaryota; kingdom Metazoa; phylum Arthropoda; class Insecta; order Lepidoptera; family Nymphalidae; genus Eueides; species Eueides isabella. Next base: position 8,547,520 of record CM032393.1, read on the forward strand.
GTAACATACAAAACTAGTTTTATTTATATCAGAGTATAAAATTTAAAAGGTACGTAAACTTTATTAACATTTGCTCTTCCAAGTCATTCGTGTGCTTATGCAAATGATACGTTTATCTATAATTTTGTATATAATTTAATAAGACAAATATGTAAATGTAAAATATTCTTAAATTTATATTTAATTTATTTTCATACATTTAAATTTTAAAGTCCTTTCTTACACCTTTTCTTATTACATATATACATAAATAAGTAATAGATATCTATTAATTAAAGTATACTTAAAATACCAAAATTGAACATTTCGCGAACTCTTACATATTATTAATATATTGAGATAAATGAAAATGATTTTTCCTTACTTCGTAACCAGTAAATTATATCATGATTCTTCACCTAAGTTAGAAACATTGCGTCTTAAGAGATGGAACTCAATCAAATTTTACATGTTCTTTACGTACTTGCTGTACAGACGCCACTTTATCTTATCTGTTATAGGACCGGAATATGTTGAACATATCATACTAGTTTTTTGGTTATTGAAATACCTCACCTTGTCTCACCAGAGAAGATAAATGAAAATAATTTATGGCAACGTATGAGGATCGAATCCACAACCACGGCCGATTGCCCCGATATTAGTGTTTCCAAAGACGGAAAATTAATTCTACTTTATGAAAATTATCATATATTAATATAACAAACGATTACTACTTTGTTATGTTTTCTAATGTAACAAAAGTCCCAAAGAAACTTATAAATATCCATATGTATTTTACGAAGTCACTAAACCACTATTTCAATTTATGTGACATTGTCAAGGTCGAGGTTAATGTTCAGGTGAATTTCAAGTTCCTAACCGAATTAATGATACGACCAGAGAAATTATTATATTTTGAATAATTCATGTGCTTAACATACAAATAGCAAATAAAATATTCGACACGATAAAAAACGATTTATTCAAACATTCACATAATTCTATACATTATTAGAAATAAAAAAAGTCTTCAGATTCACCAAGTCAGGCGCATTACATGGTCAGTTTTTCTTTTGGAAGATTTTATGAAGCCGAGAAACTGGAGCTCTGATACGGCACGAGTAAAACGAATTCTGTAAAGATAAAAATATAAATAAAATTAAACGTACACATACATACATATATTAAAATCATCTGTTTTATTGCATTGCAGTTTCACCAATTGCACGATTCGCTTCGCTTCTACCTGTTGCCAGTCAGATTACGACTTACGAAGAAACCAAGAAAAACATTATACTTGTATATATGTATATATATACCTATGTATACATAAAATATTGCAAAAATCCAATAGATTTCTATTCTCGATATGATTTTTTTTATATTTATTTATTAGATAATATTGTCTAAAATTAAAGGGTCAAAATTTAAATATCATATGAATTCCTAAAGAAAAATGTTTTGATTCCAATCAAGTTCTGTCCTATAACACTGTGATCCAATAAACACGGAAATATTTGTACTACGTTGTACATTTTTATAAGTACTATTATTATAAGCATCACATTTGTAATAAAAATACAATGAGTGGAATATCGAACAATATAATATAAAGATTTTGTTCAATTTTTTTTTAATCGCTACAAAGGCGAAAAGATAGAAATAATGAATATTTATTTAATAACCTGCTGGGTAAACGGAAACTGATTTATTCTAAAGCAATATTAACTTGGTCGCGTAGATAGCTTATACATATTTAAATAATTACCAGACTATAAAGATGAGAAAATTCAAGGTTGTTTTCAAATTTAGCCAGTATAGATAAAAGTAATCGATTGAAGTTTAAATTTAGAACTTTCATTTGAATATTTCAAGAAATAATTAACGTCTAAAATTATTGTTGTCTTAAATTTGCGATGTGGTAATATATAAACAATAAATTGGTAATTGAATACAACAGTTAAAGCTTTGAAACATTTTTTGTCTAACAAAAATATTTAAATTTCTATTTTATATTTATAAAAAACTAAAATATATGTATTTTTAATAAGAATTATGGCGCGAAGCTCATATCAGACATGAATTTACTTATTAAAGAGCTACTGATGGGTGACTAAAGAGACTGAGAATAAATAGTAATTATCATATATTTGCAATAACATTATATTGAAGATATTAATTATAGAAATAAAAAATAAAATAAATTAGCAAAGTATGGTCAGACTCTTCTGATCTTGTAAAATAATTATTATTTTAACATTTACCAAGCATATTTAAAAACAATTGTAACTTACTGGACACTGGCATCCTGGTATCGCTCCTCGTCGTCTTGGTCCGGACGTAGTACAGCGGCAAAGGCTTGAAGCCAATCGTATAGATTTATATGCTTCCCGCACTCGCGGTGTAATTTGTACGCAATGCACACATCAGGCAACGTGTCCGATACACTTTCTACTGATGGTAAGATGCAGCAATTACACTAAAAAGAAACAAAAAATGAAATAAATAACAAGCTTCTGCCATGAACATATTTTTTATTTCATTCCCTTTACGCTGTATCCCGTACATCGGCAGATGGACCTTGCGAACCCAGTGTTAAGCCACTCCGTTCCGTTCCCCGCTTTGCGCCAAATTTGAGGCATTGCATGTTAAATGGCGGTACTCTACGCCGCGCTTTGCCTTGTTACCAGAAAGAAGAAATAAAAATATTAAATTAACATTTCCTAGAGTGGGGATAGACCCCACAACCTGTCATTTTTATAGTACCTAGCTTGTGCTCCTGCGCCACGACAGGACTCCGAGACAGGACACGAGATACTATTATTAGGTATTTTTTGTTTTTATTTTAATTTGAAGTTATTGTTTTCTTTTAAATGAGTTATTTAAACGGAAAATTGTTAAATTAAGTTAGTAATAAAAATATTTTGAAATTAAATATTCATTTTTCATTTCTTCACTCTTGTTATAAGGAAAAAAACGGAGCGTTGAGTTTCACTACTTTACTCGCAATGCCTCAATTGCGGCGGAAAGTCGGAAATGGAGTGTCTGGAGTTTCCTCAGCCTACCTTGTCATGTACTTGATACAGTGTAAGATTGGAAAAAAAAGAAAAAAATGAGATCGGAATTATTTATAACCGCAATACAGTGTCATTCATCCCATTCTACACTGATAGAGTAAGAGAGTTCCGACACGAGACATATATTGTCTTAAACGGAATATGGAAACATTAGATTATCTCTGCCAACCCTATTGCATACAACACATGTATTAAACATACTCAACCGATCACTAATAGCACTAGTAGCTGCGTTAAAAAAAATAATTCAAGGTCTCATCTCTACATTGCTTATTACTCCTCCATACTTAAAAATAAACTTTTTATGTTCAAAAAGCATATTATATAAGAAATTAAAAAGTTTTTATCTATAATATATTTAAATTTATAACCATTAAAATCAGATATTGTATATTAATTCTTAAGCCGGTGGCTGGTGTCATTATTTAAGTGTAAACGAAATGTAACCAGTTTCGACACGTCTGATAGTAAGACCGTCACGTTTATTCTAAAGAAGACTATTATTTTTACATTTGCTTTTATCATTTTAATATAAGCGATATTTAGTGATACTATAAAATAAATAAATCAATGACCATGAGAGACCTCCTTTGAAAACGCAGCGTTTCACCAACTGATAAATCAAATCACTACGTTGAATAAGCCGAGAAATACGGAACAAAATACCATAAGGACATGATGATGGAGGAGGAAGGTGTAAGAATGTTTATCGTTAGCGTCACTGAAGGGATTTTCTAGTTAAAAATAACTCGAGTTAAAAATACATCTGACATTTATGGCTTGTCTTAAGACATTTTGTTAGTTATGTATATGTATATGCATATGGTAAATAGGTCATTAATAACAGAAAAAAATTATAACACTTTACGATGTTTTATTATTGTTTTTTTTTATTATTTTAAAAGATGTATGAGTCCTTAATTGTCTATCGTAGGTGCAACGATAAATTAGCTAATTTATAATATAATGTCAGAACGCTGGCTAAAACAAAATACTATTTAGCATGTTCTTAAATTATTCATATAACTTTAAAGGCAGTTTCTACTATCTATTCTATAAATCACATTTTTACATTAAAAAGGTTCTGCAGTAACACTGACGATATTTAAAAGAAATAAAAGTGTCTAGAACTTAATTGCTTTGGGTTAATTGATATATAGCAAGCAGACTTCTTTGCTTGACAGCTGATACTGTAATTTATTTAGTTATAAAAATGTCAAGGGTTCCTTATGCAAAGTCTCAAATTCAAAGTCAAATCTAAAACAGTATATTATTTATCCAATTAAGCTGCTGAACCGCTAATTTGCAAGAAAATAGCAATATTGGACGAAAATAACCTACAGAAAGGTAGTACTTTTTACTCACTTAGAAAAAAGCTCCTAGAGAAAGAAGGTGGTGAGAAATTCCATTATTGATCTCTTAAGGTACAGTGTATCAATAAAACAGCGATAATTATTTATACTCTCTATGTCTCTCAGCTTCACGCTGTATCCCGCACATGACAGGGTATGCAGAGAGAACTTGGGAACCTAGTATTAAGACACACTGTTTCACTTCTTTTTCACACTTTCGGCTGAATTTGAGGCATTGCGTGTTGAGTGGCGGAACTCAACGCCGCGTTTTGGGTTGTAACAGAGCGAAGAAATGAAAACATTAACTATTAAAAATTGAAAATATTTCATATTTTATTTCTTCAAGTGAGGATCGAACCCACGACCTGTCGGATTCAGTCACACGCTTGTGCCGCTACGCCACGACAGTCCTCTGTTATTTTTCCACATGAAAAAAATAAATAAGTACTTATACTATGTAAATGTTCTAGTAAATTGTTAAAATATTGTTTTATATATATTTTTATATTGTATGAAGTTTTAAGTAGAGAGTAACCCAACTGATTTTAAATTGACAAATTATTACTTTAATAAAAAAACGGAGCTGTTAGTCGGAGTTCGAAAACACATTTAATAGCGGAAACAATGATAATTTTCCGTGAGCTTATTCAAGGTTTATTAATATTTAATGTTTCACTTAAATACGAAAATCTATTTCTAAGTGAACTTTGTGTTTAGTGATATAATTAATAAGCAGGGCAAGGACTGTTTATCAAGATTCTCTCATGATCTAATTGTATAAGTATTTAGTAAAGTTGCTACTAAATATATTTTAAATATCCTTTCAAGTAATAGAATAAAAAGTGTTGGAAACATAAATGATATTGTTCACCTAACCCAAATGTGCCGGGTAATATATTATGTATAAGCAGCTTTTTTTTATAGTTTTATCTAATTTTATAATCTATACTTATAAAAAATCTGAAATCGATCGCTGTCTAAATATACTGGCGACCTTGAACTTGAATTACACTGCTTTATTAACTTATCTACTTTATTAACTTACTTTCATAGCATTATTAATTTTAAAACAATATCTACATATATTGGAAAATAAAACTTCAGCTAAATTAATAAAAAAAAATGTAGCAATTTGGTTGAATTTAATATTTAAAATTGACGTATCTTTGTAGCCGATTTTAATAAAACAAATACTTAACGTTAAGTTGCGAAAATTGAATAATGATAACTAAAGTTAAATCAGATTTTTGTCTGTCTTTCTTTCTGTCGCTCTGTGTTTCTGCATATGTTAGAAATTGTATAATATCGGAAAGCTCTGCCTAAAAGTACCGAAAGCGATAAACTATTTTTAATGGGACTAACATAGGAAATATAGAGGTGATAGAAAATATCGAGGCTTATCTAAATCTTGGAATTCCCGCGGAATAAGGATTCGCCCAAAAATATATAAAATATTCATATATTTTTACGCGAATCCTTATTCGGCGGGAATTCCATAAAATATTCATACCTACCGCCTAACTAATTAGATTCATAAAATATGTAAACATATGTCTAACACAAACTAATAATATATTTAGCCAAGTTTTTATATTTATACTTAATTTATATATCAAATAAATATTCGTATAGTATAAGAGATGCCGCGCTGGTCCGCTAGTTTGTAAAACGTCCCATTATTTTACATTTGAAATAAAAATAAAATGTATTTATGAAGAGGTAACTATGTATATCAATTAATAAGGTAATAAAATATTCAATAACAACTCGTATACTACTTACCTTGAACTTTTAACTCAAAAAAAATATTAATGGATAAGACAAAAATTTATTGATACATGTTAACTTGCCCGTATAAAAACTTATTATTTAAAGTTTTCAATAAATACCAAAACTTATAACGTCTTTATTACTAGATCCTACAAAAAGCTTTTAAACATATTATATACTTATATCAAGTTTTTAGAAATGTTTGATATCCTATACTAGTAATTTCGATGTTCACTAATTAATTGAAATAAAATTCAAAATATTATTCATTCAAATAGGCTGGTAAGGAGGAAGTGAGTGATTTTGAATATCTTACTTAACCATAGCACTACAAATAAGAAACATATAACTATTTGATTAAGTAAAATATTTGAAACATCAGATCATTGGTCAAAATAGATATCATAAAAAGAATGAAATCATAGATAAATTTATTATTTTAAAAATGTATCTATGATTTCAATAAAGTAATACTAATAAAAGACGAAAAATAATAGTTTGCCTTCCTTACCTTTACGTGGAATTAGTCAATTAAAATTAAGATATTCAACGACAATTTTTCATTATACATACAAATTAAATATTTTAAGTGTAAATCATTACAAAAACGACGAACGTCCTTAAAACTGTTTGTCGTCTACAAATATTTCGTAATTTTGCATTACTAGACTTTAGTTTTGGATTCTTATACACCACTAAATTGAATATTGTGATTGTTTCTTCAATAAAATGAATATATGTTTTTTATCTTTCAATTCCTAATTAAGGCTTATTGTGGCGCAGGGGCACAAGCATGAGACTGTAACGGCGACAGGTTGTGGGTTCGATGTCCATTCGAGGAAATTGAATATTTAATATTTTTTATTTCTTTGCTCTGATAAAACAGAGTGCGTCGTTGAGTTCCACCACTGCCCTAAATTGGGCTCGAAGTTGTAAACGGAGAGTGTCATCACTAGGTTCCTAAGTTCCCTGTTCCTATCCTGCCACATTCCGGATACAGCGAGAGGCTGAGAAAATTCTTTTAATTTCATATTTTGCATGTTAAAGAGTTATGTATGTTAGAGGCCTGTCGTGGCGCAGCGGCACAAGAGTGCCCAGTCGAGGAAATGAAATATTTAATATTTTCAATTTAAATATTTAATGTTTCATTTCGTCGCTCTGGTAATAAGGCAAAGCGCGGCGTTGAGTTCCGCCACTCAACATGCAATGCCTCAAATTCGGCGGAAAGTGGGGAACGGAAGTGGAACGGAGTGTCATAACACTAGGTTTCACTTCCGTTCCCTCTGCCTACCCTGCCTAGTGCGGGATACAGCGTGAAGCTGAAAAAAAAAAAGAAAAAAAGGAACATAACTCTATTATTCTTTATCGAGGTCAATGTCGTATTTTGTAACCAAGAAAGCCTAATGAGTGTGAGAATTAGTGACTGCTACAGTAATATATATCGAAAATTACTGTAGCAAAGTAATATATTGTTTCTTAAAAATATTAACACAATATTTTATTAGTAGGTCTGATTAATAACGATAAGTAACATAACCGTGATTAGACATCGGATTATATGCATTTGCATATTTGCATATGCATATGCATATAATTGTATTTCTATAGCATTATTGCACATTTGGGTGTTCTTTCATTAACAGCGCTTATTTCAGTAGTTGCACGTATTAGGCGGGTTGTATTATGCTATTGGCTTTGGAAATATATGAAAAAATAATTAAACAATGTAACGCCCTCCCAAGTTCAATTTCGCAAAAGGTTTGTGGCAAATATTTAATTTGTTGTATTTAGTTTTGTATAAAAATACCGGTATTAACGGAATAAAAAAATTGACGCATTTATAAACGGCACTGGACAAATTCTTCCTGAAGAGGTCTCTGCAGGTATGGCGCCAAATTTCAAGTTCTGTCCGGTAATGTCAGTTGAAAAAAATATATAATTATTTACTATTACAAAAATTATAATAAATAAATGATTATTTTCTAGCTTTTAATAATAAATAAATATAAAATTGTAATTTAAAATGTTTTTACTGTGCATATTTTAATCTTTTTAGTGCATATTTGCACCCTTTTTAGTGCATATATGCATGCATATTTTGGCATTTTGATACTGCATATAATCCGATGTGTAACCGTGATTAAAGATAGAAATTAAAATTTATTAGCATCACACTGACACAGAGGGAGGGAACCTAGTGTTAGGGTACTCCGTTTCGTGCTAATTGGCATTTTTTTTAAATATTGCATGTTAAGTGGCATACTTAAAGAAGCGTGCTTATTGACGCCTAAGAACGTGAAAATAAAAATAATTTAAATATAACATTTTTCCCGAATGGGGATTAGGCCCTACTACAATTGGTGTACAATAAGATTGTCACGTCACGTCACAAATTAATTTAAATTCTCTCACTCACTCAGCTTCATGCTGTTTCTCGCACATGGCAGGGTAGGCAAAGGGGACTTGAGAACCTAGTGTTAAGGCGCCAAATTTGTTTTTCGTGCTGAGTGGCGGAACTCAACGCCGCGTTTTGCCTTGTACCAGAGCGAATTAAATATTTAAAACATGAAATATTTCATTTCGTCGAGTGGGGATTGAACCCACAACCTGTCAGTTACAGTCACACGCTTGTGCCGCTGCACCACGACAGGCCTAATTTAAATTAAACATCTAATATTAACAAACTGCAGTAGGTACTATAGGGTTTCATACTTTTGAACTGATAACCTTTTTTCTAAATATATTTTCAACCTATGTACTAAAATATTTGCACTCATTTTTATTTTTAAATATTTGATTTGTAAAGTAAGCTTGAACTAGCACTTTTTAATTTAAAATAAGCTTCAAAATTAGAAACTAAACTATTTAAATGTGTAATGTATAAGATAGCAATATGAAAAGACATACGATCAAGCGAAACCAATGAAGAATTACTTTTTCTATATAAAATAAAAACCAGTCAAATACGAGTAGAACTCATAGATTGGGGGTTCCGTATCAATTTCATGATTGAAGGTCAATGATAAGATATAAAAGTAATAAAAGTTGAAAAACTCGAATTCGCGGACATTTTTATAATAGTTTATGTACTTCGAACTTATAATTGTAGTATTTAATATATTTTTATGGTTTTTTTTCAGGTTTAAAATTATTTTTTCGTGCTTTTTTATGCTCAAAAATATAATATTTTGGATTTTGCTTGATTGTTTGCGTTAATTTATAAAAGTATTCCGTAATGTGTTTTGAATTAGCCACTGGAGAAATAGTAAATGTTAATGCAATGTTAACCAATGTCCAAGAAAGCATACTATACTGTTCAAGAGTATTTGAACGATAAAAAATTATTTAATTAAGATCATTTGAATTTCATGCAGGACAGTCACCATTGTATTAAACAATGACATTTTAACCTCATTCAATGTTAAAAAGAGCAACTGTGGAATTTCTTGCCGGCTTTTCTCAGCAGAACCGCTTTCCGAGCCGGTGGTAATTGAAATGCTTGCAAAAGTCTATTTGAATAGCGAATATTTTCAATTTGAATTTCAATTTGCAGATTACAAGTTCTCACTTCTTGCCAAATTTCATAGTTGTAGGTTTACGGGAAATATCCTATTGGTTTTTATGACGCGTCGAAGAAAGTATACAAAGTTAAGTTCGCGGCATTAATTTAGTATGAAATTAGCAATAAATATACATTTGTAATGATATGAATTTTTTCTATGAAATACGTAGAACGTTCAACTTTACGGATGTTTTTTAACGGAATATATCCAAAAGGTTTTAATTGAGATGATTTTCATACGACATTCAATAAAAACTTCACATAAATGCTCCTATCTTTAGCGCTAAGGGACGTTGTTCATTTGTTCCTTCTGATATACAGAATGCTAGTAATTTCAATATTTTCTAGGTAATTTCTAAAATTTCCATAAACTTTTCTTATGACGGAGGTAAATGACGGAGATATTCCTATAGATACGCAGTGACAGAAGATACTGTAATCTATGTTCTCGTATTCAATTATCATCACGAAATGTTGTAATTTAGAGGCCTGTCGTGGTGCAAACGTGTGACTGTAACCGACAGGTTCTGGGTGCGATCCCCAATGAAATATTTAATATTTTCAATTTAAATATTTAATGTTTCAATTCATCGCTCTGATAATAAGGCAAAGCGCGGCGTTGAGTTCCGCCTCTCAACACGCAATGCCTCAAACTCGGAAAGTGGGGAACGGAAGTGGAACGGAGTGTTTTAACACTACGTTCCCGGGTTCCCGCTGTCTACCCTGCCTCGTGCGGATTACAGCGTGAAGCTAAAAAAAAATTGTAATTTTACTTTTTTAAAAGTGTTCTTGGTGAAAAAAAAAGTATACAAGTCTATCTGACAAACTAGCAAATAAAAAAATATGTCATATAATATTAAAAGGCCTGTGGCGTGGTTCAGGGGCACGAACATGTGACAGTAAACGCGACAGATTGTGAGTTCGATGCCAACTCGAGAAAATTAAATATTTAAAATTTTCACTTCTTCGCTCTGATAAAAAGGCAAAATTCACGGCGAAAAGTGGGGAACTGAACCAAGTGTCTTACATACACTAGATTCTAAAGTTCTCTCTGCCTACCCTGCCATGTGCAGAGGGCGTAAAAGTAATTTCATATTTAATAAAAAAGAGTACGAAAGGTCGTCACGCCCGATATAGCGAAAGCTCTTGTAAAAGTACACGGATATCGTTAAATTTCTTCAAGCATCGTATATGCACTGCCAATACTGATGGGTATTTAAGAGCTGGTTTCCTTAAATCCATTACCTTTCTTTTCCATTTTTCTTTTTTTCGAGTAACAACTGTGTTTTTATTGTATATCAAAATGGTACATATTTAGGATATGTCGCAAGAATAGAAAAAATGCTATATGTTTTTGACGAGTGTGCAAATAGACAAGTGCGAACAATGTTGCAGCGCTTTATAAAATACACCCCTATTGTAACTCAACCGAATTACTTACTAAAACTCGTATTTTTCAAAGTACACAGTTGTGTCACTCAAAAGGAAGAACAATTTAAGTTGATCAATTTCGAAAGTAGCGGTACTCTTTTGCCATTTCTCTGGATATGAGATAAAACTAATAAAACTAAAATTCCCCCTTCCCTCCAGAAAGAAAAAGTTATAATTTAAAAAATGAGTTACTTAATATTTTTGTTAGAGAGAAATTTCTGCCAATTTTTCGAGACATTTCGTGTATGCAACTCAATGTCGCGGTTTACTTGAATCAAACTGAAAACTGTCGCATTAACGTACGACGGCCTAAAGACGCACTACTATAAAATGCTTTAGGATTATCCATTCTTTACATCCTAAGCTTTTTTTTTAGAAAACTTTTATTATATTATGCCGATTTCCGTCTGATTTCAATGCCTTGCTTCGCATAACCAGAGAGGAATAAATTCAAATGGAGCGGAGACAATATGGGTCGCAACCCACGCAGAAAGTTTTCAACTATCTTCTCTACTGAAATTAGGATGTTTTTAAATTTCGAAAACCTCGCGGATAATTCTAGGGATATATATCTATTCTACCAAGCGAGTATGTAGGGCTTATCAAACCTGATGTAACCTATCTATCACTTCTACCCACTCTTTAAAAAAAGTCAGAAAACACACCACATCAGAGGACAAGACTACAGTAAGCTCATTTTACAAGAATCCAGGGCAGTACGCGAGGCAATTAAGAAATCGTTTGCGGTAGTTTGGTATAGTAATTATTTCTAATGACAGACGAATGCCACCTCAATCTACCCGTGACCACGGATTTCCAAAAATATTTACAAATCAATATACGCGATTATACAACACAAATCAGTGTCAATCAAAGATATTATTATATTAATATCTTTGATTGATACTGATTTGTGTTGTATAATCGCGTATAATTAATCGTAAAAATCAAAGATAATATTATATTTTAGATTCAATTACCATAACGAAAATTGCATGATGCATAGGGAACATAACTCAACACTAGGTTCCCATTTCCTTGCGCTATATACAGAATACAACAACATAACTATAATAAAATACATACCTGTAAATAATAATTAGGGTTGCTTAGAGCAGTGTGCAAAGCGCCTCTAGGAGAACCAACAATTTGCTTCTTGATATTGGACACATCACTAAAAAATAATATTTCGTGAAAGCTCTGAGTGTGCGGTGGGTGAAGAGCTTTAGTGAAAATTTCTTCTAAGTAACTAACAAATCTTGAACGTATCATTTCAAATTCTGATTGGATCTTTTCTACTCTTGTCGCTTTGAATAATTTCTGAAAATTAATTTATAATATCATTAGGGTGTGATTGTAAAGGCGACTGAGTTCAATCTACACTCGAAGAAATTAAAAATTTATATATATATATATATATATATATATATATATATATATATATATATATATATATATATATATATATATATATATATATATATATATATATATATATATATATTTATTTATTTATTTATTTCATCGCTCTGGTAAAGCTAGGCGGCGTAGTTCCGCCATTCAACACGAAATACCTCAACTTCAGCTAAAATGGGGAATGTAGCGGAGTGTCTTAACACTAGTTTACTAAATTCCTATCCTGCCGTGTGATGATACAGCATGAAGGTAAAAAAAGAAGTTATATACTATTAAAGTACAGAAATTCGGAATTTAAATGCATAAAACGGATAAAACATAATTTTATGTATGACATTGATGATCATAATATTATAGATTTATTTGTAATTTTAAAAGATTGAATTATTTACTAATCTAAATAGTGAAAACGTATTATTTAAAGTGCCCAGTGCCTTAAATTATATATTTTCTTTTAAAGGTATCAAGGCACACCATTCTACGATTACCGAGATACGTGATGACGGATGATATCTTCGGAGATCGTGATATAATTTTAAATCAAATGATTTTCTCGATGGGTGATTGAAGATATAACAATAGGATTTACAACGAGACCATGTAATACGCCGCGACGACTTGAAATTCATATTATATATGTATTTTAAACTTTAAATATTTTAGATGAGTACCTACACTTAATACAAGGTCAATTATGGAGAACATTTTAAACATCGAAATCTAGAAACACTGTTTTAACGTTTGTGCTGGGATTACCTTATCTATTTTACTTATCATTTTAGAGATTCCCTCACAATGACGTAATCCAACGCTGCATTGTGTATTGCCGAACATCAAGGAATAATTAAAAAATATATATTAATCATCCAAGGACAGTTACAATCATTGTGTGTATTCAATCGCGGCAGATTATGGGTTCGATCCCCACTTTAAGATATGAAAAATTTACTATTTTCCTTTCTTCGCTCTGGTAACAAAGTAAAGTGCTGCGTTCAACACTGCGGCGATCACCACTCAACACGCAATGCCTCAAATGTGGCGGAAAGAAGGCCACGGAAAGAAGTGTACTAACACTAGCTTCCATGGCCCGCTCATCCTACATTGTTATATGCGGGATACAGCGTGAAGATGAAAATAAAAGAAGAAAAAAAAGTGAACCAAGTCACTATTACAGTTTTTCATTAGTACCTACCTCTTTTAACTTGTACCTATTCCCAGGTACATTATCAATATCCATATTATCATTTTCAGCCTCAACATTACTATGTACACCTGCTTCATTATTAGCATTTTCTATTTGTCTTAAAAATGTCATTAGATGAATCCTAACATTTTTAGCAAAATCCACGCCCAATTCATTAAATAAAGGCACATTTATATTATTCTTTAATGGCGTACTCCTTAATGGTTTTACTGGAGACGACATTTGTAAAATCATGTTAATTTCCTTTAAAGCTCCATTTAAACTTTCAATTAACTTGACTTGCGATTGAAAGTTCAATAACTGTATAGTTTCGCGGTAACCTTGTGTATTGGTTATATTTTGCAATGAACAGCTCGCGTAGATTTCTCGTACCTGCAACCATATGTAAACATTACACAGAGTGATTGGCAGCTCTATAGATATGTTGCAACTGGTAATAGAGGCCATTTCCTACTATAGGCTTATTCAGCATGAGATTACGGTTAAGATGTTTTACTTGCCCAATAAAATGCTTGACAAAATTATTTTGCATTTTTTTTTAAATTGCAATTCTTAATATTGTTTTTTGTTGTTTCCATTTAGATACAAAGTTTGAAAACTAACATTTTGTAACTAGACATAATTTTCAATTAATGCTTTCTGAAATATTTATGGCGAAATAAAAACCAGATTTTAAAAGCATTTTCGGTTTGTCTTCTTTCAATGGATACGATTTCAATTGTTCGGTCAAAATGTATATAATTCATAGAAAACGTCACTTTAAAATTGCATATTTTCGTATATATATAATTTTAACGTCTATCAAAAAATATATATTTAATCTAATGTTTTAAGTTTATCATTCTTTTTTTCATAAATATTTATAACTGTCAAAATACACTGATTATATCTCAATCTTTTTTTATATAAGTCAGAGTTTCTCCCTAGCAGGGTAATAGGGAAACAAAAAATAAAGCATTCCGTCACAAATATTGAGTGGCGCAGTGCGATTCAAATCCACAACTTGTACGTCAAACATACAACACTTTTAATTAATTAACGCTTTGAATTGTTTTTTTTTATTTAAAATAAAAAAAAAATAAGTAGTTAGCTTACCGTTTTGCCCAAAATATTTTTCGGTAAATCCTTAACAAAGGCAGCTAACAATCGTATACACATATGAAAACTGTGTATGTAATCATGAAGCTTATACATTTCCTTGCAAAGTACTTCTCTAAAAAAGTTATCATCTTCAAATACACGAATTTTCTTTTCACAATCCAGAGCTTCCAAAAATGGCCGAAACGATAAAAGCTGCCTTATATTTTCCAAGTCATCCGATGTAAGATTTTGTACGGCATCTTCAACTTTATCTCGAGAACAACACAAAGATTTTGTGTTGTCACCATAAAAATGATCTATCATACAGTACTGAAAGCAAATTGTTTATCGTTATTTTAACTAGTGCTGAGACTTCGAACTAGACAGTACAATTATTTTAATTATTTTAAAAATGTTACTCCACACTTAGGAAAGAAAATGTGGCCTGTCGTGACGCAGCGGCACAAGCGTATGACTGTAACCGACAGGTTGTGGGTTCGATCCCCACTCGAGGAAATAAAATATTTAATATTTTCAATTTAAATATTTATTGTTTTCATTTCTTCGTTTCTTCTCTGGTACAAGGTAAAACGCGGCGTTGAGTTCCGCCACAGAGCACACAATGCCTCAAAATCGGCGGAAAGTGGGGAACGGAAGTCTTAACACTAGGTGCCCAGGTTCCCTCTGCCTACCCTGCCATGTGCGGGATACAGCGTGGTGAAGCTGAGAGTGAGTGAGTGGAAATAAAATACTGACTTTAAATGCGTTTAACATATTTTTGAATGTAACAGGATGGATTCTTCTTGGATTTCCTGAGTGCAGACAACACTTTAAAAATAATAAAAATATTAAATAAATGGCATTCTCTCTTGTCAAATGATAATTCTAACGAATTGTCTCCAGTTAGCGGAGTTTGTAAAAAACTCCCTACAGAGATGCTAACAACATATATAAGTTGTAACAAACGTATAAGAATTTCGACGTAGCTTGATAAGAACCTATGGCTCAGTTGGTCAGAGCGCTTGGACGGTTTCCACGACGACGACGGGTTCAAATCATGCTACGTTCAAATTTTTACACGCTTTTAAATTTAGTATAGACATAATTATCTGTGAGTATATAGGCAAGGTATATAGTAACACTCTTGTGTTAGGATAATTAGGTGTGATTTTTAATTCCATATTATTGTAGTAACTATTAAAAAAAATGTATTCTATAAATCAAATCAAATCAAAATATTCTTTATTAAGGCCATTACAAGCACTTTTGAATCGTCAGTTACATAGAAATGACTGTAGTATCAGTCCTTACAGGAAGCTACCACCGGTTCGGAAGGCGGGTCTGTTGGAAAGAGCCGGCAAAAAATCTCAACAGTTGCCTTTTTCAAAATATCAATTAAAGTAAATATATAACATAGCTTCCTGAGTGAGTACCAACAGCATTTAATTCCACGCACTTTTATCATTGTAGTATTATTGAATTGAATAATATAAGGTTTGCCTAGCAATATATTTTTAACTTTCACTTCAAATTTTTGTAATGGCAAATTTAAAATTACTTGTGGAATTTTATTAACATACGTGTACCATGTCCCATTAAAGACTTACTAACTTTTAAATCGTTTTTTAACTTTTATAATATTTTATATATATAAAAGAATTCTATATTTATAAAATATATAAGATAATTTAATAAAAAATATAATATAAATATATAAAGATAATTTGATAAAAAATATAATACAGATTTGTTTAATTTATTTAATTAATTTATACATACCTTAATACTTTGTATTAGTCCTGTGACAGAAAAATCGTAAAACAGAAATACATCTGTCAACAACTCAAAAGCTTTACCGGACAAATGGAATGGAGTCGTTGGACTTAAAAAAATGTTCTCCAGAACCTGAAAATTAAATTTAAACATTATTTCTTCTCGTTTTGATATATAGTTTATCTCCCACACAGTGAGGCAGGCAGCATGAACGTTAGTGTTTTGTTTCTATTCTCCACGAACCACACTTTTATCAAGACCTTGTTATTAAAAAATAAATAAATCAATAACTAGGTCTTCTGATGTCGATTTTTTTTAAATTTATTGTCTTTGTTTAAATACTTTTTATTGTTCTTCACGCTGTATCCTCCACATGGCAGGGTAGGCAGATGGAACTTGAGAAATTAGTTTAAAGACATTCCGATTCATTCCCTACTTTTCTTGCCTTCCCAATATTTATTAAATTACATATAACTTACTTGATTCATATATACATGTGATGGATGCGAATGGAAAACTTTAATAAGCAGCTTTGAGGACACGTGATAAGGAAACGACTTGTGAAGCGCAGACACAGACGTCGCCACACCAAATATTAATACTATTGGCAATGATTTCGCATATGAACTGTAAAAATATGTTTAATAACATTAGTTTTCATTTTAGGGCACCATTCCTCGAAAGAGTTCGTTTATAAAAAAAACTAAATAAAAAAACATTTAGTTCAATAAGTTAAATCTCTCCAAGGCATTAACCCCGGCCTTTGCTAGGGTCTGCCCTCTGATTTAACTAATACCACATATAATCTTTAGCGCTCTCGTCGTTAGACTATTGGCTCTCAAGCTTTACTCACGACATATAACCAGCGCTTAGGCACTCTAGTGACAGATTACAAGGCACTTGCATTAATTCTAGGCCATCGGACAACGTGGCCATACCACGTCAGGCGACGTTCTTGTAGCTCATCCACTACATCACGGCGTCCAAGGCTACCACGAATAAATGAACGTGTTACTTATACCGTTCGACACATCTACCTCAGCGTATTTCCATAATATGGAACTCCGGAGTGTGCCAAGATAGTGTTTGCCAGCTTTCACCACACGTACTTTAGTAGCCTCTTACGACACCATAAGTAACGAAAATATCTTTTTGTCTATGTTTTGGTCTACCGATATCATGCGATGCTGTTACACAAATTCAAGTTTATCATATAATAGTAATAAACTCTCACTGTGCACTCTGACTACAGTTCTTTGGAAATCATTAGCAATGATTGCCGACTGAGGTAGAGTTTAAGTGGTTATCTTGAGTTAAGTAGAACCCACTCTTATACATGATTAGGTGCTGAAGAATTTTTTAGAAGAACGAAATTGCATTAGAATGTATTCTCACTCACAGAGGCCTGTCGTGGCGCAGCGGCACAAGAGTGTAACTGTAACCGACAGGTTCTGGGTTCGATTCCCAGTCGAGGAAATGAAATATTTAATATTTTCAATATGAATATTTAATGTTTCATTTCTTCGCTCTGGTAATAAGGCAAAGCGCGGCGTTGAGTTCCGCCACTCAACACGCAATGCCTCAAATTTCGGCGGAAAGTGGGGAACGGAAGTGGAACGGAGTGTCATAACACTAGGTTTCACTTCCTTTCCCTCTGCCTACCCTGCCTAGTGCGGGATACAGCGTGAAGCTGAAAAAAAAAAAAAATGTATTCTCACTCTGTATTGCAAAAACCCTTACCTAACCACCGTAAACTAAGCTCACAATTTATAAATCAGCCTTCTACAGCTCATAAAATAGAACATATATATGAATATAAAAATTTAATGTTTCAATAGGACAAGATGAAAAATGGATTTTTTATTATATCTTAGTATTTCACATCAAATATACAAAAATTACTTTACCTTAGAATCATAACAAAATCTTGTAGTATATTACAGTTAAAGCTTTCGAAATCAGGCATTATTATAACTAAGGTTTTCTTCTTAACATTACTTTTACATTTCTTTGGTGATTGATTTACGTATTTTCCTTCATACCAATTGTACAACGTCTTCATGGTGCATTGATTTTTCTTTAATTTGATTTTGTCTTGTTTATCATCATCAAAACTTTCATCAACCGAGTTGTCCTGAAAAGCATATAATTGACGCATTTAGATTTTATTAAAAATCTATTTTACAGACAAAGGATATAAAAATATGAATTGGTTTGGTATAAATAAATATTGGCAACAGAGGCTAAAACACCACTCAGCTTCACGCTGTATCCCGCACATTGCAGGGTAGGCAGTGGGAACTTGGGAACTAGTGTAAGTGTAGTCCAATTCTGTTACCCACTTTCCACCGAATTTGAGGCATTGCGTGTTGAGTAGCGGAATTCAACGCCGCTATTAGTACGCGCTTTGCCCTGTGCCAGAGCGAAGAAATTAAAAGCCTGGAACCAACATCCATTTCTCATACATACATAATATTCTTGTTTTTGCTTTTTCACTAAGTTTCACTAGATGTATTGTTCATTCACACAACACTTAGAAAGGTATGATTACTATAAAAAACATTCTGCAACTTATAATAAAAAGCTAACGATATGAAAGTGTATTCAAATCTTACCAATAAATCTTGACCATTGATCAGTTGCCAAACCGAAGTTTCAACAACATGTTTAACTGATTGAGCATCTTGAGAATTTATCATAGCCACATGTGGTGTAACATCTTCCCTAAAAATAATAAAATTAATGCTACTAAAAAAATATTATAAATGTGAAAGAGTATTCATATGTATAAATAGGTAAGATAAAATTTACACAAAAAGTTTATATAATTTAATAATTTTATAATAAAAAATCTGAACAGCAATGCCCCATATGGATGGTGAATATGCCCTAAGACAACAAATAATCTCATATAGAACTAGGCAGGTAGAACCTAATGTCACAACACTATTTACCACTTTTTGCCCAAACCAAAGCACTTCATTATAAGTGACAGAACTCTGCACAACCTCTTACCAGAGCAAGTTTCTTTAACTGGCAATCAAATCAACAACCATTTCACTGCAATGAGTCCACAGTATTTTCCCACAAAGCCACAGGTAAAAGCTAGATTTAAAGTTATATCCAAAATGATATAACTTTAAATCTTGCTTTTAATTGTGGCTTTGACTGCTTTGACAGCATTGTTATATGATCAACACTTGAAAATTTTTCAGTGTAAATTGCTTGTTTAGTTTTAAAATAGTATGATTTCAAAGATTTTCAGATAAATCTATGGGTATAAACTCTCATAAGAGCAACAGTTGATGGTGTGTTATTCTAATATGGTATGGCCCAGCCTTTGACTAAAAATGAAAAAGTTAGATTTTTAAATGGTTCAAGTTAAAAAATAGGCTTAATCAAATGTTTTAAACATATATTTTTTTTAAGGCCTGTCATGGCGCAGCGACACAAGCGTGTCACTGTAACCAAAAGGTTGTGAGTTCGATCCCCACTTGAGGAAATGAAATTAACATCTTCAATTTAAAGTTTTCATTTCTTCGCTTTGGTACAAAGCAAAACATTGAGTTCTGCCACTCAACATGCAATAACTCAAATATGGCAGAAAGTGGGAAACGGAACTGGAACGGAGTGTCTTAACACTAGGTTTCTGAAGTGGAATGGAGTGTCTTAACACTAGGTTCCTTCTGCCTACTCTGCCATGTGCGGGATACAGTGTGAAGCTGAGAGAGTAGAGTAAATATTTTTTCTGTTTACCCTGTCAATCAGTTATGGCTTCAGAATGGTTATACATTACAAATATTCTCATTTGTGTTACTATAAAATTGTTAAAACAAATAAATAAACTAAAGTAATTAAAAAACAATTTACAGTATGTAAAATAATCCAACAAAAACATCACTAATTCTGTCTTGATCAAACAATTCATTTTGGCCTAAAAACAGAACATCCCAAAAAATCAGGGCATATGGAAACACATGTAGTATTATTTAAACATTTCTATTAAAGCTTTGCACTTCAAGTGTATATAGTTAGTGCAATGAAAACATACAGTGCAATAGCAGTGCCTAAAGAGTTATTATATTGAAAGCATATAAAGCAATTGAGGGCTCCTAAGGAGTACAAAGAATGATTGTTTAGAATTTTCTCTTTCTGGTAATAATACAAATTAAGGTGTTATATTCCATTATTTGTAACATACAATGTTGGTATATAAATAATACCAACATTGTATGTTAAGAATAATGACGACAGTAAATTCCTTATGTCTACCTTGCTATGTGGGCCATGTAGCTAAAAACATAGAATGCAATAAAATGGCAACTTACTTTATCTTATGTATAAGTGCAATAAACTGATTTGCATGATCTGGTTGATTTACACCAGTTAGCAAAGTTGCAATAGGTATTATACCTTCTAAGGCTTCATATTCTCCTTGCTCATTATATATTTTTACATAGTGTACAACATCATTTATTAAGGTACTGTATGTTTGTTCATGCAACTCCTGGTAAACCACGATAATAATTATATAAATAAATTGATTATTATTATTATTATATTATTATTACTCTATAAATATATTTTAAATAACCTGTAACTGTTTTTCGATCAAGAGCCAATTCTGCCTATATATTTTATACCAACGGTCATTAGGCAAAATATCAAGTAAAGTATGTTTCGTTTTCTTTTTAAAGGTCTTAGTTCTCTTGAATCCATTAGAGAATAAGAATACACCCTGCAATAAAATGTACTACAGTTTTACGTCCATTTAAATAAAACAAAATATTCACCAATTATAACATTATAATAATCTCACCTTAGAAACAGAGACGGTGTTTTCCATAATTATAATATAATAAAAATGTATTTTGTTAAGCTATAAATAATTTACTTCACTTCTATTAAAAAAAAATATATTTATTATCTAGCTTACTAGACCTAGTAGGACCTTATTTCATGTTTCATATAATAAATATTAAAATCTAAATTTATTTGTTTACAAAATCTGAAAGCACTCAACGAATTTTTGAATAATCTCCTGATGTCAGTTTATCTGACACCTCCACCTGCAATTTACCACAGGTTCTTAACAAAAACAGAATATATAAGCATATCCATAGACTATTACTGGATACTGTTATAGGCTGATTAAACATTAAATAAGGTAGACCATATTTGTGACTTAGGCGTTATTACTGATAGCCACCTAAGATTTGTACATTTAGTTAATAAAATGATTGATTCTTCTTATCAATCGCTTGGATTTGTACTAAGGTGTTCACATTAGTTTAAAACAATGGAGACAACGTTGAGATAATATTACACTTACTATTGCAGCAAATTGGAGTATTGCTGCTCAGTTTGGTCTTCGGTATATAAAATTCATTCCATTAGAATCAAAAACATCCAAAAAGTACTAGCAATTCCCAAGTCTAAAACTTACCGGGAAAGACTATAGCGATTCAAGCTCCACTCTTTGGAAGAACGATGGGCACTCTTACAGATGTCATTCCTTTATAAGCTTTTAAATAATAAGATCGATTGTAGCGCGCTCAATGAACAATTAAATATTAATAACCGTCAGTACCAAATATTACAAAACTAACTTAGGAAAAAAATCTCCACTAGGCTTTAAACGACATATAATGAATTAACCAACCTTTATTATATTAATTGGTATTTTACTGGAACATGTTGTGACTGTCTATAATTGGGAATACATTCAGATTATTGATTGACCTTGATTAATTTTACTGTATTATAATGTTTCTTCTGTTGACGATCCTAAATAAATAAATAAATAAACGCTTAGGATGACCCGGCAGGTGCCTACAAATCTTTACAAGCATTTAGACGATCGTGGGTACGTTAGTATGTTCTTGACATCGAATAGTTGATACAGAAATAGTTACAGCTTACAGCTTAATTATATTTATTAGATAATCTCTGCTCCTGCGTCGCACGTCCTATACGTTTGATAAGTTTTTTTTTATTTAAATGAGAGGATGACAATAATTCAGAGTTTATTTTTACATAATTATCTAACTTTTTAAGTTAAATCATTGAGATCTCATTTCGTTTTTCACTCTTCACTCATCCATTCAGTATTTAAATTATTATTGCAGATTTATAATGACATTAAAAATGGGTTCATGAATTTATAATAATAAAATCAATAAGGTTTGTATGTATCTTCGTTTACCTCTATTAATAACCTACCATCCAATGCTCCATCTTCACTACTTCCGCTTATGGAATCTACAAAAGTAATTCAGTGGAACTGTAAAAGTCTCAGAGAAAACCTGAAATATTTCTCCTGGTCAAAGAATATAGACCTAGCAGGTTCTTGCCATCTCGGAGACCTGGTTAAAACCTGGTATTCGTTTTCGTATTCCAGGTTACTCTTGTTTGAGAGATGACAGGAATGATAGATATGCTGGCAGTGCATATTTGATAAGTTGGTTAGTCTCTTTTTCGCGTGTATTTCTTCCTCCTTATAGTCCCAATATTATTGTTGTAGCAGTTAAAACATTTGATATAACTTTTATTTCATTTTATATCCCACATCCACAATCTGAACCCTGTCGTGGTGCAGCGGCAAAAGCGTGTGACTGTAACCGGTAAATTGTGGGTTCGATCCCTACTCGAAGAAATGAAATATTTAATATTTTCAATTTAGATATTTAATGTTTTCATTTATTCGCTCTGCTACTAGGCAAAACGCGGCGCTAAGTACCGAAACTCAACACACAATGCCTCCAATTCGGCAGAAAGTGGAACGGACGTGGAACGGAGGATGTGTAGGATACAGCGTGAAGCTGAGTACAGTATCCTCATTCTTCTCTAGTTCAAGATATTCAGAACAAGCTAGCCTTTCTCGGCCACACATCGTTCTCGCTGACTTTAACTCCCACCATACGGCGTGGGGCTATCATTACTAGCGTTATTTAATGGTGTTTATATAATATCAGGACTATAATATTCATAAACCTATTGATCTGTCATTATTACAGTGAAATATTATATTTCATTTTTCATACTAATACACCACGGGGCTAAATTCCGCCACTCAACAAACAGGCTGAGAATATAGAGGAAAATGAGTAATGGAGTGTCTTATCAGGCTCCTAGGTACCTTACTCCTTATTATCCCTGCTATGTGCGACAATTTTGTCCTGCAGTTATTAGCCATATTTGATGAAATCAACGTATGTTCAACGTAATTTATTAATGATGGTTCGCCAACACGTAGAGCTTAGCCTCATCAGAATCCAAAGAGTGTGGTTGGCTTAACACTTTGTATCCCCTGTTTGGCTTTTACTCTTAATATGGAAGTTCTCTCGTTCTCTTTTGGTAGTGATCATTTTCCCATTATTATTTTTTTACGCAAAAAATCGTGTCCAATTTCTGCTTCCACCTCTCTATTGCCTTACCGATTGAATAGAGCCAATTGGTTGGAATTTTCTTTGTTTGTTGATTCTCGTCTTCACAATTTTTCCATTATTATGACATGAATGACGAAAATTCCTTGATTTGCTACGCAAAGTTAATCGGTGTTTGTACTCCACGGCTGATACCAATATTCTTCGTAAGGGAATTGGCGGTAAATTATTGTCTTCTCCACTTAGTGAAATGAAGAGAGCAAATTCGCTGAACGCAACTACGTCCAGTGCATGTCTTTCTTAAATTGTATATTTCTTAAGAAAATAGCAGCTCAATCTAAAAGACTCTTTAAATTCGAAAAGAAACTGGGCTGACGTTTTTGTCAGTCATTACACCCTCGCACTTGATCTTCAATAGGTTGGAAATCTATTAAAATATTTCGCTCCTCGATTAACGTTGTTACGTGTAACATTTCCTCTACTGGATCTTCTTCCCCCCCCTTGCTCCCCCTTTCGTGCCTAACTATGATTGCTTTAACCTTTCCTGTTATTGCATTCCGACCCATTTACTATGAACGAATTTTAACGTGTCTTGAGTGGTTTATCCTCTCCAGGTGTAGATGGCATTCCTTATTCGTTTCTTTTATGGAAAAGGCAAGGCAAACGAGCGTACGGGTCACCTGATGGTAAGTGATCACCGTCGCCCACGGCCCCGTGTAACACCAGGGGAGCTACAGGTGCGTTGCCGGCCTTTGAGGTGTACGTAGACGCGCTTTTTGAAGGTACCCATGTCGTATCGACCTGGAAATACTGCCGCGGGTAGGCCGTTCCAGAGATGTATGGTGCGTGGAAGGAAATTCCTACGAAACCGCACAGTAGTAGAGTGCCACGTATCCAGATGTTGTGGATGGTATAGTAACTTGTGGCGGACTGTGCGGTTAGAAAATTCGGCGGCAGGTACCAAGTCAAACAGTTCTCCAGAACACTCCCCGTGATAAATGCGGTAGAGAACGCACAGTGAAGATACGTCTCTACGCAAAGCCAAAGTGTCAAGCCCCTTACAGATCATTGGGTCCCCAACGATTCGAACGGCTCTACGTTGTACGCAATCAAATGGTTCAAGCTGATACTGGGGTGCACCAGCCCAGAGGTGAGAACAGTATTCCATATGAGGCCGAACCTGGGCCCTATACAGGGCCAGACGGTGTTTTGGCGTGAAATACTGTCTCGCTCTGCTGATGACCCCCAGTTTCTTCGAGGCCAACTTGGCCTTGCTTTCCAGATGATCGTGATACTGGCAGTCGTTCGAAAAGCTGAGGCCCAATATACTGATACAGGGCGCGGCTTTAAGGGGAGTGTTCTCGAAAACTGGTGATACGACAAATGGGGTTTTTTTAGTGGTTAACGCGCCGACTTGTGTCTTCCGGGGGTTGAATTGAACTAGGTTCTTTTCACCCCATACGGAGACATTGTTGAGGGATGCCTCAACGGAAGACACAAGTTGATTTCGGCACTGGTCGACGTTTTCCCGAGAAAGACTTGCACGGCCGGAGTATACAGCGTCCACAGTACTATCATCCGCATAACAATGTATGTTAGAGTCCTCCAACATATCATTGATATGCAGAAGAAATAGCGTAGGGGACAGCACGCAGCCTTGGGGGACGCCAGCGTTCACGGGCATGAATTCAGAGCAAAAACCGTCGACAGCGACCTTGATGCTGCGCCCAGTGAGAAAGCTAGCGATCCACTTGCATAAATTCTCGGGAAGCCCGTAAGATGGAAGTTTCGCAAGGAGCGCCCCATGCCACACACGATCGAAGGTCTTCGCCATGTCCTGACTAACTGCCAGGCCCTCTCCCTTACTATCAATAGCTGCAGCCCAGCGGTGGGTTAGGTAAACCAGAAGATCACCGGTTGGGCGACCCTGACGAAAGCCATATTGGCGGTCGTTAATCAATCGTTGATCCTCTAGATAAACCAAGAGCTGGCTATTGATTAAGCTCTCCATAACTTTGGAGAGCAGGGAGGTGATAGCAATAGGCCTGTAGTTAGTTGGATCGGAGCCATCGCCTTTTTTCGGGATCGGGTGGATAAGAGCGCTCTTCCACGAATCTGGGACTACGCCGACTGAGTAAGAGTGCCGAAAGAGACGCGTTAGCACCGGAGTCAGCTCAGGAGCACATGAAACGAGCACAAGAGGAGAGATGCCATCTGGCCCACTCGACTTGTGAATGTCCAAGGAAGAGAGAGCTCGCCTAACAGCTTTCTGACTGATTTTAACGTCAGGCATTGAGCTCTGACACCGCGGGATGGTTGGCGGCGTTGCTCCTTGGTCATCCATAGTCGAGTTTGAGGCAAAGAGAGCGCCCAGAAGATCGGCTTTCTCTTTCGCCGTATGGACCAAGATGTCATTTTCCGTGCGCAGCGACAGAAGTGAAGGCTGGCTAAAGTTGTTAAGAGCAGCCTTTAAGAGGGCCCAAAACTGGCGAGTTCCCGACGGGTAACTCTCAAGCTTCTCGCCGATTTTAGCGATGTGCTCGGACCTTGCTCTGGCAATTTGCCACTTAAAGTACCTAGAGGCACGGTTGTACTTTCTTTTTAAGGTTTTCACCTTTGGATCCTTAGTGACAAGTGCCTTGGCCCAGGTTCGATATGCCTCGCGATTGCCAGAAGCAGCAAGTTTGCAAGACGTATCAAACCAAGGCTGTGACTTGCCACCGATTGGCACTACAGAGCTAGGAATGTAAAGTTCCATACCCTGCAGAACCACGTGGGCGACAACAGCGGCACAAGCACTAGGATCATCAGAAGAGAAGCAAACCGGCCCCCAGGGATAAGATGAGAAAAATGTGCGCATCTCATCCCAATCTGCTGACTTGTAGTGCCAGACACGACGAGTCGCTGATGTTCTGCGACTGACGCGGTAAATAGGCACAGCACTCCGTACCAGGCAGTGGTCAGAAGACCCTAGGGGGGCATCGACAACAACCTGGTATTGTTCTGGATGTGAAGTCAGCAGAAGGTCCAGTAAGGAGGCGTTGTGGTTGTCCACGTCCGGGATTCGCGTAGGCGACTCAACCAATTGGGACAATCCATTCGCCATAGCAAGGTCGAATACAGCTCTCCCCGCGTGGTCGGTGGTGCGTGAACCGAGCCAACTGGCATTATGTGCATTAAAATCGCCCAGTATCACGACCTCTGCGGTGGGGATCTGTGAGAGCGCATCGTCAATAGCCGATTGCATGTGCTCCATGAGCCGATCCGTTTTTGCATTACCACTATGGGACCTGTACAGGCATGCGTAGATTCGGACACGATCGTCCATGTCCACACGGAGCCAGATGGTGGACAGGTCCCGACCTTCAAAATTGACAAGACGACGGAATCTCATGTCCTCCCTTACAAACACAGCAACCCCGGCATGAGGTATAAAATTATGCTCTATTTTGTAGCCGGGGTATTGAAGGTAGGCAGTGTCGCTCGGTCGGGCAATCTGGGTTTCCGTCAGAAATAACAAGGCCGGCTGTGCCGTCTCAAGATGGTGGTGGACGGCATTCAGATTTGAATGTAGGCCCCTGATGTTGGTAAAGTCAATGCTGAGAGTATCAGGGGCTGCCGTGGAACGTACGCCTCGTTTGCCTTGTAAAATGCGCGGTACTGTGCCCTCCCCAGAATTCGAAGGGCGGCCTGAGTTTGATGACTCAGGGAGGGATTCTCCAGCATCTAAGATGCAGGTACCCTCCTGGGGTAGTTTCTTTTTTAGTGCCGCTTTCATATTCTAGGGAGGGGTTGGAGGTGGGCACCGGGGCCTGGCATTACCCAATGCGAAACGCAGCGACCGAAGCCACTACTTAACGCCGGTATTAAATGCCAGGGGTGGTAACAATCCGGTCGAGTCTGCCCATGCGTGTTGTCATTGCTGACAACGTGACTCTCCCACACGTACTTTAGTCGCCTCTTACGACACCATCAGTACCAGGGTGATCCTATTCTAAGCCGGGATCACACGGCAAAAAATTCCTTATTCGTTTCTTAAAAATGTTGATAATGCAAAAATTGTGTGCATGTCTGTTGTTAATTCTTTCTTGGATTACAGCTGTGTCCCTTTATCTTGGAAAAACTACATTATTATTCCAATTTTAAAACCTGGGAAAGGCCCTTAAAAACTTTATCGTATCGTCCCATTGCCTTGTCTTCCACTGTATGCAAAGTTATAGAGCATTTAATTAAAAATAGACTTGTCTGATAATTGAAAATATAGGAATTCTTTCTAAGTCGCAACTTGGATTTAGTTAAGGCCTTAGTACAATAGATAGACTTAGTATACTTACTTCAGAAATTCTAATAAACTTTGTAAAAGATGAATATCTCATAGTAGTTTATTGGACATTAATTCTGCTTATGATAGTGTCGTTCTTTCTAATCCTAAGCTCAAAATGCTTAAACTTGGCCTCCCTCCTAAATTATTCCATTTTATTTTCAATATAATATCTATTCAAATTAAGCATCAAGGCATCCTTCTCCCACCTAGAACAAATTGGAATGGTCTTCCTGAGGTCTCTGTGCTAAGCCATTTTTTTATGGGAAAGACGGCAAACGAGCGTACGGGTCACCTGATGGTAAGTGATTACCATCGCCCACGGCCCCGTGAAACTCCAGAGGAGCTCCAGGAGCGTTGCCGTCTTTTAAAGTGGATGGGCACCGGGGCCCGGCATTACTTGATGCGAAAGGCAGTGGCCAAAGCCACTACTTAACGCCAGTTTTAAATGCCGGGGGTGATAACAATCCGGTCGAGTCTGCCCATGCGTCTTGCCATTTACTAACAACGTGACTCTCCCACACGTACTTTAGTCGCCTCTTACGACACCATTAGTACCAGGGTGATCCTATTCTAAGCCGGAATGACACGGCTAAAGCCATTTATTATACAGCGTTTATACTCATAATTTAGAGAAATTGTTTCTGTGTTATTCTTTAGCTCTATAAATGTTAATGAAATTATGAGTAGACGCAACTCATCGTATTATTCAGGCCAATGGCTATCGGTACATGTTTTGTCATTGTCTGTCCCTCAAAGTAGGGTAGTTATTTTCACTAGAAAGAAACGTATTCCAGATCTAAATATTATCTTTATCATTCAAAGAATTTCAATTCTCAACTACGTTAAGTTCTTGGGTGTTCTTTTAGATTCAAAACTGTCTGGTTCTTTTCAATATGGAATATGTGGCCAAGAAGTGTAAATAAAAACTTCAAATTCTGCGTACCGTATCCGGTGTTTGGTGGGAATCCCATCAATTCACATTGAAATTATTATATAACGCCATTGTTCGTAGCCATCTTGATTATGCTATAATCTTGTTGGATCCTTGCTATAAGTCTGCTGTATTCAAACTAGATAAAAATCATTATTATACACTAAGAATCATCTTAGGCGCTATGAAGTAATCACCTACAAACGCCATGCAAGTAGAATGTGTAGTCCCTACGCCTCACCTTCGTCATCAATATCTCTCTGATCGCTTTATATCTAAAGTGACACAATCTTCTTCTCACCCTCTTCTAATTAGTATTCATCGACTGTCTCGTGTCGTGAAGTCCCCACAGCGTTATCCTTGAATTTTAAAAAAAATTCTTCCCTTTCGAACCCTATTTTTACTTCTTCTATCCATCCTCTATATTCTGTGTCGTTACGTTATCTTATATATAAACCCTTAGTGCTAACGAATCTGAGTATCGACAAAAATAATCCAGGTGCCATTAGAAAATTTCAAAATACAGAGAATTGGTCAGACTACATAGCTATATTTACAGATGCATCGAAGTCCTCACATAATTCTAGTGTAAGAGCAGCTTGTTGTTTTAAACTTTAAATGCTCTCCTGAAACTTCTACTTTTTCTGATGTCTTTATTGCTTTGCTTTGCTTCTACTATTTGCAGACTTCGTTTAGGGCACGCGTGTACATTTTCCAAAATTAAGAATTAAACATAACATGGCATTCCTTATTCGTTTTTTAAAACAACTATTTGCCAGTGTGGTTTAGATGAAGGCTCTACGTATCACATTGTGTTTAACTGCTCAAATCTCAAATACTCTCTATACGACATCCTACCTTCTAACCTTCAACGCCCTATCTGTGTCGTCCTGAAATGTGTATTAGCTCTAGCTTTTAATCCTTTTATTAAAATTGTGGTTAAGTTTATTGTGGATAATGACAAAAAGTTATAGTTTATACTTATTTTCATTGATATTTGTAATTTGGTATATGACTATTTAACTATTTGATTAATTTCATCGTTCATCACATCTTCACCAGTTCTTCAAATTTATAATATGACTTATTTTACTGCTCCATAGCGTTCATGTATTTTCTACAATACGTGACACTGTCAATTTGCCTCCAATAGGATACTAAATTTTAAGACTGGCACTGAATAAATTAAAGGTAGCTATAAAAAACAATACTAAAACATTAAACTTTTTATACTGTTAAAAAATATTTACAAAATAAAATTTATTAATTTAATATCTATTAAATTTCATGCTAGATAACGACTAGTTTATGTAATAAAAAGATGCTATGACTGGCATTGAAGCAACTATAATTTTCTTGCCGGCTCTTCTCAGCAGAACTGCCTTCGGAGCTGGTGGTAGCTTTATGGTCATTCGACTATTCGATTGTGCTTAGGTACAATAGTATATTTGAATAAATAATATTTTTCATTTCTATTTAGATCTGTTACATATCATTAAATAAATTTTAAAATAAATTTTATCAATATATTATCAATATTACAGTTACATATAAAGTACAGTACGTAGGTATAAAGTACAGTTACATAATAAAAGCATAATATAAAACATCAATTGAAAGCAGTGGTAATTCCGTGGATCCGACATAACAAGCTCTAGTCCCCAACAGAACATGAATCCTTAATAGAATTTTCTCATGTGAAAAAAAATCTACGTAAGAAAAAAAATAACATTACTATTTTATACAATAACTAGCTTCTACCGGCTTAGCCTACATAGTTGATTGGAAATAACTAAGAGTGTAGTATAACACGAGACTCATTGCCAGAGCTTCCTTACTCTGACTGCCAATATAATGGGTTACATTGAAACTATTTTTCATCGATAAATGGACTATCTCTCTTGATAGGTTCTGTGGTGAACCCGCTGTATAATAATTATTATAGGTGCAAATTACAGGTACATACCACGCGCCTCGGTGCACCCGCCGCTTCCACAATCGAATGGGGCGATCAATCTGCTCCCATATATTAAAAACTGTAAAATACTTGATTCTAATCTCTCTCTAATCCATTGATTGAAAGTGGTGAATGTTGAGTTGTCCTTAATAAACACACATATCAAAGATTTTTTTATGAATTTTAAAGATGAACAATTTCGTCGTACACCGTTTTGCGTAGCTTCAACGATTTATGCACCGAAGTGCACGCAGAGTAGCTCTTGAGTCTCGACAATATTAAAATTTATTTTCATTTTTTCTCACGATGTAGCACCTAAAACCTAAATGGTACACTTAATATAAAAAGTAAATGTTTAAATTATTTATTAAAATAAATTAGAAGTAAATTAATTTAAATATCATATAAATAAAAGATAAAAATTTGAAACGTGTTTCTGTAATACAATATTATTTATTTCTTCTTTGTTCACTATAGTATACAAAGTACCATTATTATGATCTATTCATAATACATGCTAAAATGCTTTCTCATTTCTCTCATACTCGATGTATGTGCCTACGTATTTACAAAGAAGTCTTAAAAACAAATTAGCCATTTCTCATAAGAATTTAGCAGAGATAAACGAGGCAGTTAGACAGATGATATTACAATAAATAAATCATTACCAGATTAATATTTTAAATATCAATGTACCTATGCACATAAGTGTTTTTAACTAAACTCTATGTATTAACAATAGTTTTAATAAGCAACTAAAATATTTACAATATAAACGTTGAATTTATCTAATAAACTAATTTTATGAAATGAAATAATTTCTTTATATGTGAAAAGAAATAAATGAAAGTTGCATTGTGTTTATTCTTCAAAATAATATCAAAGCATTCAAATTTACATTATATTTGTCTAGATAAATATTATATTGTACAAAGTTGTTTATAGTTTTACAACTTTGTAATATTTATTATAACATATTGACGACAATATTGTAATCTTTATTTAGTATTCACATACATATAATTGAATTTACATTTAATCTAATTTTTGTATTGATCACTGTGCTGGAGAACGTGGTGGAAGCCCGGAATCCTCACATGGAGAATGACGTTCTTCTTCAGCAGTGAATTTATATTCTCTGTCTGTCGATTGATGTTCAGATCCAGTAGGGGTAGTCCGACCTTCTTGACTTGTCGTAGCACCTTCTAGTGGAGCACCCGTAGAAGCAAAGGACATACCATCACTATATGCCACATCGCCTGTTCCTACGTACTCTGGTTGGTAACTATAGCTGTTAAAATAAAAACAATATTAAAACTAAAGCAAATAAACATAGTTTAGTTATGCAAATCTATTATTTAATTTCAATTAGTCATAGTAGGTATTAACATAACTTTAAACAAAACTCGTGAAACAAAATGAATACAATTCATCACCTATTAGGCCAGTAAGATATATCTTCAATTGTATGATGAGCGTATGGCGCGTACGCGTGTTGATAGTAAGGGGAATGGTGTTGTGGAGGAGCTTCATATTGGATAGGGTATAACGACGCAGGTGCTGTCGCAGGAGTTGTAGTACTCGGCGGTGGTGGCGCAGCGTACTCTATAGGAGCAGGGTAAGCATGAGGTGGAGTACGATATGGGGCGGGGGACGCATTGGGTTGGGGTGAACTGTTCCCTTGGGCCGAACTCCAGTAACCACTCGTGCTAGCCCAAGTATAGCTGCCGTTTGCCGAAACCGCTGTAGATCTCTCTTGATTGCTGTACGTTGCTAGAAACACACAATATATTATAAATTTATATACAAGGTACAGCAGGCAATTTATATTCAAGGTACTGTTACTAATGTGTACATACGCATAGACAAAATTACACTTACGTTATAACACACTATTTTGGACCCTATTACATTAATAAACCTCCTCTATAACATTTTTTATATATATCTTTCATGTACAGACAGTGATGAGTTACAGATTTTTTTCGTATTTACATAACAGGTATTAGTAACAGGTATTTATAACAATAATATTATACTTCTTTACTTCACGCTTATATGTACTTGACTTAACTTAACGCTATATCCCTAGCGGGGTAGGCAGAGAGAAGGTCAGCCGAGATCTCTCCCTCCTTCCTTACCACTCACTTTTCCTTTATAAATTTATTTTACCATTCTTTCATCACCCATTCGCTCGACGTGCCCAATCCACCTGAGCACGTTCTTCTTCACTCTCACTGTGACATCCACGCTAGCGTGAATATGTACTCAATAAAAATATTTTTTATATTTACATGGTGGTGATAACGTTCGTGGGCGTGAAGGTGGTCTGGGTGGATAAGGGGCTGGTCTCCTTGAAGTAGAATTACTACTACTTCCATAAAGTGATTGTGACGTTACAAACCATCCACCAACTGAAAAATATTTAAAATAATGATATAATGATATATTATATATTTATTAACACTTATTTCATCGAAAATTGGACTAAGTCAATATCCGAACTACGTTCGCGTGAATTTCCGTAATATAGATGACACGGGAGAATGTAGAAGCATTTTTAAATATTTTTTTAACGAAGAGTAAACCTCAAAATAAATAGTCAGTAATATAATATGTTAAAGTATTATATTATTTAACTTTGTAATTATTTTAAAAATAATTATTAATTGTTATGAATAGTTTAACCTTTAAACTTTCTGTAGGTACGCTATTATTGTTAAAAATCATACAACACGTACATAAAATATACATCTCTGTAATTAAGAAACTCACATTGCGGATATTGATGAGGGGAAGAACTTTGTTGCTGGTAATGGCCTCCAACAAAGTCTCGCTGATAATAGCCTTCAGGTCTTTCCTTTGCATCCAGAAAAGCCTTTGCAAATGGATTATATTTAATTTTCAATGATGTTACTTCTTCGTTTTGGTAAGCCGTCACAGCTATAAATTGTGTCTCAGGAAAGGGATAAGTCATTATGCGGCGAAGATCAGTACCAACTTTCACTAGATGCACTCGAGGCTCATATTTGTGTAGAGAGTTCAACATTATCTGAAAGAAAATTCATTTGTAAACGAACGTAATGTTGTAATAAGAATATAAAATACGATGTTAAAACGGTGGAGGCGCAGCGGCACAAGGGTGTGACTGTAACCGACAGGTTGTGGGTTCGATCCCCACTCTAGTAAATGAAATATTTAATATTTTCAATTTAAATATTTAATATTTTCATTTCTTCGCCCTATTACAAGGCAAAACGCGGCGGCCGCCACTCAACACACAATGCCTCAAATTCGGCGAAAAGTGGAGAAAAGTACTAAATATTTTTGTAACCTATAACTTATAGGTAGGGGTTTGAATCTAAAAGTCTAAGTAACTCTACTTCTTCACTAATATACCAATGCTACATAATCACAATAGGTGATACACATTTTATATTTATATGAAATATTTAAATATAAAATTATTTGTCCAGTGTGTTCAAAAACCTCTAGGTACTAAGGCCTCAAAATGAAAATAATATATGCACCCTAATGGAGATCGAACTCAAAACCATCGCAGCTTTAGACAATGTTCGACAATGCTATGAGAACCGTATGTCAACTAAATATTATGAAATATAATCAATTAATCATTAATTAACGAGCTCGCAAAGCTACCAACAATAACACATTAGTGTCACTAGAGTACTAAAAAAGAGCAGTAAACATTACGGTGAGACAATAATTATTACAAATGATAGTGCGTACGGACATCTGCTAAATAGTTGGTAAAGCTATAGATTTCACACCGATCCGTCAACATATGGATCTGGATGTATCAGATGTTTGCTTTCATATTCATTCGCACCACATATAAGCGTGAGAAATACCTGCTATGACGTAGCGGTAGCAACCAAACTGTAGCACTGTAACACCTTCGAATAACAGACTTTCTATTATCAAAAATTAGTATTCGGTCAGTTCTGGGTACTGTTAATTATGCTCTGTTTTAACTGATGAGATGAACACAAAGAGAAAAGACAAAGCTAATAAAGAAGCTTCGGAAACTAAACAAACTTATACAGTATTGATACGTACCATAGAACAAACAGCCGTATACAATTCTATGAACATAACTATTTCTTATTTGAATTCAAATAATAATTTGGTTATTTGTTTACTTGTATACTTACTACGTACAATTTGCAATTTTCAGTTAATTAATCACCAATGTTTAAAAAAAATATTACCCAAAGTTAAAAAGCGAGACGCTTACATAATTCGCAGAAAAACATGTTACATACTCTTTAAAAAAAACAAATAGTAACAACCTGCCCATTTCCATTGGTCTTGTTCGTTAACTTGACTTTTGCGAAAGATATGGGCTCTTTCATCCAATGGGCACCAAAATTTGGACTTTCTGGATGTATATAAATAGCATTAGATGGTGGCACTTCAGCTTTTCCACCTGGTACCTAGAAAAACATAAAATAATATTTTAATATATTTGTAACATAAAGAAACCTTAACAATTATTAATTAACAATTTATAACTTTTTTTTAAAATTACTATTCTTTTTGTAAAAGAAAATACATGAAATAATATAGGTGTAAATTTTATTATAGCAGACATTTAGTAAATTTACACATTCAAAAGATTGAATAGTTAATATATAATGTAAGGTTTAGCCAGGGTCAATATTGAAAGCTGATTCTGATTTTGTAGTAAAAGCTGTCTGCAAACAAAATATGCGAAAGACGAGCCATAAAATTAGATTTGTAGTTGTAAAACGAGCTGTACTTACCCATTCGCCGTTAACGTATTTCCAGCGGTGAGTGTCAACTTGAACAAATTCAAGAAGAACGGTGTACATAGCCGTCGGGTCCAGCCCACTGGCAGTAACTTTTACTACAGGGAACATTCGGCTAAAACAAAAGATAATAGCAATTATGCTTACTTGTAAGTAATATGAATTCTGTTTTGTTATAACATATATTATCTTGTTTGTATTTTTTGATAAATATTTCGGACCGGAGTCCTTCCTTTATCGTAAAAAAAAATTACAAGAGGTTTTTTTTATAGGTTAGTTTTTCTATCATTCATGCTTCGTTTAAAAAGGCGTAAGTACCTACTTTTTTTAATAAAAAATATTTTTCATTTTTTTTTAAACTATTTAATTATTACTATTTGTACTATTTGTACTATTTTGCAATTTTTATAAATTATCAATCTTTTACTTTTATCTGCCTATGTAGGTTAACAACAAAATATTTATTGTTGTATATACTGTGGTGATGATCAACATTTGCGAGTGCTAACAGGGTGCTGAGGGGCTGCCAGTTCTCAGCTATTAACACTGTAGGTCTTGCTCATTAACGTAGGGCGTCTAAACGATACCGCCCGAGCCAAGCTCTACCCTTGACGCATTAACTGTATATATACGTATATAAAAATATTATCAACAACATTTTGAATATTTAGTTACGCAATTTTTTTTAACTATTTATAATTTATAAAACACGATATTATAATTCAATTTTAAATTAAAAAAAAAAATCAACATATATTGTGCTCAGCTAAAACCGTGTAACTTTCAATTTTCATACATTAATCAATAAATACATAACATGTTGATATATAGGATACAATTTTACCTTCTCTCCTAAATCGATACTGCGTGTCAAATGGTTAAAGAGAATAAATGTAATTTATTCTTCCTATTTTCATATCTCGTTGTTTCAAATATTATAAAAGGACATCACATACTTCCATATACATCATATTAAAAAGTACATAATTAATTAATATTAATGATTGTAAAGGTTCAGAAAAAACTTAGAACTATTTATAATATAAAAATTAATTAAGTTCATTCTCTCAATAACCTTTACCTTTAATTTGTCGTAAAAACGCAACGAGTTAATTAGTCTCTACACATTTAGAACAACTTAATGCTTCATTTAAATATACAGTAATCATACTCGGGCTATAAACCACATAAATTGTAAGGCATATTGTTCAATTTTATTTCTTACTCATTTGCTTCAATGTTGTTGTTGTTGGATTTTAATATTAACCAATATTCTTAGTGTAAAATAGTAAATGATTCATATTATTCTTACGTATTTTATTTATGTATGATTTACTTAAAAATATTAAAGCTTTTTTTAAATTATAGACATGAGACATATTTTCTAGATACGCGTGGTGGTTGCGGGTTCGATTCTGTGAGTTGGAGTAAGGTATGCTTTAATTTTTTTTTTCTCCAGTGTGGTTA
Organism: Eueides isabella; assembly: GCA_019049475.1. NCBI lineage: Eukaryota > Metazoa > Arthropoda > Insecta > Lepidoptera > Nymphalidae > Eueides > Eueides isabella. Next base: position 8,585,024 of record CM032393.1, read on the forward strand.
GAAAACTCATAGTGGTACGTTTTAAATCTCACCACACAATGTTTCCCAAATGAGAGGAAAATAAAGAACAGATTCAATGATATACTATATCTACTTACAAAACAACACAAGATAAATAAAACATATTCAGATATCAATTATGTAATAAGCATTGGCATAATGCATGTACGGCATAATTATGTTATGTCGCATGGCTGAGGCTAGAAACAAGCAAGAAAGCATAAAAAATAATATAAAAACGCTCACCGTCCATTCTTAGTGACAATCATTTCATTGGTAAGGGTCTGAAATCGAACCCAAAGCTCACGATCATCGAGCGCTACGTTGACCTCTCTCTCGCGACCTCCTCGCGATCCGCCGCCACCCACTGTGGGCTCTACCGCACTCAATATATGCGATGCTGCCATTGTACCTAAAAAAATAACAACCCATTGACAATAATAGTGGAAGTTTGTTATCTTTTTACTACTAAAACACTTTTTGAAAATAAAAAAAATCTAATTCTGTTGACTTGAACCGGGCCTCTTGAAAACGTTCATTACAAAAAGATTTTTCTTTTCTAAGTTTTTAATCAATTAAATACGATTTAATCTATATAATTTGTAACCTAAATGTAAACAATTTATGTTCAAAATTAAAATTATAAATTTTGATCTGGATAGTACAGGTCGAATATCTAATAAATACGAATAAACACCAAGCTTTAAATATAATGTGTAAATGATATTTATTTACTATTGTTAATGAAATGAAATGTAATTGAAATGTATCTATTGTTTCATCTATTATACACACGGGCTTCGGCCTCTGCTCGCTTCACTTACTAAACTAAGCTTGCATGGATCAAAATATAAAATTAAAAGGTTTTTTTTGTTATAAGCAAGTGCCTCCTCATACTACTCGTCATTTACCTGCAAACAGCATATTATTCTACGTGCATGCGAAAATCTATTGCGGTGTTATAGTAAATCTTTCTTTTTTTGCATTCATTTTGCATAAGTTAAAACAGTAAGCTTAAACACAGTGAATAATAATTGTTTACCAATTTTTTTTCTAACACCAATTTTATGAAATTGTAATTTTTTTCTCTCGATCCTCAAGCATACAGATTGAAAGTTATGACAGTTACAATCAAGTTTATTATCAAAACGACAAATGTCCAAAATCGGTGAAAGACACTGAAAAGATGTTAAAAATCGAAAATACTAATGTAATAAAAACAAACTATAAAGTGCGAGTCAAACTCTGACCCAAATTGGTATCTGAACCAATTTAAGTACTTAGTAGTGTAGTTGACAAACATAAGTTTACAAACGCTTGCACTAATTTTGTGTTAAATTAATTGTGTTATTTTCGTTTTAGGCTTTTGAGATAAAAATATTCTGGAGAGCTTATCACCGTATCAGGCAAATGTTCGCTGAGATTCCTATTCTTTTGACCGCTGAAAAGAGTATAGTCGCCTGACTATATTTTTATCGAGAGGTCAAATAAAATAGAACTTATTCAAATCATAATTGTATTACCAAAATAGACTTACACAATGTGTATGTTCTTTTAAAACTTCATAGCAGGCATCGAGCCCTCTGCTTACCAGAGGAAACTAGGTAACCTAATGTTAACAATCAATTCTTATTAAAAAGCTTCCGTTCCTCACTTTTCAACAAATTCCAAATTATATATATTAGGAATATATATATTAGGAAGTATTGCATGTTGAGTAGCGAAACGTCGTATAATATTTCATTAAACTGATACAAAAAATCATCCGTCATTAATATTCTTTTGTCAGGGCATTTAGGGATGTTTTCGTAGAAATAAAATACTTTATATATATATATATATATATATATATATATATATATATATATATATATATATATATATATATATATATATATATATATATATATATATATATATATATATACACATATATACAGACATACAGACGAAGCCGTATCGCTAGTGTATTATTAAGTATCTACTACTAGGCATTTCAACAGTCATGTTCCATTGATCACTAGTCCCTTACAAATTACGACTCTTGAATGTTTTAAGTACTAGATCGCCATAGGACAATACAAGATGTTTCAAATACAAATTGTTTAAGTAGTTATTGCTTTCGAAAGAAAACTGACAATGTACGTGTTATTTAATATATATCTAGTTATAAATATAATATTATCATTTTTTTTAATATGAATAGTAATTACTAAACTAACAGTCTGCAGTTTTTGATAAGTAATCAAAAACTGCAGATAGTTATATTTTAAAAATTGTTGGATATAATTTTCTATCTGTAGGTTCCCTGTTCTAATTAAAAAAAAACGTATTATAATGCCGTTTAGTATGGGTGAGTACAAAAAATATCATTTTATGCAAAGAATTTATATAATATTGTACTATTTGCAGAAGATTGACAGAAAAAAGTTAACTTTGACGAAGTGAAGATTGCATTGTCGCATATTCTTCGTTCTGTCTGACGGTCTGACGTTATAATCTTATGTTTTTAGCATTTAACTAAAAAAACGAAATTTATTCACATTACCTAATGTTTAAAAAAAATGTTGTCCTACTATTAAAGGTGAAACTGTCAATATGACGGAATCGACAGTACAGATATAATTTAAGATTCCAAGCTTCAGTGGAGTTCCTATCTTGAAACACTTGCAATTAAGAAAGTAAGGCAAAAGACGTTGATACTAGTTGATACCAGTACTTTTGGTAATTTTGAAGTATTCTTTCTTATGCAATGTTCCTAAGGGGCTCTATATAATTTAAAAAAGTTCCGTAAGATCTTTTTATAATCTTAAAGGTCCAGATTCTCTTCGGGATGTTTTAAGGATACAAGTATTCTTACATTTTCTATGTATATTGTAATATTTTGTTTGTCCGGCAATATATTCAGTGCTGTCCATTTATGGGTCAGAGTATACGTATCTACAAAACTATTTCGCAACGTATTTTAAATTCGCCACTTCAAAAATTTTAAAGTACCTAACTGTTAAAACAATATCAACTAGAAAATCTTATTATACTGGCCAAGAATATTTGAAGGATTAAAATGTATTTAATTAAGATAATTTGAATTTCATACACGATAGTCACCATTATACTAAACAGTGAAATTGTAACTTTCATTATTGAAAAGAGCAACTGTTGAGCCGGTGGTAATTTCATGTTCATTCGACGATTCAAAAGGGATTGCAAAACTCTATTTGAAAAAAGTGTAATTTGAATTTAAAATCTTAAAACTCTATTATCTGAAATTTTTAGTGTGTACATATGTGCCTTAATAAATGTGAGTAATATGGCATAAAAACAAGTTATAACCCTAACTTGTTAATTGTTAACTGTTTTAATAAAACATTTGAAAACTAAAATAGGAAACATTGCATCTTTGTAATAATTGAAACAATAGTAAATAATGAAATAATGTTGTTAAGGAATCTTAATTGATATTCTTGATATAGTCATATATAATTGAAAATAGAAAAACTAAATATACGGCTTATAATTTAAAAATAACTTTTACATAAAGTTCGTATCTTATTAACATTCAACAGGTCAGTCTATAATTTATATCCGTCATGCTAAGCTTTCTAATTCGCATTTTTACATTTTTATTATTGGTACTTAAGTATTGATATTGTATATATTATACCGGCAATCTTTATAAATTGGTGTTCTGTACCATGGTATTGCATAGAATACCTCAAAAGTTTATGTAATGTAAGAAATATTATTGACTAGCAGGCAATCAACGTGTTGAAAATTATTTACATTTTTGCATTTCAAGTAGATTTTTATTGGTAATTAATATGTACTAGCCACCCAGCACTGTTACAAATTTAGCAGATTTTGAGTGCAGATTAGGTTAGCTTAGTATTAATATTAAATTTTGAATTTATTAGCCGAACCTGTACTTAACATCCACCAAGTCCTAGGAATCTTCTTCATTACCTGTCTATTATTTATTAATTTATTAATTTAACTGTCTATTACACATTTTACTAGGTAAAATGTGTAATAGACAGTTAAATTCTAATCCTTTTATACATTGCCTGTATGCTTAAGTCAAAGTATTCTATGCATTGTCGAAGTATGAAATACATAAGTATAGAATACAGTTTGCCGGTAGCCTAAAAAAAAAGTACCTAGAAATAGTATGTTGTGTAATCTTTGGTAAATATATTCATATATTATTATATATAAATATAAGTCTGTTATGAAATATTTAATATTTTTATTTCTTCCCTTTGGTAACGGAGCAAAGTGTGACGTTGAGTTCCGCCATTTAATTTTAATCGATAATTTTATCTTAGCCTAAATAAACAATTTTATGCTTATTTAATTGATACAATATTAAAAATTTACATATATCGACATTATTATCCTATTTAATATCTTCGATTTAGGGCCCCGTCCAGGGCGCAGAGGAAAAGGGGAGCCGCAAGCACTTCCTTTTCTCGTATGGCACATGACCCGAATGCTAACCAATAAAATTTCATATTGTGGTGAAAATCGTTATAATGAAATAAATAAATACATGCATGCTGCATTGTGTGTATAGATTAGCAAAGTTGGTAAGTTAGTCAATCGAAAATGAAATCGCAGAGGACAAAAATTGCATATTCTCAGTAACATCAATTGCATATTCTCAGTGACATCAATTGCTTATAATCGTAGAGTAATAAAAAATAGTGATATAGCATAGAAAAGTTACGATTTTTAACTTTTTTTATGGCATGGTATTTTCTTCAGGGTATTTTATCTACCACCACCAGTTTTTATTATGGTCCAAAAGACCATAATAAACAAAACTCTCCGACAAGACGTGTTGGTGATGCTAGTCGATAGAAGCGGCTAAACAGGCAGAACTCTAAGTTTTTATCACTTATACTATTCTGGAAATTTTAAAATAAATATAGTATTTCTAGCTCTAAACATCTTGAGTAAACATCAAACATCTTGAGTAACACTATATCAAAAACATCCTGGAAGTAGGAGTCATAAATATATATATATATATATATATATATATATATATATATATATATATATATATATATATAGATATAGATATATATATATATATATATATATATATATATATATATATATATATATATATATATATATATATATATATATATATATATAGATATATATATATATATATATATATATATATATATATATATATATAGATATAGATATATATATATATATATATATATATATATATATATATATATATATATAGATATAGATATATATATATATATATATATATATATATATATATATATATATATATATATATATATATATATATATATATAGCCTAAATGTTCCTATAAGTATTCATTAGCATGGATAGTGGTGGTAATAAACATAAAGCGAATGAATTCTGCCATCGATTTGACGTTTGGATCGTGGTCATTCTATTTGGATAAAAAGTGCCGACGTGTTCCATTTTACTCTGCTCTCTACACATATTGTAAAAAACATAATTTAGGCAATAAAAAAACAAATCTTAGATCCGATATGACTCGGAAGGCAGTTCCACCGAGAAGAGCCGGCATAAAAGAAAATAAATGCTCTAATAATACTTATCACAATTTAATTATTACATAAACTGCCAGCTGTCCTGTAAGTATTCTTGTATAATATATATTTGTATAAGCTTTACTTGTTTGTATTGTGTCTACACTTACTTAAAATTTATACAGTGGCAATCTAAAAACATATTGGGGATTTTTGTTATATACTCAGATCTACAAAAGGTTTAATTTAAAGTTTTTTGGAGACGAAGAATTAACGTTACAAGATTATCTTTATATGTTTTTTATCATATATCTGTGCTTGTTTTAACTATAACGTTGATTGTGTCGACTGAGAATCAAAATATTATAGTATACCTACATATTGTGATGCAATAGTAAGAATACCTGCAATTTTGAAAATCTCGAGCGCTTAGGTTATAAATAGATCTCAAATTTTCCTTTTCAACCAGTAGTGCTATATTAGAACTGTCTTCGGTTGGTTTGGGAGGACTAACGTGTACCAAAACGTCGCTGCTCACGTACCGCTTGCGTAGTTGTACCTCACACTATGGCGTTTTGTTTAAATTCTACAGATTCCTTAAGATTTAGATATTCCTATAGTGTACCTGCCACCTTTGTAGAAAATGTAGCACTCCTCATGTATCCACTCGGACTTCTGTACAATTTGAACATGATAAGAATGTGGTGTACGATGCTACAACCATTCTCAAAACCGGCTTTTTCGGGAGGCTGGAAGCTGTAAAATCTGCAGAGGAGACATTTCTTTATGACTCCTACTTCCAGGATGTTTTTGATATAGTGTTACTCAAGATGTTTGATGTAGTGTTGTTTAGAGCTAGAAATACTATATTTATTTTAAAATTTCCAGAATAGTATAAGTGATAAAAACTTAGAGTTCTGCTTGTTTAGCCGCTTCTAACGACTAGCATCACCACCACGTCTTGTCGGAGAGTTTTGTTTATGATGGTCTTTTCGACCATAATAAAAACGTATAAAAACATATATATATATATATATATATATATATATATATATATATATATATATATATATATATATATATATATATATATATATATATATATATATATATATATGTATATATATATATATATATATATATATATATATATATATATATATATATATATATATATATATATATATGTATATATATGTGATATTTTAACGTCATCTAAAATATAACAGTTTCTACTAAAAACGTTAAATAAAATCTTTATGGCAAATATAAGCCGAGCATTTTATTGTAAGTTTGGCTCACGAGCTTCCCTCGTATGTTTATTGTACATATTATCACAGACCGACGCAGTTCAATGTACCAGGAATCAACTAAGCTAAGAATTTGTCAATTCTTGTGAGCCCTTTTAGAAATATTAAACATACAAATTAATAAAGAATTCTTTGAAGACTAAATTGAAGCCTGTCGTGGCGCAGCGGCACAAACGTGTGACTGTAACACAGGCTCTGGGTTTGATCGCGATTCGAAGAAATGAAATGTTTAATATTTTCATTTTAAACATTTAATGTTTCATTTCTTCGCTCTGGTAATAAGGCAAAGCGCGGCGTTGTGTTCCGCCACTCAACACGCAATGCCTCAAATTTGGCGGAAGGTGGGGAACGGAAGTGGAACGCAGTGTGTGCGGGAACCTAGTGTCTTGACACTAGGTTCCCGGGTACCCTCTGCCTATCCTGCCTCGTGCGGGATACAGAGTAAAGCTAAAAAAAAAAAATTAGTGCTCTCAGAATATAGCCTAAATATTGAAAAATTGCAGCCTAAACCTTTTTTATAGATTATATTTTTTTATATTGTAATTTCCGCAATTATGGGAATATTTTTTTAACGTTTTCTATTCCTTTCATTTACTTATATTTGATACATTCTCTGCAGCTAGACTGAACGTAATCATTTGTCTTATCGAAAACGGAAAATAAGCACAATTAAAAATAATTATATCCCCAGCTAGTCTAACTCTGCGCTAATGCCCCCCGATGAAATGATTCAGATCACTTGCTAAAATATATTTTTGTGTTAATAAAGTCTGTAATAGAAATAGCTTCACGCTGTATCCCGCACATAAGCTAATATGGGGTAGGCTAAACTTGGAAACTTAGTTAGGATTCCCCACTTTCCGCCTACCTATTATTTTTTTTTATTTGACGTGTAATTGTAATGCGATTGTATTTCGAGATATTAAATTATATTATTAGTATAATAGTGATCACAAAAATAAAAATAGGGTAAAGAAATCATCGTTCATCGTATAAAGAAAGATTTTTTTAAACATAATCCAAAAATAGAGTATCTGTCTGAGACTCCTGGATAGGCAACGGGTAAGAGGGGAGTTTTTTTGTGCTAATATAAATAATGAAGATTAAAATTATCATTTACAATAATAATTGAATATCTATATATGTATATATATTTGAGGCCTGTCGTGGCGCAGCGGCACAAGAGTGTGACTGTAACCGACAGGTTCTGGGTTCAATCCCCAATCGAGGAGAAATGAAATATTTAATATTTTCACAGGTTCCCGGGATACAGCGTGAAGCTAAGAAAGAAAGAAAGAAAGAAAGAAAGAAAGAAAGAAAATGTATTTGAGACAGAAAGATGTGAATGCACACAATGATGTTAAGGGAAAGTTCATAAAGGGTATGAGGACTACTGTACCCTAGGGAGTACATATATTAGAAGGGTGATAACAGTGGACGAGGTGAGAGAGCCATGCAGAGACCCTACTACTGTTTAACAAAGCTGAAGAAATAAATGTCAAGGTTTTAAACTTAAAACTACCATCGCGGCAATATATATAATATATTGCCGCGATGGTAATTTTTTTTTATTTTGCATATAAATATATTTGGGAAAATATATACGAATAATTAAAAACAAAAAAATACCTGTTAGGGTATAAGACGTTAAGGAGAATATTATATTTAAAAAATATATTTTTAGCAATGCTGTAGATGATCTTCAGGAATCTGACTGGTCAAAAAAGGGCCTAAATAAAATATCGAAAACCTCAACCATCTACATTTTGCGGATGATTTGATTCTGTTTACTGACTGGAGCTCTGGGAATAATATTGCGGCAACTATCTAATGAAAGTGCTAACGCCGACCTGACAATACCCTAAGCTAAAAATAATGATGTTTATATTTGGGCTAATTTATATCTACAAATGATCTTTTCGGGAAATAATGAAGGCTAAAGATATGTTAATGAAAGAAAAACAGAAAATATACGTCATGCCATGCTTACCATACGGGTGCCAGACTACAAGAAAGCAAAGTCTGACAAAATAAAATGGAAAGGCAGAAAATTCTAAGTAAAAAAAGGAGAGCTAAATGAAATTTAAAAAATGAAAAAGAAAACATATTTCAATAATGCGTACAGCTTACATTCAGCTTGAATCTTTGAATGGTGTTTGCTGGGTTATATGTATGTTGAGGCAAAATTGACAAAAATGGACTATGTTGGTACTCAAGAAATAGAAAAAGAATGAAAGGCAGAAACCAGATGGGAAGATGACGTAAAAATATAGCTGGCCCGGTTTGGGCTGTTCTACAAGAAACTGAAATATATGGAACTTTTTAGAGGTGGCCTTTGTGAGACAAGCTGTTTAACATAAGCAACTAGTTGGCGATTAATCAAATGCAAGTTACAATTGTTAAAAGAAATGGTTTATAGAAAGTGCGTATATTCCTTACAATATATATATTGTAAGGAAAGAAAATATTTTTTTTGTATTCATATTATTGAATGAAAATAATAATTTTAATTGTATATGAATATATTCCGTAGTATATCTCTCTTTTACAAATTACTAGCAAGAAGCACGAATTTCGATTTTCTAATAGAGACGACATCCAAAAGTATTCGTCTATCTTATTCTTATGTGATGTAGATATGATTTTTATTACTTTATAAGGACTTAGCGATATGAATCTACACTGTGAAAGAGCAACCTAAACGAATATTTTATATGAGCAATTTCATTTGCTTTAGTAATGTTAATAATAGCTATTGTGAATAATAACTCTATATGGTATTATGTAATTATTTTTATATTTATGTTACAATAAATTACCATCCAATATATGTATCACCACACGTGCAGATGGATGCAAAAAGAAGACAGTTTTATCAAATACATTATAAACAATAATCATCACACATCTTATATTTATATCAATATTGTTTTTATGAAAATTTTAATGATTGTGTTTAAAAATTCATACTTGACTTCACCGTAAGTGCGCTGTAAATATACAATGTATATTGACCACAAACGCTATTTATTTTTGGCAATAATGAAATAAATAGTCGTATAGTTATAGATGAGTCTAAGATCACAGATTAGTCACTTGTAATAAATTAAATCTAATCACATCCCTTTAATAATTCATTAGAATAAGTGAAGAAGAAATTCATTAGAATAAGTGAAGAAAGTACATTTCGCCAAAGTTACAAAATTCGTCAAATTTATTATACATCCGGTGATAAATTAAGCGAAAGGTGAGAAGTCCATAGGTTTTTTTTTAATAATTTGTACTTAAATATAATTTCTCAAAAACAAAATTAGAAGATTTGATTTGTTAAAAGATTTGATTTGATTTACAAAATAAACAATGAACTAAGTTTGATCATCTGGGTGCAGTGTATGCTTGCGATGTTGAAATTGTTGAAATTGGTACGGAACCCTCGGCGGATGAGTCCGACTCGCACTTAACCGGTTTATTTTGTCTTTCTAACAGTCTATAACAGTATTTACACAAAGTGAACGTACATAAATATAATTATAAAAAATGTCATTTTACAAAATATTGCCTACCAAGGACGTTTCTACCTACGCAAGGTTACATTATGACGAAAATGAGCGAAGGCGGAATACCTAACAGTATTGACAATTAAGAAAAAAAAATACAAAATTTAATGTATTTGCCTAAAAATTAATGACTTAAAATTTAACGTGTATAAAATAAATGAATTCATAATTTAAAATTATGAATTCAATAGTTTCAGTACAGATATCAACAATTAATTAACTCGCTTTGTTTTATTATGACAAAAAAATTAATCGTATTAGTTCAGCACTACGCCTCATAAGAGCAAAACCAACAAATAGACTAGAGAATACTAACGTTGCTCTTCTTTAGCATTTACAAAACACTATAAGGGCAGTTCTTTTGTGCAACTATTTATTATATGGTAGGTTTTAATTTAGAATGTTTCATGTTTCTTTGTACAGTTATATTAAAGGATCTATAAAGGTTCGTATCGTAACTCCACAACATTTAAATTTTACACAACAACACAAGACAGCCAACGTGCGGTACTTATGTATAAAGGCAAAGTAATTACAGCACTAGCCAACTCAACTCCAGCGTCATTATTCATCGTTTTACGACTGCATGAGGTATAAATATTAAAGTTGAGTCGTATAGATGAATTGCGAACATTTTCTTTTTAATGGTAAGGTTAAATATCGTGTTCAACTAACTATTGGTCCGAACTGCTCATCTAAGTCTGTGATGACCGCTACAAAATATTCATAGTGCACCGTACGTAAATATTTATCGTTTTTTAATTGCGCGTAATTACATCGATTCGTTATCGATGCCGACAGAGCCCTTACTTCAAACTCAATATAACTCGCCCCCATCACCACGCTCCACGAGTGGAATGTCGCTTAATCGCTTTGCAGTGCCGTCGTTTTACTGATCGCTATAAAATATTAAAGATAACAACGAGTGGCTCTGAATGTTACCTCAAAAGATATAAGGGACCCGTGATTGAAAGTTTATGACAGCCACTTCGATAAATGTGAGCGTCATATATGATGTTGACTGTCGGGACACAATTGTCCGCGACATGTATGGCGATATATAGCACTAAAAGTCTTTCAGCATTTTCATATTTTCACTTACCTTAACCAATAAAATGTCATATTAATTAAAAATTGCTGCCTATGTTATTTTAATGTACTTATAAATAGAAGTCAACATTTGTATATATACAACAAAGTGATGTTATTCGAAGGATGTAATTTTTGAAGGAATGCAAGTAAATACTCGTGTGGCATTTCTATATTATTCTGTGTTCAAGTTTTAGGTACGGCTAAATGTGAACAGAGAGGTGCTAATTATCAAATGCAAGACCGAACAGACAAAAATTGAAACCATTGAAACAATATAGCTCGTGTTGTCTTTTCTAATTTCAAAGTTTGCAGAACGGCTGCGTAATGAAGGCCGAGGAGGCTATGCAAATGGAATGATGCCGAAAACTCAAGTAAGTATTTTTAATGGTCTTGCGTCATCCACGTTTCAAACTTGAATTTTTATTATCACTTTGCATGTACAACCGCTAGCCTTGATATGTTAATCAAACAATAGACTAAAATCAAATAACGCAATACATTATCAATAAAGTTTGTCACAATAAATTTATTAAATTATAACCAATAACAGCTAACAATATTAAAAATAAACTAAAAAATATATACATAATTGATATGCGTAATTCTCAGATCTTTATAAAACGTAGCAATATTTTCAAACTGTAGTTCGAATAAGGACGACCGAATATATACCAACCGAATATAACAACGCGTTGAAATCATTTATATGGAAAATTTTGTCACGTTAAAGCAATAAATTTAGTTCGATTAAAAACTGTGTATATATATTGTTACTTTTTTATTTAAAAGAAAAGATGAAAGCTTATAGAGATAAACTATTCTTATATATTGTATTCTACATCAAAAATATAGTAGACAATTAACTAGTCATTTGTGCAATTTGGTTCTCACTTTTAAATTTAACTGACCCGTTCCTATTATTTAGACATGGTATGTTTATAGGCTCGGAAATATTCAATGTAAATATTCAAATTCGGAAGCTGATAACCGCAATCAAACTTTTTTTCGGGGATACATTTCAATTAAATTTTATTCCTCAATTCTGAGGTTGTCATAAAACTTTAGAGTTTGACGAGTGAAGCCCATTGAGGAACTCCGAATTGATATTAATTCAAATAAGTCGGGTTAAAAAGTCAGGGTTTTATGCGTGCTATAAAAGTTTATTGGGGGGCTTTGTGGTGAGGCGGACGCGCCGATATGCCTTCGTGTTCGATGACGGAACTTGCCGCCGCAGCGCGCTTTGTGCTGATCCTGCCGTTGCCGCTCTTACCAGTATTGCGCCTGCATATTAGCTACTACTTTTATTTTTTCGACTATAGTACCTACTAGCCACTTTAATACCAATTATTTTATCAATTTAAGACTTACTATAAAACATTTCAATTAACTATACTTTAAATTTATCTCAATGCGCAATAAATAATTATTAACCTATACATTTAATATTTTATTACAATCTTAAACTACTAATTGAAATATCAGAGAAATATTTAGCACAAATAAATATAAGGATTTTAGAATTTTTATAGGCAACGACTACTTAATTTTGTATTAGTTTTCTTTTATTTATCAAATTAAATATTATTCTAAATATTTATTTACCATTAAATATAAACTTTAGATAAAGTCTCGCTTAGAAAAAACATATAAAAAGCACATAGAAAGATAGGCAAAAGGAACCAGGTAACCCAGTGTTAAGACACTGTTTCCATTAAAACATTTTCGTTTCGGATAGTGATCCGTCGAACACCGCTTGTTGAGTGGCGGAACTCAATACGACGCTTTGCATTGTTACTAATACGAGAAAATGAAAATATTTAGTTTCCTCGAGTAGGAATCGCATCCTTAGTTTGCAGCATTTCAGTCGTACGCGTATGCCACGATTGGCCTGAAACCCCTTCCTTTTTTTGTTTCATCATAAAAAAATTGAAAATTTGAAATTAGGATAACATTTTCTTTATAAAGAAAGTTTTATCCTAATTTCAAGTATATTTATTTTATACAATGCAAATACTTGCCCAAGCTTGTTCAGTTTCATTCTTATCATTTAGCGTTTCATGCATAGCAGTTAGAATTATATCACGTGACTTATTTATTTATATTATATAATAAAAACCTGATCCGTTCAGTCTCTCTACTAGTTTTTTTTTGTTAGTATGTAATATTTTTATGTTTTTTTACTGTCCATGTTTTTATTCTTTAATTATTGCAATTTAAAAATATACTATATTTAAATGTAGTCGGATCTTTCTAACTATATTGAACTAGTGTCATTCGACTGTTAAGAACACTTATCTCAAAATCACGCAAGCGTATCAAGATGAAATTATTATCTAATGTCAAGTCTAAAATCAGAATCAGATCCTTAGAACACAGATATAGCAACTACAACAGGAACAAGAAATAGCTTCAAAGTCAGCATAAAAATTAGCGTTTATCTAGGCGTTTTTGTATGGAACTCGGCGTCTTATCAAATCTTATCAGGAACCGTGGACTTATAACTATAAAATATGGCAATCCTTAAAAAAAATAATAAAAACAAAGAAAAAGTTAAAAATTAAAAAAATACTTCAAACTTATATTGAAAGTTTTTTTAATACAGAACGAGTGGATTTGCCCGCAAACTTAAGATCATAATGTGACGATAAAAAACAATACGGCACAGAAGATAGCGACTCGCACTTGACCGGATTTTGTTTATATTTGCTCCATTTTTTTCGATCTTAGAGTCGAGGCCTCTATCAAAAGGTAATAAGAAGATATACATTTATTAGAGAATAAATGTATATCTTCTTATTACCTTTTGATAGAGACCTCGACTCTAAGATCGAAAAAAATGGAGCTTGGGAGTTAGCCAAAAAGGTGATTACATATTAAATACAACTGCAAACTAAATTCTGTTGTTTCTTAAATGTTTCTCTTCCATACGAAGTTCTTTAGTAACCGAAATATCTAAACAGTACTTTTAAATCAGCCTTGCTAGAGGTGCAGTCATTTAATTGCACCGTCGAATTGGTCAGTGAATCAGTAAATATTGCACTTACTAGAGTATATAACTCTAGTAAGTGCAATATTTAATCGCTTATGATTGGTGAGTAATTATATAATACGGTACCTACGAGTAGGTACTTGCAGTAGTAAGCGATCAAAAACAGGCAAAGAGACACGGAATTGTAGCAACCCGCTGTCACTAAAATTTACTTGGTAAGTAACGCGATTAAAATATTAATGCAAAGTGTAAAGGACTAATGTAGAGTTCATCCGTAAAACAATAAAATATGAAAATTAATGATTAAATTCAAGTAAATTCAAGCGCCCAAGAGAGACGCTTATACAAAAATGCAGCAATTAACCCTCAAACGAGTAGAATTCAAGCGTATTAATAACGTATAAACGTAAAATTTACACCATAGGCATAAGGAAAATTGACACATGAATATTTGTCATCTAATCTAAGTACACTAAACGTAAAAAAAATACGTTGGGCTTAATTTGACATGATTATAAGCTCAATTTAGAAAATATTTCTTTGTGTTACACTCCGTACCCCCAAGCTGTACGTTCCCCACTTCCCGTCAAATTAGGGAAACGAGCAAATGTGGAAATCGAACGCATAACTGTTGCGCTTATAGTTCCAGCTTGCCTGCGCCACGACGGCTTCCAATCTTTATATTACGGACTATTTTTGCTGTCCATACTTATAGGCAATTAATTAATAATATTATTTATGTGAAATACGTGCACACGAAAACGTAAAAATATATATAATGGAAAAATATTGTATCGTTGACTAAATAGCAATATTGAATATATAAAAAATAAGCAATGGGTAAACTAAGTTTACAATAAGGAGGTTACTTTAATCTTAGTAAAATATGCTATTTATTCGATTTGTAATATTTACGTTTTGTAGATTTGAATCCTTTTGCAGTTTCACCTTCAAATTATTATCATTTCAATTTTTCACTTCACTATTAACACACTATATTGTCCATAAAATAAAATAAAAAATCTAATAATTAAAGTCAATTAAGATAAACAGAAAAGGTCAGCAGTTCTAATAGAAGCTAGCTGTCTATTTGTCACATAACACAAATCAGTGCTGACGTGCCAACTGCATGACCAACTACCACAAACTCGACCGCACTACACCTCATTAGCATGTATACAAAATAATATACCCTCTACCTTTCCAAACGAGCTATTCAACATTCATTCATGTTGCTTTAACGTACATCATAATTTCCCATAACATTTTTTAGATCCCCATAAAATTATCGTACAGCATTGAGTCTTAAGCACATTATATAAAGGTCTAATTTTGCGTTAATGATGTACTGAATTATGACCAAAGCAAACTGTTACAGGCTCCGCCTCCGGAGTAGCGATGGACAAACCGATTGGTTGGTGGTGATATTTAGCCGCATTTGTGACAATCCTGCGCAACTTCGACGCGGTTAGTCAACTAAATAGACATTCAATAATTCAATAAAATTTGACTTCAAATTAATTTTATATACCGTAGCGGAAAATGTTTGATTTACATTGGAATTTTATTATGACAAAAGCTACACAGATTGTGACACAAAAATAATTATATTTCAATTATATTGTTTACTTTGCGCTAAATATATATATATATATATATATATATATATATATATATATATATATATATATATATATATTGTATATACATTAATTGTATATACGATTATATCAGTACATTTATCTAACAATCAAGTACATTCTAGCAAATACCAGTATCATAGCTACTACATTTAATTTATATTAATTGTTATAAATCAGGAGTCTAGAGTGAAATTAAATATGAAAAAGGGTTATCTATATACCTTCTAACTTTCAAAGCTTTTAAAATATTCTCACAATATATTCTTTAATATAATATAAACCACAAGAACTCCACTATGATAATGTTTCCTTATCATAGAAACCCTTTCTTATCTTCGTTCTAATGACCCAGCAAAAATTTTACGATTTTATATACTTAGTACTCACCATATTGTATTAGTATAAGGGTAGTGATCCTTACTACTCAATTACTTACTCTAAATTATAGTATATGTTAACTGATAGAGAGGGAAGGTAGAATAACATAAAGCTATTTACAATATACTACTGAAATAATTAGTGAACCACTTACAGTTTTGGGAAAAAAACCCACAATGAGAAAATAATTATTATAGATTTTTTGCTACTTTCCTTTTTACCAAATAAGCGCATAAAACCTTTATAAAACATCACGTTATGTACTTACTTTTCTCATCGTATCATTTAATAGAGTCGTTATTAAATAGTCATCTGTCTCTTATTAGGATTACACAAGGCTGATGATAGCTTTTGGATTATAAGTAATATTTCTGTGTATACTTAAATCATTATAACAAACCTTCTTCTTGAACCTTTCTGTCTAGTAAAAAACTGACCATGACATAAAGTTTAAAATAGCGAAGTCCTCGATAAAACAATAGTTAATAAAATAAATGTTTAGGTAAATGTTATTTATTATTCACTTTACTTTCTAATTTTTAGATTTAGACATACCTATCTACGATGACTACCATACCATACATATTGTAATGTCATTTGTCGCGGCTTCGCCTGCTGATACCGCTGATACTGTAAAATTTGGCTATAATATAATTATTTATATTATAGCCGAATTTTACAAAAATATATATTTAAAAAAGACATTAAAAATATATAGGTAAGCTACGTTACTGTAAAGTTTAATTTATATCAGTTCCGTATTTATTAGATATGTTAAAAACAATACAGACTTAGTAGAGTTTGAGTGAGTTGACAAGGATGTCGTGAATTACCAAGGTATGTTACCTTTTACAATGAAACATCTTAATTTTTTTTATTTCGTTTAATAATAAATAAATACAACTAAATGAATATAAACAAGAATATTTTCAAATATTTAAATGGTTAACAATCATACTCGGGATGTGTAATACCTCCCGAGGAGAGCCTAGCCAGCATTCCGACATACCAAACTCGCCTCACCCAGTTACGGTCTACCGGCCAAGTGCTAATTGGAAAAGGAAACCTCAAACAACGAACGAGCTCAATGCTCTCCACAGAAACGTTTCATTTTTAAACACTCCGCCGTTATAGCCAATCGTAATGCTTAGTAATATAAGTACATATATATGTAAGTATAAATGGTAAGTATTATCTTGTGATACGTATGAAATCTTGGAACACGAAAAATGTTGGTCTCAAAGTTGACTTGATAAAGAAAATGTAATAATGTAATGTATGGGTAATACAAATGCCAATACCTATAAAGAAACATTTTAAGACATTACTAAATTTTAAATTATATTATTAGGCTACTTACTGCAAAGTATTTAATCAGTCAGAAAATTATGTAAATATTAAAATATGATACTTATTTTTGTATAAAACGTCCTTACGGCCTTTTTGAAAAGTTAAAATGTAGTTATCTATATGTTCAGTTTTCTTAACTATTATCAAGAATGTAATACTTTAATTATTACTTACATAGGAATATATTTTTACAAAGTTATAATTATTACATGTGAAGTTGGTTCTTGTAGACGTTAAATGTGTTAGTTTATCTAAATAAATGTATTTTTTATTATATTTTCATTGTATCGTTTATTTTAAATGGTATAAAAGTACTTATAAAGGCCTAATTGAATAAAGCAATCTTTGTTATAAATGTACCTAATTGTAACAAATATGTAGTTCAAAGATCTTTCTATATTGTTCAAAGTTTTAATATTTTAGTCGTAGGTATGTGTTAGTCTAAAGCAACTTGTTAATTATTTTTTATCTTGCCTACAATAAAATAGTAATAAATAGCTTCAAATACCGCCACACCTTTAAGGGGACAATAATGACGCGCTTCCACCTAATTGATTTCGTAAAGTAACGTTCAGTGAGTTGACACCAGCTGTGAAGGCATATGACGACGCACGCGCACAATGCCTTCACGTAACTACGCTCCAGCTCAACTCTGTTTATTCGGAGCCCAGTGCTAACTCCACCGTTTAAACACTACGTGCTAGCAGGGCATGAATTAACTTTTCATATAAATAAAATTCACGCTACTCTAACCTCCTGAAATTAACACCTTGGCGCAAATACTATTTAGCCTCGTTATCTCACACCATATCTGACAGTGGATTCGACAACTACGTTAAGTCTTACGAGATTATGATTGAGCGAGAGAAATTACTGTATATAGAAATTTATTTTATTAAAGATTAGCTTTACGTAATTTTGTTAAAAGTTTTGCGTCATGATTATATGGTGACGAGAGTATATCTTACTTGTTTGCAGAGATAGCTTGGTCAATATAAACGCTACATCATGCTTAAATTGATACAGTCATGTACTTAAATATGTGCATTTGTTACATCGATATTTATTAATTTCTATCAACCTTAAAACTACGTACCTATTTGTGCTTATGTAAAAAAATCACAACAAAAGTTATAAAAATTTACTGTCGTTTACATGAACATTAACAGTACGCTAAAGGTAACAGTTCCAAAATTTACGTGATAGATTCTAAGTCAACATTTACAACTAATAATATTAACATTTAACTCTCAATATACATATTGTGTACATGAGAAATATAATTAGAAATTCGTTAAAATTGAAATTGGTTACTTCATCTAAAAATTACAACTTTGTTTATCTCTTTAGTAAATATTGTTTAGTTAAAAGAATGTTAAAAACGTTTTAATATACTTTTTTAGCATAAATAGATAAGTAAGTACTTATCACATTGCACAAGTAATACGAGAAGGTAAAATTATGTTAATACAATCGATATGTTTAAGTTTATACATTTTTAAGTTCACAACAATGCGGTATCTCAGTATGTAACAGATCAAAGATGCCGACAAAAGGTTATTCTTATCTTTTGCAGTAAACGAATATTTCTCTCACCGTGTCGGGTTTTCTGTTAGCTCTGCTGACTGCCTACCTCTACCTTTCCGTACGTAAACTTGTAAATAAGCTCGCTGCGTCTCCGCCATGCTCGTCTACTTTTGTATTTAAACATGGTGACATGAAACGTGTTCGATAATTATTGGAAGGATCAATACGCTACGACAACTATTCGTGGTTAGCAAACAATTGTTTTACGACTGTCGCCTCTCGGACTACGTTTTACGTTTCTATTTGAATCTTAATTTTAACTCAGTTTACTTTAAATACACTTTCAAGCGTTATATTTACCTTATCTCTCCAAACGAATATACCTACGTGTATTTTCATTTCAAATGAGCGTGATTTTGCTAATTTTCACGATCACGTATTTTAAAATTCTTTTCTTTTCGGAAACAGTTACTCATTAAATACGTACATTTTCCAATTGATATACTAATACATAATAAAGAAGAAGCACTTGCTCATGGATTGATAAACAATTAAAGTTAGTTTAGTCAACAAGCCTAATGCTATTTATACTTATATAAGTGTAAATAGCATGTAGGTAAAGGCATGGAAATTTATAAGTAGGCCTAAAATTTATAAAATCAAGCAACATTATTTGAGAAGAAAACCAAGTTAGAATGGCAATAAAGATTTATGAAGGAAAAGTGAGCGGTAAGCAAGGGAGGGGAGACATCAGTTAACCTTCGAAAACACAGTAACTATGATACTGGTGGGGGGTCACGTAAAAAGCATGAGTAACCCCCGGAGGGCATGTAGGTTACTGACAGTGGACGAGCTGAAAAAGGTATGCCGAGTTCTTTCTGCCTACTTCGCTAGGTATATAGTGTGAAGCTAAGTAAGTCACCAAATTATTTAATTTACATAATCAGAAATCTCAAAGTTAAGAAACAATTTTACATTATATTTTAGTTGCGTTCAAAACAGAACAATCTTTCTTACCTTCAAAAGTAAACACAGACATTTGCTTACTGATAAATTGCCGGCATAAGCGGCGCATTGCACAATAGCTCCTTCCGCAGTTTACTCATCATAAAAATCTTATATTGCTAAAAATACTTCGTGGGAGGCATTATGCAAATTGCTCTACCTGTAACCCTAGCAGCGACCAGCGTAAATATACCTTGTCCTTTCTGTCCTCGGTTTGCTTAGGTTTACGACGCGTGTGTAAAGTATGATTATGCCTGTGCGTATTAGAAATGCCGAACACTACTTAATACTTTTATATAAACAAACCGACCAAGAGCGAGATGGATTCCCGCTCTAGCCCATTAAGATTTCTGAGTACCACCGCCACATTACTTTTTATTAACTATAATTGATCGATTTCTAATATAAGGAGCTACGAGCTAGAAACGTTAAGTTATTTTTTTTTTAAATGGAATTTATCATTTAGTTCCCAAAATTGCTCCATATTACCCGTAATCTGGGTCATGAATAAGATTTCGTAAAAGTTTCATATTAATATAATTTAAAATATAAATGGATGCTCACTTCGATGAATTATATTTCAAATGATAATCATAAACATTCTTGAAATGCCCATTCTCTCTAGACTACCTTTTTTTTAAATATAATTTATATACATTTGAACCCACGCGTCGTTCAAGTAGTTAAATATCTATAGATTTTTTTATAATGGAAATTATAATAGATAAGGGTATTTTATCCTAAGTAACTTCTATCCAAGTTTGAGATATTTTTAGGGTTCCGTATCTCAAAGAAAAAAAACGGAACACTTATAGGATTAATTTAATAGCAATTAAAACTTTTGCAACATTTCGTTCCAACATGATATTTCACATCACATTTATTTTATTTTTTTTTCTTTACAACTTCACACAATATCTTGCATATAGCAAGATATACTGAAGGACCCTAGAAACGTAGTGTTAAGATACTTCACTCCCTTTACGACAAATTCGTTCGTCACTTGCCGCCAAATTCAACGTTCATTCATAGGGTGTTTGCGTATACATTCATAGAGAGTGGTAGTAGTCAGCGCCACACTTTGCCTCGTTAGCAAGTAATGAAAATACTAAATATTCAATCCCTTGAACGGAAGACGAACCCACGGCCGTCGCGTTTACATACACTTCCAAGTGCCCCTGCGCCGTAATGACCTTAAGATGATTTAATAAATAAAAAAATGTTGCTATGCTTTAGTTATTGAAAAGTCTCTAGTTCTTATCCGAGTTTTACTTTGGGTAAGCTATTGAGATTGGCCTTTAAAGTGAAGCACGTAACGAGCCACCTACAATATATAATTCTCTTAGCGGTAAGTACAGCTGTTGCACATTTAGTATATTTATAATTGTATAATAATAACAGGCAGTAACCGACAGATTCTGGGTTCGATCCCCAGTCGAGGAAATGAAATATTTAATATTTTCAATTTAAATATTTAATGTTTCATTTCTTCGCTCTGGTAATAAGGCAACGCGCGGCGTTGAGTTCCGCCACTCAACACGCAATGCCTCAAATTCGGCGGAAAGTGGGGAACGGAAGTGGAACGGAGTGTCACAACACTAGGTTTCACTTTGAGGAAATGAAATATTTATTTTAAATTTAAGTATTTATTGTCATTATTTCTTCACTCCGGTGACAAAGCAAAGAGCCACTCAACACAAAATGCCTCAAATTCGGCTGAAAGTGAGGAACGGAACGGAGGTTCCCTCATTCCCTACCCTGCCTTGTGCCGGATACAAAATGAAACTGAAAGGATGTCATAGTCATATTATATACCGTCTATCGGACAAGACTTAAATAAAAACACAAAATTAATATTAATGCATATATTTCTTTTATTAACATTGAAAAAAAAAATAAACTGTTTAAGTGAAAATTTGCAAATATATTTAAATAATCAGCATTCACCCTACTCGAAGTGTCTATGATACAATTCTCTTGAGCTTCAACCGCAAGTAAGTAACATAAGCACTTTAAGCAGTATGAAAATCCGTTCGTGATATACATACATATAATTTTTAATCCTCTACAACCCTTATTCACGTACGATTTATACAGTCTATAACATAAAACCCACTGCCATATAATTACACCCATATACAGCCCCAGGCTATGTCCAGACATTGAATAATAAAGTGTTTACACTATTAAATAGCCAAAGTATAATAGGGCAAATGTGTGCAATCTATATAGATTAAAGAGCATTATCATATGCTACATTCAATATTTGCAAGTCTTACAATACTTACAAAAAGTTATCGATAAACATACACAGATGCCCATAATTTTGAATACAATCCAATGTCTTACTTGACTCTACCACGTTCCTTTCCTTACCAAAATGAACGTTGCGCGTTGAACATCAACCATTATATTATATTATAAATAAAATCACAAGCGACCCGTCTCACCACCTCTTAAGAATAAATTAAATAACAAATTTACTGAGTACTAATATACATATATATTAGCTTAAAACTCTAATACGATCAAGTAGCAATTTCATTTTAAATTTTAATATCTAAATAGTTGTGTGCGTTAAGTTACTTAGATATGATTACACCAATTATAATGAAACTTGAATTTGAAATATAGAATTATTGACAATGCACTTAACAACAGGAATGTTTGGAACTCGAGAACAATAACTAGAGAAAAAATAACAACAAAATATCACAAACTTTAAACGAATAGCAGATTCTTAAAAAAACATTTCCAAAACCTTGTGAGTAATAATTGAAAATTAAGAGAGATTTATTTTTCATATATAGATCTAAAATGTCATATCCGAAACATCCCTGCATTACAATTGCAAAATATCAACAATTACGGAAATTGACTTTCTAAAGTTATCATAAGTTATTAAGTAATAGTTGCGTAGTTTCTTAAGATATTACATAACATATTGTCATCAAAACGTTGTCTTAATCAAATATTGTGGTGAAATAGGTCCTTCAAAAGGAACGTGAATAGTCTAAAAGGCAGTGAGTGGTGCACGATACATAATATATACTAGAAAGGACGCAAGAGCCTTGAGGCAAAACGAACGAATAATATAAACAATAACTAAATTTTAATTTAAGCCGTTGACATCAGCGAGGGCATTATTTATACATAGTAACAATAGACTTTTGATAATTGAATCATCAAATCATCTCGCGACGTATGATGTAAGAGGCCGCGCGTATGGAAACTTACACAATTCCAATATAAAGAACTTTGCGTGAACAATTCGTTAGGTATATTTAAATGCAAGTGACACTTATAGTCAATACGAAAATAATGTTGCCTATTTAAATTAAAAAAAAAAATACAACATATTCACGCCCAGTTCTAAACTCTAATTTCGTTTTTAATATCAAATCATCATATTTAATTACTATATGCATTGACAATAACATAGTTTAAATAATGTCTAAGGGGCCGTCCATTAGTCACCAAACATCACAAGGGGTAGTAGGGGGGGGGGGAGGTGCTGTAAGATATCACGTGTACAGATAAGTAATTAATAAGTTTAAACCTCACCACGTATCACCAAGGGGTAAGATGGGGGGGTTAAAAATGCTACAAAAAACATCACGTGATTAATGGACGACCCCTAATTGGTTTCAATAATAATCAGTCGCATTTTATTTCCCATACAAACTTGACATGTTACTAACAATACAATTTGTATTTTTTTAATTTAATAATTTAGAATAAAACTAATAGTAAGCTTCTTGAATTGGTACGATCTCCTATTACAAATAACCCAGATACAATAAAAAAAAAAGAATAAACCAGTGTGATAACAACTTAATATATAAATAGCGGTATTCTAGAAAAATACACATAATATATTCAACATAAAAGAAAACAAATATTATAAATATTATGGTTCTGTGTTGATATTGTATGACACCATACATTAAAAACTTTAAATGAAAAGCACAAAATCAACATAATATATCAAAATATTAGTATCGCATTTTTATATTTATAGAAAACGTACAACACATTTCGCTTGCCCGCGCCTTTTGACAATCTTCAAACGGCGAGTGAAACGTCCACTACATTACAATTCTTATACGTTTTCCACAAACATTCTACAATAAATGTGGTAATAACACTTTACAAATGTTTAAAAATAATATTGTATTCCACGACAGAGCAATGTCTTAGTACTATTTAATTTAATATATTTATTACGGCACTATCTAGTAGCACAGGGGATATATATAAATACCCCATAATAGCACTGCAACTCAAACTTGTAAGCTGCATTAATAATAAGTGTGTTTTTTTTTGTTTTGAGTTTTATATCAGCTCTAGATCATTAATGGTTATAAAAAGGGGGCTTCACGCTTGTTTTCCCTATAACAGGCTCCATATAGGAAACTTAGCGATTCTAAACTCAGTTGCCCTGTATAAGTAATATTTTGACAGAATGCGTGTTAAGTGGCGGAACTCAATTTCGCGTTTTAATATCAAAAGTTATATAACTTTTCACACGAACTGGGATAACATATTATGAAAATATTATGCTCGTTTTCAAACAAGATAACAGCTTGATAAGATTTTTTATACTATATAAAACAAAATGAAGAAATTACTTTACAGGTAGAAGTGGGGAACAGAAGTGGAACGGAGTGTCTTGACACTAGGTTCCCAAGTTCCTTCTGCCTACCCTGCCGTGTACGGGATACAGCGTGAAGTTGATATAGTTTACAGATTCCAGTATATACATACTAAAATCTTATCGATCGAGCACTACTGATCTAGATTGTTATAAAACACAAAACAACTAAAGAGAATGGACTGAATAATCTCGTTTTCAAAAAACATTTAACAAGAAAGTTTTTTATTTATTAAATACACGCATTTTTTGTATCCGATTCAAAATTTCAAAAAAACCTATTAACATATCCTCAGATCAGTAAACTATTTTCATAATTTACCTGTACTTTAATAATTGTCAACAACTAAAACACCTTTTATTCATAATATTCCACATAATTCGTCTTAATTTTTCATCAATAATTGAAGACAGTTGATTATACTGACACATCATACAAACTTCATAAGCAAAAAAATAAAACAATTTCAATACACCAATACTTAGTTTTGTTATCCAAAACTAATTGTAACGCAACCGTTTTGGGTTCGATCCCTAATCGAGAGAGGGTAACATTCTAATTATTTTCGCTCCGCACTAGTAAAAAAAGCAACATTGACTTCCATCAATCAAATTTTAATGTATTCACACTAGTTTCCTACCCCATTACGGAAATACAGCGTGAATCTTAAAAAACCCTTTATAAGGCTGTATTAGATAAGATAATTCATCATTATAAATATAATATAATCCAGTCCATTCTCTACTCAAGGTAAGGTACTCATACCATCTGCCCCCGCCCGCCCTCAGGGCTCCACAATACTTGATGACGGACACGGGATAACAAGGGGAATCGTGGCCGCCCTGAAATTAAGCTCTGGTCTTTTTGCACATCGTTCACTTGAAAAGAAAATCAACATTAAAAAGTCTGCGCAGGCACCTATAGCTAAGTTGAGGGCGGCCAGAGGCCCTCGAGTGTGCCGTACGGGGACGTGTCTAGTCCCTGGACGACGTGTCCATGGGGCTGGCGGGCTGCATGGAGGGCGAGGGCGGCGCGGCGGGCGCGGCGGGGGCGGCGGGGGAGGCGGGGGCGGGCGCGGGGCCGGCGGGGGGCGCGGGCGGCGCGGGGGTAGCGCGGGGCAGCAGCGTGCCGGTGGCCGGCACTGCTGGTTTGACAAACCGCTCGCTTGCTCGTCTCGCCTGTAATAAACGGTTCAGTGAGTATCATAAAGATACTAGACATTATATATACTACTTTTAGAACTTAAAAATGATCATAAACAAAAATGTATATATGATAACCTAATGTTTTTAATAGTTTTTTTTAATATATCTGTATGTATACTATGTCTGTGTAGGTGTAAAATATTTCTGTATGTGGAATATATATAAAAAAACGGATTGTACATTTATTAATAAAATAAGGGCCAAAATCGTGATTTTTTTTAATTTTGACTGTATGTTGTGCGTTTGTACGCGCTAATCTCAGAAACGACTAACCATTGTTTAAATAGTGTTCACTTTTATATTTTGGCAACCTTTCCTTAACATTTAGTATTTATTTTATTTAATTTTAAATAATTATATCGATTAAAAAACAATAATACATCGATTAAAAGATACGTCAATTTATAATATTAGTTTATATTAGGCAGGATTTTGAGTTATTTCATACAAAAAATATTTTCGTCATGAGGGCTTTCGTGGCACAGGGACGCTGCGAATGTAAACATGACGGGTTGTAAGTTCAATCCCCACTCGAGGCAATGTACTTTTTAATATTTTCAGTTTTACTCTGGCAACACGGCAAAACGCTTAGTACGTACACGTAGCTGCGCCCACGCCTGAAATTCAGCTGAAAGTGGGGAACGGAACGGAGTATCCTAACACTTTAGGTTAGTTCCCATGTTCCTTCTGCCATGTGCGGGGTTTTCGAATGAGCAACACAAGTACCTGCGAGTTGAAGTGCAGCGCGGGGCGGCCGGGCGCGGGCAGCAGCGGCGGCCGCGACCCGCCCGGCGACGACACGCTGCGCGACCGCGCCTGCGCCGCACACATTCACACTTACACACTATCTAAACATTCTATATCTCATTGGAGTGAGTGTCGAAGCCACAGCGATATATATATACAAAATATATATGTAACATTTAATTGTAATATCTTTTAATTGTATTATCGTTTCGACATATATGCACTCTCTTTCAATCCAGCAGTCTGCAAAAATAGTACCACTCGATTAATACTTACACTTAATGCTTCATTGAATTGCCTCTCCTCCTCCATCTCTAGAGACGATTCACTTTCTGATAGATGCCGACACAACGCCTCACGTCGCTCAACCTGTTGAATAAATTTAATTTATAGTCAAAAAAAAGATTGAGGTAAGACCATATTGAGGTAACATAATATATTTTATTTTTATGTCTTTTCTTGTGGCCTGTCGAGGCTTATCGTGGCGCATCGGCACAACAGTGCGACTGTAACCGACAGGTTCTGGGTTCGATCCCCAGTCGAGGAAATGAAATATTTAATATTTTCAATTTAAATATTTAATGTTTCATTTCTTCGCTCTGGTATATAATTAAGCAAAGCGCGGCGTTGAGTTCCGCCACTCAACATGCAATGCCTCAAATTCGGCGGAAAGTGGGGAACGGAAGTGGAACGGAGTGTCTTAACTCTAGGTTCCCGGGTTCCCTCTGCCTACCCTGCCTCGTGCGGAATACAGCGTGAAGCTGAGTGAATGTCTTTTCTCTGATAACACGACATAATGCAGCGTAGAAATCCACCACACAAAACTCAGTGTCTTGAAAATTGTATCGAAGATAGGAAACGGATACTCAGTTACACATAAGTGTCTTTGCCCATCTTACTATAATACAGTAGTTATATTGAACAAGAAATCTTTTAATACCTCTTGTTGTAATTTTCTATGAAGGCGCAGATTTTCTTCTCGAATGTGTTTTTCTTCTAACGCAAAACGCTGTATCTTTTCCTTGTTTTCGTTCTGTGAGACTGCTAACTGATTCCTGTTGAGACATGTAATTTAGATTTATTTTGTGTAACTATTTGTTTGTTTTTTTTTTTTTTTTTTGCTGTGGCATCTTAGGACTGTCGGACTATAAACGAAATAATCGTGGGTGCGAATAGTGCTTGAATTAAATGATTATTATTCAAGCACTATTCGCACCCACATTGGTCGAAAAGTTGGAAAAAAGAGTACATAAATTCCGTCAGCTAACTCGGCTAGAAGATAAATATAATTTCAAAAATTATCTTAAAACATCAACCATAATAGTCTGCAAATGTATTTTTTAAGGTGCTTGTTTTTAGAACAATAGACAGTGAGAACTAATACTGTTAAATAATTTTGATTTCCATTTTCAGCTCATTATAAAATAAAGTAGAATTTAAAAAAAATTTTTTTTAGCTCAACCTGTATTCAACATAGACAGAAGACAGAAAAAAATCAATTCAAATATCAAGATACTCTATTCTACTTTCTGTCTGTGTCCTAGACACTCTGTATTCTAGTCATGTTCAGTATCTGAACTCCACATCACACTCCTGTCACATCACATCCTGACAACTGTCCTATTTTTAGTTAATTGATGTAAACTTAATATAATCTAAAATACGGCTTGAAAATAAATCATTACACTAACAATTGCGTATGCAATGGTTAGTAGGTATTACTAAAATTTATTAATTTTAACATAAATAATAAAGTAACGTTACCTTAATTTAACGACCTCCGAGCGTAATGTTTGTATGTGATTGCTTAAATTAGATGCAGTATCTCCATTGCTAATGTCCCTGGCAAGACAAAGTTATTTCATTATTACATAAAGCACAATTACAAAATAGTCAAAAAAGAAAATCCTTAAATCATCATCAGGTTCACGTTAGGAATATTCTAAAAGACTTCCTTGCAATGATAAGTAGATAACAACAGCTATATTAATAAATGTGATATATTAATAAATATTTTTAAACAACATATAAAAAGCAGAAATTGAATTTTTAGAAAGTGCGCAAATGCTTTTGGTCTATGTTACTAAAATATTAGAATGTGTTAAGAAAATAATTTTAACGAGATTTAAGAGTGTTTATAAGTTATCTACCTGGGGCTGGCTGGATCGGAGACAGGTTGGTCCAGTCTTATTTGAAGGGAACGTTTTTCAGCTTCTAATTTATCCATTCTCTTCCAAAGCCTATTTACTAAAGCTTCTTGTTCTTGTTCTAGTGTATTTTCTAACTCTACCTGTGTAGTGATAATAAAGTTATAGATATATAAGCTTGACGCTGTATCCCGCACGAAGCAGGGTAGGCAGAGGGAACCTGGGAAGATAGTGTAAAGACACTCCGTTCCACCTTCCGTTCCCCACATATAGATATATAAGATGCATTATTTTTCGTAAATAATTACGATGCCGTTGTTGTGCAGCGGCACATTGTCGAAAGATATAGTCGTGGTTTGATTCTCAGTTGGGAAAATTATTTATATTCAATTTCGACCAGATTACAAAATAAAGTGCGGTGTTATGTTCTCCCATTGACCACCACACAAAATTATGGAAGCAAAAGTGGAATAATTGTGTCTTAACACCTGCCTATCCACCTCTTTATAAGCAGCAGTATGACCTATGTCTTCATATGATTTCAATAATAATTTTATAGGATAAAAGAAATGTTATAGTTCCAAAAGATTCCAAAATGCTTGCGTGATTGTCAGTATATGGCTATTGTAATAAGATATGAATATTATGTATAAATAATGATTTATGGAAAACTACACTCTAAAAACCAACTTTTTACATTCCCAGGGTTTGAACAACACTTTAAAAATTATAAAAATATTCTTATACATTGCTTGAATAGAAAATAGCACTGATATATTGTAAATATTCAGAAGTTGTGGTCAAAGTGTCAATTAGAGAATTGTCTTTACAATTGGAAGTTATTCAAAAGATTTAACATTCTGCCAGTTCACTAAAGTAGTTTTAGATCTAAACACAAAATTCTCATATCAATATATTTAAATTATGCCTTAAGGCATCTTTAGGTCCTCCATCTCCTTAGTTTCATGCTATTATATCCCTAGAAGAGTTGGCAGAGAGAATGAAGCACCAAACGCTATGGTATTACATAGAACATAATAAACATATATTTAGGACTAGAGGGCAATCTATTTTATCTGGTCTTCTTTTTTTTCTTTGTTAAGAACAGTGTATGTTTTTGATCAAATTCTAGTTCCATTTATGCTGTAACATATAATTTCTATATACAATTTCTTCAGAAAATTCTTTGAGTTTTACAATAATTACACTGGCGGTACTTTGTACCATACTGTACACAACAGCCACTTTAGTTTTGTTATATATTTAAATATTTTAAAGTCATACCTTTTCCCTGCGAAGTCTTTCTAAATTTGTCTGTTTTGCAAGAGTTTCTGCTTCTAATTTTTCAATCTTACGCATTAATTTATTAACCAAACACTCTTGTTCTTGCTGTAAAGTCTGCTCCAAACGACATTTCTCTTGGCGTAACTGAAAATTTATACAAAATTAAATAATAATAATCTCACTTTATTGACAAGCATAAAAATATTGTTTAGAATGAGATATTGCGCTCGGTGTCAAAGGTAATGTCGGAATGTTAATTTATAAAATAACACGTTCTTCTGACACTTCGTCTTTGAATTAGGGTAACACGCGAATTGACACTTGTGTTTCATAGAAATTGTGTCATATAATTTCATTTGTCAAGATTTTTTGTCTAAGATGTGAAAAGTGTAATGCATTTTACAAACTCAATAATACTCAATGTATAGGGTGTCGTCGTATTTTCGTACTTTTAGTGTTAATATTTCCTAGAGATAATATACTTCGCTTCTCACCTATCGCTGAATTTTCAGGACATAGCAAGTGAAGAATTCTATGTCGCCTTTTTTATTGTACTACAGCGAGGAAATGAAAATATTAAATAAATCATTCCGTAAATAGGACTCAGGAGCTCATACTCGTTGGTGTTTACTCTTATTTTTCTTCTACCTTACAAAATATTACCACAATATTTTTTTAATAATTGTCATTCACAAAAATACTTAAAAATGTCGTGTTAGTTCATACTGTGAAATACAAATATTATTATTTGCGTTTCAGAACTGACCAACATTTGTTGTTACAAAGCATAATCAAATTAAGTATAAATAAAAAAACTTACTGGTGCTATAAAAATAATCAGCATAATTCTTATTGCAATAAGAATTATACTAATTATTTTTATTGCATTATAGTAACTATAAATTAGCTTAATTTTAAATACTTCATATCAATTTTAAAGTCTTACTGACTTTATCATATAGTATATTATATCTATAGTAACTAGTATAATGCAATATACTATCTAAACATTTAAATCTTTTGTTATTATAGGATTTAAAATACTAAATTTGAAGTGGTCATAAGAAAATATCAAGAAATTTATATTAATTAATTAGTTAGTATTGAAAGTAAGATAGAATAAGAAAATGTAATTCATTTGATATAAGTCAATTACCTGGTTTAGTTTACGAGAAAGATCATTAGTCAAACACTCCTCTTCTCTTTCATAGTGATGTGCAAGGGTTTCTTTTTCTTTCTTCAGAGCTTGAATTTTTTTCAATAATGTGTTTGAAATATATTCCTCTTCTTGTTCAGCTTTTGCTTGCTAGTAAAACACATTTTCAAGTATTATTATTTTTTAATCTGCATCCCGCCTTAAACAGGGTAAAAAGAGAAAACCTACTTTTGTTGAAAAACTTTATTTTTTACATTTTTATCAATTTTTAAACATTCCCAGACTGTTAGACTAGATTAACAGACTGTGATAACAAAAATGATTGATTCTTTAAAGTGAAAATAAAATACACAAACATTTATTAAATAAATTAAATCATTTTAAATGTTACTATGACAAGCAGATTCAATCATGGTGTGATCTTTCATTAGTGCCATCTTAATTATGAACTCAATTTCAATAAAAATTTATAAATAATTGCGAAAATGTTGAGTAAACAACATAAGCAAAGGAAACAGTTGTAAATGAAATTAAATATACAAAAAATATTTTTATATAAAATTTATGCATAATCAAGTTACTCACAATCATTACTAGGTCAAAAATAAATGTCTACGAAAAATCTAAATAATTATATAAATTTTCATGACTCACAATTGACACTGAAGCTTGTCGCAATGCTCGATTTTCCTCCTGCAAAGCCTTGACTCTAAGCTTATATGTATCAAGCTCTACTTTTAGTACCCTGCAATTTTTTAATATCATTTCGGTGTACATCTTAAAATAATGTTTACTGTCGCTTTAACAACTTAACGCTAATATAACTAAGTAAAGAAATAGTAAACTTTTATAACTTATATACTTATTAAAATACCAACCAAGAAATATTTTGTTCAGAATACTATATCTTTATAAATATTACAAAACCAATACCTATTCTGTTGTTGCAGTGATTCAATTCTTTTTTGCAATTGATCTCGCGAAACTGTGCTTGGTGGAAGCATAGCTCCGCCGTCAAGAGAGCTTGAATCGCTTTCAGATGCTGAATCGCCCATTTTGTTACCTTAAAAGTAAATAAGTATAAATTAATATAAAAAATATGGATATATTTATATTAGAATTTGCATTAAAAATACCTGGAGAAATCACTGTATCATCCATTTGCACGGGTCCTTTGGATATAGACGGCGACAAAATGTCATCAAATAAAATAAACCAAACAAAATATTCGTAGAATTTTACTACTAATTAACATTAAATTAAGAGCCGATAACTTTTTGTAATAAACTTGAAAGAAGTAAACGTATAAGATACTAAAATAATTAAGCCAATAAGAAAAATTAAATCTCGAATAGTATGTCTTTATGTCTTCCAGTCATTCCAGAATCCAGATATTCTATCATCTATGATTATATTTTTTTTAATTCTCCATCAAAGACTATAAAAGTTACAGATAAACATTCGTTGTATCAATGAATTAAATTTTATTTCGAAATATATACTCGGGAACATAAATATTTATAGTTGTCTAGAAACAAAAAACTTTTATTTAATTATCTCATATATAATATAAAAAAGTTTTAATTTAAATTCAATCATTTTTTATATAATTACCTCACAGAGTGCTTGCCTTTTAGCTTGCGAGATCTTGTCGCTGATCAGCTCTCAAAACATAAAACTGAGGGAGTTCGCAGCATATATTAACGACATGTTTATATGTTGGCTTCTATCCAGTATTTCGCATAAATTCATGACAAAAACGCTTATGATGGCCTCATAGGTGCCCACAAGATCTAAGATTTTAAAAGCGTGTATTACGGTGACCACACCCAAATAAACGCGTGGCTAAACAGGTATTTTAGCGGTGACAGGGAAATACGTGACCGTAGCGTTTGGCGTTCCGTTCTCTCTGCCTACCCCACTAGGGATATAGCTTGAAGCTAAGTAAGTAGTAGACAGGGAAATAATACGACTTTTTGAGAACCTGCAATTGACAACTGATAGAGTCCTTGAGCAATATCTTCTCCCGGAATTATTGATTGACTTCAACGCCCATCACGCCGAATGGCTTAATTCTCGGTCCACTCACTTCGCGGTGAGGAGTGCTCAGGAATTTACCCTGGCTTATGTCTTGTCACAACTGGTACATTTTCCTACAAGAATACCACATATCAAGAGCCATACGAGTTTTATATTGGACCTTCTGCTGACCTAATGTCCGGATGGATATTCAATTTTACTATTTAGGATATTCAGTTTCACTATGTCCTAGACATTCAGTTTCCACTCGGCACATCCGACCATTGCCTTATCTGGACTCAAGCACTCACGCACAATGCACACACCTAACCCTCAACCAGAAGACTGGGATGGATTACAACAATTCTTCGCACCGTACCCATGCAGACAGCTCTACTTCACATCCGAAGGTCCTGACACCCGCCCAGCTGCCATCTCTGAAACGAAACTGGTATATATACTGGATATGAAATATTTTATTCCAAAGTCACTATTTGCTGCGAGGACAAAAAAACGACCGTGGTTCAGAATGGAGCGTGTGATCAACGACCTGAAAAAATAAACTACCTGATTAGCGACCGTCAATATGGTTTTCGCCACAAACAGCTCAACTGGTGAACTTCTCGAATGACTCGTATCTGACCGTTGGTTCAATGCCATTGAGAGTGAAGGTGAGGCATTGGCGGTTAGCCTCGATATAGCGAAGGCCGAAGACGGTGATTGCTCCGAAAGCATGGATATAAACGCTGGTGTCCCACAAGGCTCCGTACTTTTCCTGACACCGTTCTGACTTCTGCATATTATTGATATGCTGTCTATCGATGGCATTCATTGCTATGCAGACGATAAGACCGGAGACGCGCTATACACAGACCGTTCAAACATCTCGTTGTGGAGCAAAGTCACGAAAAACTTGGGTCGGGACAATGTAGTCCGGTTCAACCCCTCCAAAATGCAGTTTGTGCGTTCACCGCTAAGAAAACCCTATTTCTTGTAGCTCCATAATTTCAGGACACGACCCTTACCCTCTCGAAGAGTATCGGTATCTTTGTCTACGTTGACATATTCAGTGACAGTTCCGTAGTTCTGAAGTTACACAGACAGTTCTGAAGTCACCTAGAAAGCAAGGCCAAGCTGGCATCTAAAAAACTGGGTATGTTAAACAGAACGAAACGGTACTTCACCCCGGAGGAAAAATTCGTATTATATAAATCGAAAATCCAGCCTCATATGGAGTACAGTTTTCATCTCTGGGTGGGAGCGCCATCATACCAGCTTGAGCCTTTTGACTCGGTCCAAAAAAGAGCTATGAGACTTATCGGCGACCTTATACTTACAAGCGATATCAAGCCTCTAAGTCTAAGAAGATATTTTGCTTCTTTGTGCGTACTCTTCCGCTTGTATAATAGATCGTGTTCCGAGGAATTGTTCGACATGGTACCCACGACCACTTTTTATCATGGCACCGCGCGCCATCAACAGGGAGTTCACGCTCACACGTTGGAGCTACAATGGTCCCGCACAGTTCAGTTTCAGAGGAATTTTCTCCCACGGACCATCCGATTGTGGCCTGTATTTTGTGCCGAGGTTCTCCCGGTGAGCTACAATATGGGGTTCTTCAAGAGGGGAATTAATAGGTTCTTAAAGGGTCGGCGAGGCGCATGTGATGTCCCTGGTGTCGCAAGCGTCCATAGACCACGGTTACCACTTACCATCATGTGGGCCGTGTGTTCTTTTGGCCACCGTCGTGGTGTAAAAAAAATATTATTCATAAATATAATCAGGCATATCGAGACAGTAGCAGGCCGTAATATTTTTTTCTCATTTGAATTTACTCTAATTATTTTATTTTCTCTAATATTAACCCTATATGGCATATCTTTGACTCTACATCTTGTCTTAATATAAATGAAAGGAATTATATTATAATATATAATATAAAATACATTTTAATGTAAGATAATGTAAAACACAGAACACATTAACCCAATGAATGAATGTAACTACTGGTTTTATTTTGAGTCATATATAAATATAGATTGCTTTATATTTATAATCGGGAGTAAAAAAGTATTTTTCTAAAATTGTTAATATCTACCCGTTTTATGGCATAAATAATCATTTTTCACCGTAATAATATGAATTTCAATTTAAATCTGAGTAATTAATAAATATTATAGAACATTATAATAAAAAATATAAATGTAAAATATATTTAATTATTATTTTTAAGTTAATGACAAATTATTGAGAAATATTATTGTTAACACAGTGTGTGATGTATTTCTTTTTGTTTTGTAAAACTATATTGAGACCGATAAGTAAGGCAACATTAGTCAAATGTGAAAAAAAAAAATATTTGTAAAAAAGTGACACACACGCCATAATGTAAATTGCTTCTAGATTTGGCGTTTGAGTTAAAATTTCTGCATTTTGATGCTCAAACTTACCGTTTTCTGTACACATAAGACATTTAAAATGTCGATAGTAAATATTGGTAAGATTTAGTTCAGTAAATTTACTAAGCCAACAATAATATATGCAGTAAAAGAGTATTTAGGTTCGACTAAAAAGATCGAAGCCATTTCGTTTGGCTCATGTAAACGATTTCGAACACTTTTTTATGTTATTCTGTCTTTACTAGAAGATGAAAAAATATTTGAGATATAGTGAAAGATATAGTGCTTGTGTTTAATGTGGTCGCCATAGTTGAGTACTCACTTGATCCACGAAGTCATTGCTGCTGTTGTTGTACGTAATGGTCAGGGTGTACTAGCGTACAATATATCTGTCAAAGGATTAATTGTTAGTCAAAACTATCTTAGCTTGAATTTTTTTATGTAGTTCTTATTGATTACATATCGTTGATAAAACTATTTTGTAAATATGGGTCTTGGGCGTACCTATAAGTTTCGTAATAAATTAAAAAAAATCAAAACAACAATACTAGCCTTTCCGAATTATAAAAATTATTTCACATAACTGTTGTTATTGTTATGGATTATCCACCTAGTATGTTTTGTGTATATAGAACATTATTTTAATTCAAAACATAGTTATATAGTTTTAAATACTAAAGGATATACCTTTATTTTTTTACCATTCAGGCTAATACCTTGCAATGGCTCAATATTACCAAATAGTTGGGCAAGGACAATCATTAACTCTAGAAGATTTACAAAGATATTGTCCCAATCTAATATGTTCCGATGGAATAATAGTCAATCAAGATGATCAGCAATATCCACAACAGCAGGTGGGATATTTATTCTATTAGTTATATAATAGAATTATGAGGAAATAGATCAATTAGTTAACATATTTTTTTTAATATAAAGGTTGTAGTGCAACAAGCTGAACAACCTAGTGATATAATTGTAAGTGATGGTGTTCAACCCCAGCTAGTAGTGGGTGATGGTTTACAATATCAACAGCAATATATTATTCGCCATGAGCCACCTTCCCAACAACCTAGACCTGATTTTCAACAGCAGCAGCAACATCAACAACAACAAGCTTTACACAGACATCAGGTAAAGGAAATTAATTAATATTATTTTGTTGTTTATGCAATTTTACTGAGTACAGATAAAAAATTATTTTCATGCCAAAACACCAAAGGTTCAGACTGTAAGCACTACAACATTTGGGAGAATGGGTCTTACTTAGGAAAATGATTTTATTTTTATTTTTTATGCTCTGGTAACTAAAAAGTGTGGACTTGGGTTTGCCACACACAATATTAACATGTCCTATAGACCAGTCAGAATGTTGGGAGTGTCTTAACATTAAATTCCTCTCTCCTTCTCTACTATAAGAGGTTTTCAGCATAAAGCTATAAAGAAAGAAAAAAAAACTTTATTTGTAGGTTTACTACACATCTGATTTGCCTATGGATGCACAAGTTGCCCTGCAACAGACTCACCAGATCATAGATGCATCACAACGGCCACCACATGTATGTCTGTTGATTAGATTGAATGTCCTGAATTGTATATAACATGACATTTGCTCTACGCATGCTAAGACATTTTATGTAAAATTTTCAGTTCCATTTAAGTTGATATTGGATTTTATTATTTGCTGTATATAAATCTGCTTTTAGATGTAGATGACTATTTTTAACAATTCAACTAATTCATTCTTACATACATGCTAAACATTATAGAAATGTATTTTTCTTATATATGTAATTAAAATAAATTTTGCAATCAACCCAGAAACATATTTAAAAAACTGAGCTCCTAAATAAATGAAAGCAGCAGTAATTGATTGATTATATTGATATCAACATATTTATAATATGTTGAGTTTCCTTTGGTTGATGCACATTATAAAATTATACCTAATCGGGTCATAGTTTATTTATTTTTTTTAAGCATATTCTGGTTACTGCTATGAGTTTGTAATAAATGATTTTAATATATTGAATCAAATTTTGTGGTATAAAAAAATTATAAAAGTTATTTACAGCTCTTATTCTTTTCCCCTAATTTTCTTGATAGAATTATACTTATATTTTGATTATTTCGTTCAGAACTACCTTTTGTTACCTAAAACAAACATGCTGCTTACTAACAAAACTTCATAGAAATCATTTGTAGAAAAAGTAATTGACTTTTATATAATATACTAAAGTAGGTGGAGGCTCTTAAACACCCTTCTAAGTTTTGAAATACCAATGTATTTCATAAAATGTCAAGTTTAAACAAAAGTTCTTAAATCAACAATCCATTATTAAGTTTTTTTTAATTATTACCTTTAGAAGGAGAACATTTACTAGAATTTGCTTTCACAAAAATTCACTAGACAATCTTAAAATAATAATTGTAAGCACTCAGCTAAGTCTTTTTTAATTTTTTTACCTTTTTACTCAAATTATATCAGTCTATAGTTTTTCCCCTTATGATAATATTTTTAAATTAATTTTAGCATATGTATAGTTGAAATTTCTTATACTACAATTAAAATCCAGTGAAACCTAAAAAAAATTGTTTAAATCTTCACATTTTTTGTTTTTTTTGTTTTTGTTATTACATTTTAAAAATTTTCAATTAAATAGTTGGTGAGCCCTGCACACGTATTGTCTCAGCCGACTGTGATACATCCCGCACAACAGCCACCACCTCAGCCTCCACCTTCACCAGCGCAACATGGACCACCGCAAACAGTTAGTGTTTTTATTGTGTTGATTATCATATCATGGTGTGTTGTGTGTACAATTCTTAGTTGGGGGAATAAATTATTTTCCTCTTCTCGCTTTGGTAATAAGACAAAATGAAACTGTAAATATAAAATACAGATTTAGTTTTTTGTTTGTATGCTTTTACTAACCTTGTACATTTATCATCTATTTATAGTTTAGATAACATAGATTGTCTTGTGGCAAATTATTCCGTTTTTTTATTATATAAATGGCATGTATAGCATTGCAATTAATTCAATGATATATTTTGATATTTTTACATATTTATCAACATTCTTAATGGATTTGTAAAGATATATTATCTCAACACTCTGTATGGATTCAAGACATTTAAATTTTATCTTACTACAGTGGGTAAATGGAAATAATTAATTGCTTTGTAGGGGGTCAATTATAATTATCATTATTTTCGTATGACTTTTTTGAGGTTCATAAAAAATACTGGTTTACATTTTTACCTATTGTTTGAAATATAATAAGATAAATGAATCACTCACTCACTCAGCTTCACGCTATATCCTGCTCATGGCGGTAGGCAGAGGGAAATGGAAACCTTGTGTTAAGACACTCCATTCCATTTTCATTTCCCACTTTCCGCCAAATTTGGGACATTGCGTGTTGATTGGCGCTTTGCCTTCTTAAAAGAGCAAAGAAATGAAAACAATAAATATTATTTTTTTGAAAATATTAAATATTCCCCCTTTAAAGAAATTAGATATTTCATTTCCTCGAGTAGAGATCGTACCCACAGCCTATCGTTTACAGTCGCACGCTTGTCCCGCAGCGCCACGACAGGCCTGACAGGATAAATAAATATTATGTTCTAAATTGATATATTAATATTTCAGCCCCCACAACAGCAACAACAACAACCACAGATGTCGCGCGCGTCACCGCAAATCATGCAGCACCTTCAGCACCATCAACAACAGATTCACTTACAGCAATTACAACAACAACAGTTACAACATCAGATACAACAACAACACCAACACTTACAGCCCCAGCAGATACAGCCGCAGCAGATACAACACCAGATAGTGATGCATACTGCTTATGTTAATCAAGCTGTAAGTTTTTAAGTTAAATTGTAATATGTAGTAAATTTGCTCAAAAAGAAACAAATTATTTATTTTTTTGTTTTTTTTTTTTTATTTGACTATTTTTGACATTTCCTTTACACGGTTTTTTTTTATATTAAAATTGTATATGTGCTTTATTTAATGGTCCAATTTTGTAATTGTAAAGTGTCGTATAATCTATTACCCAACATGCTTTCTCTGAAGTATCTTAATGCTAAATTCTCTTTACTTATCCATAATAATGCAATCCGCGAGATGATGACAATAAAATACGATAGTAATTTAATTGTTTTTATCCTGTGTACAGAAATTTGTTTCTTCTCTATATAAACGATCACGTTTTTATTCTATTCCTAGATTACAAACGTGTTGTGTGACGTAAATAATTATTCTCCCAATGGAGAATCGTATTCTCCATTGGGAGAATAAATTATTTACGTCTTCTCGCTTTGGTAATAAGACAAAATAACACTGTTTAAATAATTTAATTGTTTGCTTGTATGCTTTCACTCACCATGTCCATTTATATATGTATTCTATTCCTAATATTCTTACATTGGTTAGAGATTACATGTTGAATAGTGGAACTCAACATAACACTTTGTTCTATCAGAGAAGGAAAATCAAGATAATTCATTCCCCTAAGTGAATTGATCCCACTGCTACATATAAAATCAAAAGATTGCTTGCTCTGTGTTGAACCTGTATTAGTCCAATAACGCTACGAATAGACTACAACACTATACAGTTGGACTGTAAATAGTGTATACATCGAATGTCAGAACAAACGCGAGGGTCTCCAATTACAAAATTGATTGTGTCACGATAATTAGTGTCGCAATAATCGCTGTGTGAACTCATTGTTTTAGTATAGTTGAAAAATTTTCTAACAGTATAAAATTTTCCGGAACATTGAAAATTTTAAAGCACACAAAATTAATTTTAAGTTTGTCAACGGCTCCGATAATTTCCATACACACAAACATCATATAAGTATAAACACGACCACTACTATGAAATTCTATTATTTTCAGGGAACACCAACTCGCCCAGCTCCACCGAGGTTATTAAATCAAGCGCTGAACAATCAAAGTGGAGTAACGTTAGTACGGACCCCCAGACAAGTACGGCCTCGACGTCCCGCCATGAGAAGCCCAATGCCTACTCCGCCTTTACAAGTTGCTCCTAGACTCCTTAATCCTCAAATACAACAAGTGAGTATTGGTATATATAACTTTTAAGTAAAATTCTTATTAGCAAAACTTATTATTATAATAACCATTAATTACATTTATAAGTCTTAATAACGATATAATTTCGTGCATGCCTTCCGGCAAAAATCGCGGTGGCATTGCATGTTGAGTTGAACAAAAATACAAATAAATAATTACTATCCCATAGGGATTGAACCAACAACTATTGCATTTATTGACAACACTGTTTGGCCGCGCCTTTTATCTATACCTTTAATAAATCTGTAACTGATCGCTGTCCGTACATGGAAGATATAAAAAAATCTTGCAGGTGACCTATGTTAATGTTATAGTACCTAAGGGGCCATCCATTAATCACCTGATGTTTTTTGTAGCGTTTTTAACCCCCTTTCTCTTCTTGGTGATACATAGTGAGGTTTAAACTTATTAATTACTTACTTATATGTATGTACACGTGATATCTTACTGCAACCCAAAGGGTAAGGCCTCTTGTGATATTTCGTGATTTTTGCCGAACCCCCTTTCCGAACCTCATGTGATTAATTGACGGCCCCTAAGTAAAATAGTGACCTTTAAAATGTTGTCTGTTTGTCTGTCCGTTTGTATGCGCTAATCTCAGAAACGGCATGCAGTTTATTTTTTGATAACATTTCTCCAACAGTGTTATTTAAATCGGTTAATAAATAAAAAAGTTACATCAATTTAAAATATTTAGTTTGGCAAAGTTACAAAAATTGTTATATTCATTTAGCTGCTGTGTGTTGTTGAATACATATTTTATTAAATATGATAACTTTATTATCGCAAAAAAGCATTAATCAAGCGAGCGAAGCCACCGGTGGGTCACTAGTAGTATAATAATTAGTTATTTACCCTATTACCGTACAGACACCGCAAACCCCGGCCAGCGCCCGCGGTATGGCCACTAACGGCGCGGGCGCGGTGCGGGCGCGCGTCTCGCGGCCCGCCTCCCCGCGCGTGCTGAACCCGCACGCAGCTCACGCGCAACACCCCCGCCCGCCCAGATCTCGTACGCCGTTGCTTCAGGTATTTATATATTATTGGTTGTAATGGCCACACGACACAAATTCCTCCTGTTGGCTATTTGTTTCTTGGCCGTATACTATAGTATTATTTTCTTATTATATTCTTGCCTCGCCTTTATATTTTTCCGGTATCTAGACACAACGCTGTGTACAAGAGTGCCACTCAACACACAGTGTCTTAAAAATTTTGCGGGTAGCAGGGAACAGATTGTCTTAACACTTGTGTGAAAAAAATATAGTGTAGTATAAGGCCATTAAAAACCTCAGATCGTCAAGTGATTGGCAAAGCGGGTGCCATTTGGGCTCGTACACTGTTGATTTAAGTTATATATTTCAGATTCGATTAGGTTGATGTATGTATCCTTTGACCTGTACACCATTGCTTTACCTTTTTATGTATTTCTAATAATAATATTATTATAGCCTTTTATTTTTCTCTTTCTTACGGCGCAGTGGACAAGCGTGCGACTGTAAACTCGGCAGGCTTGGGATCCGAGTATATTAAATATTTTTATTTCTTCGCTCTGGTAACAAGGCCATGTGCGACGTTGAGTTCCGCCACTCAACACGCAAATTCGGAGGAAAATGGGGAAAAGAATGAAGTGTCTTAACACTAGGTCGCCAAATACCCTCAACCTACCCTGCCGTGTGCGGGATATAGTGTGAACCTAAAAAAGAAGTTCTAACACTAGGTTCCCAGGCTCGTGGCATGTTATATGCGGGATGTATTGTTAATAACAAGCCTACTTCAAATAGGTTTCTCTTTTAATATAGCAAAATAATCACTGAGGTCATCATTCACTAATTATTGTCTATTTTTTTTTTTATATTTAAGAACCAATTCTATTACATTTTTTGTATTGTTAAATAGTGGGCTCCCATTTATCTCTTCCACTTTATTTAGTTTTTATTAAATCCCGTTTTTGTGGCTTTTTAGTTCCTTTTACTCTCAATTTGAACTTCTGTATAAATTATTTTTTTTCTTTATATGGTTCTTACAACTTTTATTAATGGTTGGTTTTCTTATAAATATTTGTTCGTTTTGGCCATGTAGCCTTTGTTTTTATTTTTAATCCTATTAATTCTTTTCGTTTCTTATTTCTAATAGTTTTGTTTAAAATGCCTAAATAGTTATTTTTACTACGCTTTTCGTTTTTAGTTTCGAGACTCGGAGGTCAGAGTAATGATTATTTCTAAAGATTTATAGCATGATTTTTAGATCTTTAGTAATATATATTTTATACTTTAAACAAATATCTGGCGTAGTTAATTATTTTTTTGTCGGTTGTCGTTTACTTGGCTAGCCATAGAAATATAAAAATGTTGTTTTGACAGTATTGCATTGCGTTTAGGACAGATATCCTCAATAATCAGAGGTGAATTGAAGAAGATATTTTTTTAACGGTCTCTACATTGTAATGCGTCTCAGCTTATTTTTCATTATGTTTTTAAATCTAGTGGTATCTAGGTCTTCATTATTGCTAGTTTCTGTTCTTATGCATATAGCAATAGTCTTCCGTCACGTTTGCTTCTAAACTAGGTTGGTTGGTTAAACCTTTTTGCGTGACGTAATATTGCATTAAAATCACCAATAACAGCAGTTTTAATATCTAAAACAGTATCTATCTGTTTAATCATTGTCACAACATTTCTTCTTTTCTTTACTTATTTTTCTCGTTTTAATTATTTATAGCACTTCGACTCTCATTTTTCATGTTAATATTACTACTTATTCAGATATTTCTGAAAAGTTTTATTGTTTAAGCGATTTTCTGACTATGAAGCTCATTCCAAATATCCTTTTGTTCCCCCATTGAAATTGG
This sequence comes from Eueides isabella, assembly GCA_019049475.1. Taxonomy (NCBI): domain Eukaryota; kingdom Metazoa; phylum Arthropoda; class Insecta; order Lepidoptera; family Nymphalidae; genus Eueides; species Eueides isabella. Next base: position 8,629,009 of record CM032393.1, read on the forward strand.
AATACTTCCATTTTACAACCAACTTTTAGTCCTACTTAATCTTATCACATCATAAAGAACATTTTTAAGTGTTGTTGATTGCATGTGTTGATTCTAAATTTTTTCTCGACAGGAAAGTGATCTTACATAGTAGATATACATATTGTTGCTTTGACCAGCGGATAGAGAAAGTCATGTTTTTTTTGTTTAGCAAAATCAGCAACAGCAGCAGCAGCAACAGCAACAACAGCAGCCACACATGCCTCAGCAACAACAGCATCAACAACATCCATTAGCACAACATGTATTAAATCATCCCCAACAAATACAGCAACTTAATCAATTAAAACTAACAAATCAACAGGTTTGTAAGATTATTGTTTTTAGCGTTATTATTTATTATTGTGTACGGATATAAAAATATTTCTGATTATGCCTTAAATTCTGATAATTTAGGTAATCATTTTTGAAAAGATCAGAGCCACAATTAATTGAAATATTTACTAAATCATTTTTGTTTTTACTTTTCAGCAACAAATCCTCATAAACCAACAAAATCAATCTCCAGGACAGCCATCCGCGCGGATCATAACGCCGCAAGGGACAATAGTGACGCAGACATTGCAGACGACGCTCACGCAACACCACACTGTACAAACGAACCAAAACGGACCTCTACCTCAACAAAATATCAATTCAACCCCACAAAGAGCTTCCCCACACCCACAACAAGTTCAACAACAAGTAAAGAAAGTAACAGTTCAACCAAACAACGCAAACGACATGGACGATCTCGAGGAAAGTATAAAAGCGGTGATAGTCCAAAAGAATCCTGTAACAGATAATCAAAATCAACCGCAACAGTTTCAGTCGCCGCCAAATCTAAGACAGAATCACACAGGTCTTCCGCAAAATCAGAGTATCAATCAGCCGCATCAAATTAATTTTAACCCACAACATGGCTTCCAACAGCAATTGTCGTTCGAGCATTCTCATTTGCAACAGCCTCAAACTATTAGTCAATTATTAATGGAGCCAGAAAATCCGGAAGAGGAGAGACAGTTCATTTCTTTGCCGAACGGTCAGAGAATGTCGCTTGCTGAATACAGAAGAATACATTCGTCGCGTGTGTTGACGCAACAGCAACATCAGCAGCAGCAACAACAACAATCTAGGCAAGTCCTACTAGTATTCAATTTTCTAAATAATCTCCCAACCGGTTTGGTGAAGAACGTTTCACGAGTTTGGTTTTTTATTATTTTGGCAGTTTTGATTAATCGAAAACCATACCATAAACCCGAGACACTATAAAAACCGGACGCTCGATAACTTTTGTGCGTTCGCTAAGTAATCCTAAGATTAAAATCGTTAATGACACTGATTATATTACTATATACTTATTATAAAAGATTTTGTATTGACCGAGATTACCGAGAACGGCTATGTGTAGTTAGTTATCTATCTGCTAAATTCGAGCATTATTTGAAAGCTAGTTTTATATATTACGCCTGTGAAAAAATGATAGCTCAATATAAATATTACCTATAATTTGGATATAAACTAGCCATAAAAAGCTAAATTTTATATTGAAATAATGTAATATATAATAAAATTTGATTTATTACAGGGATAGTGGACGTCAAACATTAGTAAGAAGTAAGGAACAACAAAGACCAGTTCAAAGAGTTCATCCAATGCAAACTCAGCAACAGTCTAATCATCTTCTTGGTTTGTATATTTTTTATAAAAATAGGCTATTATTTTAGAAAAGGAAAAATAGATAAAAGTATTTTAAAATAGTTTGTTACACATGAATATAATATTTAAATCCTTGGTAAATATTAAATATGTACTAAAATATGAAATAAGTAAAGTATGTTGTTTTCTCGCCCTCATTTTTTTATACATAAACTACTAGATTAATATTTTCATTTCCTCACTTTGGTAAACCGAGATGTTTTTTTTTGTGGGAATTGGGAGTTGATGTATCCTAACACTAGGGTAAACCTTGCTATACTGCTATTTGTGGGATACAACATAAAGCTATAATAAATCTACATTTTGTAGAAAACAATGAGGCGTTAAGTGGACCGTCAGAACAAACACCTGAACCGCAATCAGCCAAAATGTTAATTTTCTTACAAAATGGAGAACAAAGACTCATTACTTTTACATTACCTAAGGAAAGTTGTACACTTCAAGAAGTTTTAGAACAGGTAAGTTTTTGTAATTTGTTGTATAAGATGATGCTCTTGCTCAACAACACAATATCTGTAAACTGGACCATGATTGTGGATTCTGTTTTTTACTCCAGGAAATGAGTTATTCTGATTTCCTGGCTCTTATCATCATCGGCAAGGAGTATTTATTATGATTGTTCAAAAGAATGATATTTTATATACATATATTCAGTAATCTTTTATGTCATGATTATCTCTCATTATAATCCACTAATAGTCTGTCGTCATGTGGTACTTTAGTATCGTCTTCCATTATCTTCATAATTTAGTGAACCTATTCTCCTTCATTCAATGAATTTTAGCAGGGCTCTCACATTTTGATAAACAAATTTAAATTCCATATGAGATTTGCAGACGATGTTGGGGACCTAATATATATTTTTAGTTTTAGTGTTGTAATTATAAATACTTATATAATAAAGAGGAATTGTCTGACTTTGTACTTTTCATAATGACTGGTAATTTAAAATAAAAAGAATCATAATAATTATAACATATACATATTTGTTAATGACATAACATGTTTGTTACAGGTTAATGTTCCTTTTACGGTTGATACTAATATACAGTGTATGCAAAATACTAATAGTGAAATAGATTACTTTGTATCTGTAGGCTCAACTACTAGAATTGAAGATATGTTAGAAAATCATCCGGTGAGTATATGTATATTTAATGTAATTATTTTATTGCCTTATTGTGCTCAGTTGGGATGTATTGATACTAATTGATACTTTATCTTAACCAACAAAGTTTACTAATTACGTACTTTTGTATCTAAATATTAATTTCTTTACAGATGCTAGTTAGAGAAATTAATAATAGAAATTCCCCGAGTGTATTGCCACAAGCACCGAATAGTGAAATATCAACTCCTGAAAAAGGACCGTGTCCTGAAAATAGTATGTATTTTATTTTTAAAATTATTTTTAAACTGTTTTTTGGATTTAGGCTTTAATCAAATATGTGATGAATGTTTTATATTCTTTCGAATTAAAACATAAATGGTTAATCAAGCTGTCGCAATAAAAAAGCTGACTCACGACATCGATTATTATTTCGAGTTAGTACTGATGTCATTTTGTTTAAGGTGAACAAATTATTATTTAAGACAATAGTACGACATCTAATTCTGCCAATTAACGTCCTGCGTCTGAGGTTTAAGTGAAAAATACTCAACTTTTCATCAACAAAGAACATCTTGTCACCGAGTTCTTTGCCCCTTACTATAAGCTGTATGCAATGTTAAATAATATATCATTGATACTAAAAGTATCATAGATATTTGGCAAATTTTTATCGATGAGGCCGTGGTAGCGCAGAAGTACGAGCGAATGACTGTAAACACTATATTATGGGTTCTATTCTGTTCAAGGAGAACGAAATATTTAATACTTTTATTACCTTGTTTTTATTCTTCGTAATGAATTCTTACGTCATTAATCCCGCCACTATTGACGTAAGAATTCATTACGAAGAATAAGGAAAGAATGTAACTCAATAGCATGTTCCCAAGTTCCCTACACTGGCGAAATACAGCCAGCGATTTTTTTTTTCTTATTTGTATATATGATTTTTCTGTGTACAGTAAACAATAGTCCGTCGTCTCCCGAGCAGCGTTCACCCCCACCACGTTATGTTGAAGGCATGTTGGCTGTATGTAAATTCTGTGGATACACCGGCTATGATTTTAGCAGATGTGAACGGTATGTATTATATAATATACTCTTTATTTCATTTTCTAATTGAATATATTAGAAATAATAATTATAATTAAAATTACATTTGTTTTCATACTTATATTTTCAGTTTGTTATAAACTTTGAATTTTATATTGTCCCTATTACATTTTAAACATTTCAGTCTCAGTACACATATAAGGATTGTTTTGTTTTTATTTCCATTGATTATAGTCTTGTTTTTCAGCTGTAAAAGAGTGTTCACTGAAGAACCAAAAAGTGTCCTTGCAAGTAAAAAAGTAGAACAAAAGAAAAAGGAACCTGAAAAATCACTATTAGATAAGCAAATGTAAGTTATATTTTATTTCTATTAAATGTGAATGTAATTCTTTAATTGGGACATCGCAATAATAGTTATTTTTTGGCTAAAAGATTATATATTTTTCCTAATGTTTATTAAATAAAAAGGCAAAGCCGTTGTCATGGTGCAATGGCACACTCTGCTAACGCGACGTTCTTAAATTCTATTTTTGCATGAGGATTTTTTTTTACCTCCTCTTACAAAAAGTCAAATCAAATCTCGGAAATAGGGCAGAATACAGAAAATGGGGTGTTTTAACAAAAAGTTCCTTCTGCCTACCCTGCCATATGCGGAATACAGCACTAAGTTAAAAATAAAACAAGTATAATAATTCTCAAAATATATAAAAAAATGTGAAGTTTTTGTCAATATGTTTTTTTTTCAGTTCTCCTGATACTATTAAGTTAAATTTATTGAAGACAGTGAAAACTTTAAATAATAAAAATGTAAGTAAATTTTATTCATTAAATAATTATTTGGTCCTGTATTTATATAGTAAAATATTAAAACCTCCCCTTCATAAACACATATATTTTTAAAATGACATTAATCATAATGTGGTATATATAATTGAGAAAGGTCGAAAATAAAATTCCAGATAGCAAATTGAAATTGGATAATAAATGCTTCAGATAGTTTGATTATAATTTTTTCACCATCAAGTGAAAAATTATAATCAGACTCTGTCAGTAGTTACTCTTATTTTGAATTGAATATAATAAATATTAAAAGCTAATAATCTTATTGGTTTATTATTTTTGTAAAAAAATTGAATTAACCTGTTATCACATTTTTAGGCTGTTCAAGACAAAAAACCGACGAGAGTAAGGAAACCGAGAGGAAAGCAACCTGACCCGGAGCCAGTTATATTGACTTTAAGCTCAGATGAAGAAGATTCTAATAGTTCAATATTTAATAATCATGTAAGTTTTTATTATGTTATTCCAAACTTAGGAAAGAAAAATACTAAATTAAAAAACATGTAAAAATTTTAACGTAGCGGGATTTGAACCAGCGCCTCTTGGAATACTAACAACATAAATAAATTGAAACAAATGTATAAGAATTTCGACTTAGCTTGATGAGAACGTATGGTTTAGTTAGTCTGCGCGCTTGGATGGTTTCCAAGTGGCACGGGTTCAAATCCCCCTACATTAAAATTTTTATACGTTTTTAATTTACTAATCATATAAATCACTTTTAATATACTTGTAATTTTTTAGCTAGGCAGAGGGAACCCAGGAACCTAGTGTTAAGACACTCCGTTCCACTTCCGTTTCCCACTTTCCGCCGAATTTGAGGCATTGCGTGTTGAGTGGCGGAACTCAACGCCGCGCTTTGCCTTATTACCAGAGCGAAGAAATGAAATTTATTTATATTTAAAATATTAAATATTTCATTTCCTCGATTGGGGATCGAACCCAGAACCTGTCGGTTACAGTCACACGCTTGTGCCACTGCGCCACGACAGTCCTCACATTAATTGATTGTATTCCTCTATTATATGTAACACATTTTATATAACTTAGAAACATTATAACTATCTCATGCTAAATGATAATTCTGGACATTTCTCTTTGGAAACCACAAATTTGAAAATCCCTCCCTTTAAATATGCTGACGATGTAAATAAATTATAACAAATGTTGAATACTTTAATTGTAATTCGAACTAGCTTAATAAAAGTGTGGTTTTGTGGTCAGAATACTTACACAATTTTCAAGCAAAAAGTACCAATCAACTCACACACTTTTTAAATTAGAAATCTATAATTTATCATATTAATGTATTGAATGAATAAAAAATAAATATTTTTATTGTATTAGTATAGATGCTAACTATGTATAAAATACATTACAAACATTGTAACAGATTATTTTCTTGTATGCAGCAGGAACAATTGGCTAACACAAAGGAACCATCGTTAAGTGAAATCGAGGGCAGTAGTTCAGATGGTGTTGATAATGATAACGCAGATGGTAAGACATTTTCGGTTTTATAATATTTGAAAAAATTACAGTTACCTTTTTTCTTTTGCATTTCTAAATATATTCAATTGATTTCTTTTTTTTTTTTTAAATAAAAAGTTACATGCATTATTGTTATTAGTAGTATCAAATAAATATTCAATTCAATGACCCTAAGAGCACAGACAAAAGTCAACCTTCTAAGTAAACGAAACCAATAGTCATGATCGCCTGTGCATTGTTTTTGCTGCATTTGGTATGAAATTCGGTTCGATTTTACATGATTTATATTAGCCTTCTGGATTCTATGAGTTATGCAAGATCAAGAGCCGTGTTCTGTATGCCATAGTAACATAGATTCAGTAAAAGTTTTATGGTCTTGGTTTCACAATCAAAGGCTTTGGATAGATCACAAATAACTCTAACCATATTGTACGACCTCCCCAATGCGTCATAGATGTGCTTAAGAAGTGCATCACTCTCATTCATAGTTGACTTGCCTTTGGTAAAATCATATTGCTCAGAGAATTGTTGCTATGTGTGTAAAGTATGTATATGTATGTAAAGTGAGATATGATCAATATTTTACTTAATAATGGTAGCACCGATATTGGTCTGTAGTTTCCAGGGTCAAGTCTATCTCCACTTTTGAAAAGCGGTACTATTTCACTATCTTTCATCAAAGCCGGAGTTGTACTGGTTTCTATACATCTATTAAAAATAAGAGGAGAAATATTACTTACCAAGCCATTTCACCAGTTTTCTTCAAATTGATGAAATTGATTAAACTTAAAAGCTTTTCAACAATTTTACAGTTTCATGTTGTTATACATGCTTAAAGACAAAACTATGTTTCGATTTGACTACGTTACATGTTTTTACGTTATAACATATAACGTTATGCTAAACAAATAACATATACGTTATATATATTTTTTAATATAGTACTGCTTTAGAGGGAGATGATGGTAGAGGACAATTTACTTTAACTGGTACTTCTGAGAGCCACTTCTGACTCCGAGTCTAGTATTGTTATAATATTTAATCTAATAGGTTCACTAACAGCTCTCAGATCTCCCAGTTGTAATCGTTGTACCATCCCATGTAGATTACATCTTATTATGAGATTTCAAATTTTTTTCTATTATATACAGACTGGATATTAAATCTTACCTTTAATATGAACGCGGGATCATGATTCCACATTTCGAACATTTTGTCACTACTACAGTATATTTTAATGGTTGCCTAGTCACTGAATTTTAAATTTGAATTTTTATACTTTTTTTAAACTCGGTTGACAGTAATTTAAAAAAAAATGCCGCAATATGTCTGGAGCACATTAAAATCTTTTATGTTAATGTGCTCCGGACATGTTTATGTTTGAGACTTTTTTCTGTAACATTACGTAGTGTATTTAAAAAGTATCGCGAATTCAGTGTTTCTTCGATATCATCGAAAAATCGAAATTCGAGTATACATAACCAAACGTCAAAGATCACAAGAAGAACAATGGCTGTTTCCGCACGCCGGCCGCCCAAAATTAGCTCGCATGAGCAAGTCGAAGGTGAAAACAATGAACATTACCTTTTTTGGTAGCCGTGGAATCGTCCACAAAGAATTTATTCCCCAAATCGTTAATCTAGTTTACTTTTGCCAAGAAACCGAAAGCTTGCGAAAACGAGTCGACAGAATGCGCCCAGACATCGCTTGTAACTGAATGCTTCATCACGACAATGCGCCGTGCCACACCACCTATCCCAGCATTTGGCCTTTAAATGGATCACCAATGTTGCAACAGCGGCCTATATTCGCCGGATACGTCACCCTCTGGACTTTTCTATTCCCTAAAACAAAATCAGTGGTCAAACGAACCCATTTTGAGTCGATTACGGACACCCCAACGTCCGAGACGAGGACCCTCTCGCGGACATCCCTGTCGAGGCAGAAATGTTACGAACCTTGAAAAACGCGCTGGAATCGTATAGATACTAAGGGGACTCTTTGAGGGGGATGTAGTATAATTTTTAAATTTTCTGTTTTTATGGAATCAGCATTACTTAATTGTCAAATTTCGTATACATGATAGTAACTTATTTTTTACCGTTACTTTATAAAAAGAAAGCGTAAGCGTATAGCGTAAATATCTTAGCTCAATTATGACTTCATAAAAATATACCAAGTTTTTTTTCATTTATATACATATAAATACACCAAGTTTTTTTTTTCATTTATATAAAAATACACCAAGTTTTTTTTTTTTTTTTTATTTTTTTTTTTTCATTTATATATTATATTGACTGTGGTGTATATTCTTTTTTGCTTCACGCACTCGCACATGACTGGGTAGATGGAGGGACCCTGCAAGAATGTTATTTTTTTTTTAACTATACGTCTTAAAAATAATATGGTATGCTTTCCTGCACCTTAAATCTTGATAACAGTAATCTATTTTACCCATCTCATCCATAATTATATGAAATCTGATGTTGATTTTTAACAATACTATTTAGGTTGTTAGACATTTTAAAATCGTTATACAGAAAAATAATACTGAACATTATATTTACAATATATTCAAGTTTTGATATAAGTAGGTATTTAACTCAGTACTCACAAGTTCCTCGGATACTTATGACAAGAAAAAAGTGTACTAAATCAATCAAGTAAATAAAATACGATAAGATTAAGAAAAAATAAATATAGTGTAGAAAATCTGTGAACGATACTTATTAATGACATCACTGCCACAATATTTTATTAAAAAAATAATTGTCAACATTTTTGTATAAATAATAATTATATAAGGCTTTATACGAAGTAGCGGAAGTACAAATTTTAGATTTGATACCTAGTCAAGGAAATAAAACTATTTATTTTTTCATTACTTCGCTCAGACGGCTTTATTGCGTTATAACTGCCACTCAAGACGCAAAGCGTCAAAAATTTGGCGGAGAGTTGATAATGAAAACATGTTAATGAGGAACGGAGAATTATTTTAAGAAAAGGTTTTTCAGTTTACCCCTCTGCCTACCTTGCGCTATACGGGATACAGCATAAAGTATATATTATACAAATTCATATTTACGCGGCGTTGAGTTCCGCTTCTCAACACGCAATACCTCAAATTCGGCAGAAAGTGGGGAACGGAAGTGGAAAGAAGTGTGAACACTAGGTCCCCATTTTTCCTGTCTACCATGCCATTCTGCTCACAGCGTGAAGCTCAGTATTCATATTTACTAAAAATATTTTCTAGAATTTAACTAAAAAAATCAAATAAATTTTTATTTATTATGATTTAAAAACAAGAACAAAAAATTCCGATACGATCTGATATGGATTCACCGTTTCGCTACGGGTGTGCAGGTGATGTAAATATTTAGTTTCTGAAGTAAGTGTCGAAACAGCCAAGCCATACTTTTAGTGATATGTAGAATTCGTGATGTTTGAGTCGGTAAAGTTAGCCTTTTAGATTCGAAGCTTGGCTCTACATGATATTTAATATCTTTTTCACAGGGCTAATCTTATGTAGTCGTCTTGGCAACATTTTACATTCAATGTTTTTGGTGAAATTTAAGTTGCTAGGCAATCTTTTTAGTATTTATTTTTTTCTTCCTTTTTTGGAATGTATTTCTTGTACATGAGCAGTGCCATCAACTCTTTTTTTCGTTTTTAAATTAAATAACATAAATATAAATATATTTTTTTAAATTATATACCTAACCATAGTATTATATGTTATCGTATTAATTAAGTACTCACAGTCGATTTGCCCACCTCGTCATCACAGGGCATAAATAACTAAGACCTACCATGACACTCTTGATTAAAACGGAGGTTGTTTTAAGTACTTATTAATATTTAACTACTGTCTATAGTCCCATGTAGATTTTCATGTCCTAATGACCTAATTCAAATTTGTGAAAGTCAAAATAAAACTTCCTTACTTATAGCACCTTGATACATTTATATCTAAATACATTTGCATAACGCAAATGTATCAAGCAGGCAAGGCCAACCCGTCAGCCAGGTCAGTCATCAGATCGCAGTGTCCACTCTGTATGAGTTAGTTAGCTCGCGATAGCACGCATGACTAAAGGGACTCGCCGTCTGTGAGATATTGATTTTTGAAGTGGTGTTAGGAGGTACCATTTTAATATTTTCTTGACTTCAATTTTTGAACTATCGGAAACGTTCTTTGTCGTACAAATACCGATGTATTGCTTGCTTGTAATCTTGAACACAGGGAATTCCCCTACAGTCCATAAAATCTCGTATTTATGCAGCCAAACTCCCCCTCTACCCCCGGTGACGCCGTAAAGACCATCCCAGGTCAACAGCAATACAGTCACTCAGGAAAAGAAATGCTTGCAATCAGTCTATTGCGAACAACGATAACGACAACAATGACTTTGCGATATCGAGGCGACTGTGAGGGTCTTCTGCTATATTAGAAGACTATTGCTATTTTTTACCCACGCCATGGATAAGTGGTTCAAACGAAACACAACAGGAGCGGCTTCAATTGATTTAATATTTTTAAATACATAAAGCTAATTAGTATATTGATATTGTGGTGTTCTTATATGTGAAATCAACAGCAATATTTATGTTTTGATTTCTTTACTAGTATGGTTACAAATATCATTGTTTACTTCTCTAGGTGTCTAAAACACCAGCTCTAAAAATATATATATTTCCACCATGAATGGGAGCTGGAATATTTGATTACTATGATAAAAGAAAATTGTTGCTGCTTAAACTGCAATACATCAGTTGGATGGAGTAATATAAATTTCAAAAATAAAAAAGTAAGCATGTCACGAAATAGTGTGTTATGTCGTATAGAATTGTTGAGTAAATCAATAGACCGCCAATTTCGTCAGGGTCGCTCAACCGGTGATCCCACCGCTGGGCTGCGGCTATTAATAGCAAGGAAGAGGGCCTGGCAGTTAGTCTGGACATGGTGAAGGCCTTCGATCGTGTGTGGCATGGGGAGCTTCTTGCGAAACTTCCATCCTACGAGCTTCCCGAGAATTTATGCAAGTGGATAGCTAGCTTTCTCACTGGGCGCAGCATCAAGGTCGCTGTCGACGGTTTCTGCATTGAATACATGCCCGTGAACGCTAGCGTCCCCCAAGCATAGCATAGCATGAGGCTGCGTGCTGTCCCCAGCACGCAGCCTCATGCTATTTCTTCTGCATATATGATATGTAAGAGGACTCTAATATACATTGTTATGCAGATGATAGCACTGTGGAAACTGTATACTCGGGGTGAAAAGAAACTGGTTCAATTCATCCCCCAGAAGATGCAAGACTGCGCTTTAACCACTAAAGAAACCCCATTTGTCGTATCACCAATTTTCGTGAACACTCCCCTTAAATCCGCGCCCTGTATCAGGGCCTCAGCTTTTCGAGCGACTGCCAGTATCGCGATCATCTCGATAGCAAGGCCAAGTTGGCCTCGAAGAAACTGGGGATCATCAGCAGGGCGAGACAGTATTTCACGCCAAAACACCGTATGGCCCTGAACAGGGCCCAGGTTCGGCTTCATATGGAATACTGTTCTCACCTCTGGGCTGGTGCAGCTCAGTATCAGCTTGAAACATTTGATCGCGTACAACGTAGAGCCTTTCGAATCGTTGGGGACCCAATGATCTGTAAGGGGCTTGACACTTTGGCATTGCGTAGAGACGTATCTGTCCGTTTTCTACCGCATTTATCACGGGGAGTGTTCTGGAGAACTTTTTGATTTAATACCTGCCGACTAATTTTCAAACCATTCTTGCACAGTACGCCACTAGTTAATGTACCATCAACATCATCTGGACACGTGGCACTCTACTACTGTGCGGTTTCGTAAGAATTTCCAACTACATGGTGTGTAGTTGGAAATTCAAATCTGGAACGACCTAACCTTATATTATACTTGACAAAATAAAACGAACTAATAAATTTGATAAAGTATGTAAAAAAAATTAATTTTCAAGATATCCTACTTTTTATCGTGTTTATGATAAAAAATAATGTTCTTTAACATTTTATATCGTAATTTAGTTTTTATAAAAGTATAAAATCGTATTTAGAAAAATAATAAATTTTACAATAGTATGTTTAATATCGATTTATTTTTGAATTGATAGTGCTGTTGTTGACAACACTAGTAACTCGTCATATATAATCTATAGAGGCGCTTGCTGTCAAGTGTCATGGTGGTACTTACTTGTGTGTAGTGCGTTTTAAATCTTATTTAAAATGCCGAAATTAAAGATGAATACTGCAGTAAATGGTATTTATAGTCTTATATATACTATTTTTCTTGTATAACTGTTATATTTAATTAAATATATATAACTAAATTACTTAACTTTGTTTTTCGGTGCGAATTTAAATAATCGATATTGGTAGGTAAGCATTGGCTTACCTACATAATTTTCGTGAATGTTTCTTAACGAATATATTTTGTGATCTTTATAACTAAATGAATGGGATTCACGAGGAATTTTACTGGTTCATTAAAATTTAGGCTGATAAAATCTACATAAATTGTGTCTACATTACCCGCATTTTAGCATAGTAAAAATAATAATAGTAAATAAATAAAAATACACAATTTAATATATAAAGAGTTTATTATTACTGATCAATCTTTGCCCATTCTATTCTTAGTCTATCTGAAAAAAAAAAAATATGTTTCAAGTTTATAGCTTTAAAATATAAATTTCAAAGGTTATTTTGGCTAAAGCTAGCTAGCGTTTTATTTCATAATATTGAGAAATAAAATCATACTCCTTTTCGGCTTCTGTTTAAAACTAATCAATGAATAACTGATACATAAAAAAAAATCTCATCAAACTATTCATAAATTTTATGTAAATCATAAGAGTTATTTTGTGTGCCCTACACAACCAGTGTTAAGACATAATTTTTGAGACACTTGCATGTAAATTGTTGATGTTGTTTATTTTTTTTTTTTCTTAAGTTTAATAAAGATATTAACAATTGAAAACACAATTTTTTTCAGAAGCTAGCAAAGCTGACATTGCCCCTGCTTTACAAGCCCTTGAAGCATTTCTTAATTGTAGAACAATCCGAATAGGTTCATATAGGTACACACCAAAAGAAAAAGTAAGTGTTTTTTATCACATGTCAATAATATATTGAAATTTTATAGAGTATATGATTCTAATTTGCTTAATTTCTTATATATAGGTGCACATATCAGTAAAAGGTGTGAAAATTGTTGCACCATCATTGAAAAATGAGTCAAGAGATGTTGCCCTTCAAATTCAACTCAAAGAAATAGTCAAAGTATTAGTACATTTTGGTAAAGGACTTCCTGTAATTTTTTTGTACACTTTAAGCAAATGTGGGGTTTACATAAGAAAAGCTTTAGACATGGAGGAAGGATCAGGTGTGTTTTTAATTTCTTACATAAGAATATAGCTTTGGTTCCTGAAAGACATGTTTATCAAGAAGTTATATGAAAATAATAAAGGTCTCATAAAGATCTTGTCCTCAAAAAAATATTGAACAATCTTTAAAAATTCATGTGAGAATATATTCTGAAAAAAAAAAAGATTTTTTTATTACTATTAGTTAATGGTGTTATTGTTTATTAGGATTATTCTACAATCCAATGTCAAAAGAAGACCCATACAAAAGGATAACATTATTACCTGAAATTATAACAGATGAAACAAAAACAGCATTAAAAATGTTATTTCACAAATCAATAGATGAGTTAAATACAAAGGAGGCAAATGAAATTCTAGTAAAAACTTGTCCCAAAGAGAGTAACAATGTTTCCAAATTAGTAACAAGGTCCATGAGTGCTTCCATATCTGCCGGAACCAAAAGGTAAACTTTTTTATTTCCAAAATTAATATTGTTGTGGCACCAACTGGATTATATTTAGTGTTAAATAATTATCATATTTTTGTATACCTAAAACATAATTTTTGATAAATACTTTTAAATTCTTGATTTGCCATTTGATATTTTGTGTGTGTCTCACAGCATTTGAATATATATTTTATTATATTTTATATGGAGCCTGTTGGGACATAGGCACAAACATGTGACTAAACATGACATATTATGGGTTCAATCTCCACTCAAGAAGATGAAATGTTTAATATTTTCAATTTAAATATATTGTATATTCTCATTTGTTTGCTTTGGTACCGAGAATAAGCGCGGCGTTGAGTTCCGCTACTGAACACGCAGTGGCTAAAATTTAGCAGAAAGTGGAGAAAGGAATGGAGTTTCTTAACACTAGGTTACCAAGTTCCCCCTACCCTGCCATATGCGGGATACAGTGTGAAACTAAGTTATATGAAACAAATAATCATCGTCATTCTATTTTATAAGGTATATTCCTAGTGAATGGGAAGAGGAAAAGAATTAAGTTCTCCAATAGGTTTTATTAATATGCTAGATCTATATGGGTCACTGATAATGTTAATAGAGTTGTATTTTTTTTATTTTGTACCAAGTGTCTTGCTAGAACAAAGAATCAAAATTAATTATGTATTTCATTAGTGTAAGTGTGTTAAAATTAATTCTACACTCAATACATGTATATTAGAAACACCTGTTGCCTTTGTTTATCATGACCGTCAATAATAGACATTTATTATAACCTACTAAAATTAACTTCCCCAGACGGCTGGTGCAGCAAGACTCATTTGTGATTGCTTACAAAACATGGTTGCCTTCTATGACAAAGATACAAGATATGACTTGACTCAAATAATTAGAGTATTATATTTTGAATTTGAAATATATATAGCTAATGCTGGTTGGCCATGATAAGATCTGTAAATAAACACTATTTTAAACATGTAATCTTCCTGTTTATTTTCAAACTAAAAAATAATACTTTAGAAAACATATTGCTAAATAAATTATAACTAGGTATATATTTCATACAAAAATAATAATTGTTATATTTTTTCATTTCAAAAAGTAGTCTTATTAGACTACTTGTTTATTATTATTAAGGCCAGCACTATCTTGGCACACTCAAGAGCTTCACGTCCCGGAAATAAAGATGCTGAGGTGTATGTGCGTCGTAACGCAGTCTAGCTGCGTACGTAACACATTCATTCGAGGTTGTCTTGGAGTCCGTGACGTAGTGAAAGCTCCAAGAGCGTCGCCTGGTATGGTAAGGCCACGTCGCGCGCCATCTGTCCCTGGAGTGAGACCTCCCGGACCAAGAAAGCGCTGGTTGAATGGCGTGATGTAGGATACATGAGAGCCAAAGGTCTAACCACCGAGGTCGTCAAAGAGCATGCAAAGTGGAGTAGATTAAGTAGAAAGCAGACCCTGGCATGTTAAGCCGGGATCCCATTGCCAGAAAGAAGATGATAAAAAATATAAATTATTTTGTATCACTTAAACTTTGATGAAATAGTTTACCTACAATATATTAGCTTGTGATTCTGCTAAGGACCCATATATATCTAACATTTAAAAAATATTTCCAAACAAACATGTGCCTATGTAATTGTTTTTGATATAAATAAAATATATTTTTATTTTCAGTTCCAATCCTACTGAAATAAGGCAAATCTTGATATATCCGCCTGGCAAAGGTGGCATCCCTATAAACACTGAAGACTATATGTGTCTAGCCCAAGATCAATTTTTAAATGATGTTATTATTGATTTTTATCTGAAATATTTACTTCATGATATTTTAACTCATAGCGAGAGAGAAAAGACTCATATATTTAGCACATTTTTTTACAAAAGGCTCACAACAAAACCGAGTAAAGTGAACAAAAGTTCAAATCCTCACGAATGGGACAGTAGTTTGACACCCGCGCAGAAACGGCATGCTAGAGTCAAAACTTGGACGAAAAACGTTAATATATTTGATAAAGACTTTATCGTAGTTCCTATAAATGAAAACTGTCACTGGTTCGTGGCTATTATTTGTTATCCTAGCCTAGATGGATGTAGAAGTATGGTTGACAATAGAACAGTGGCTCCACAAGAAACTAAAAAAAAAGGTTTGTATATTTAATTTTTACGTATAGGTATATATAAATAATAATCAAAAGATTATTTACATGCACATGAAATATTTATATTTTTCAGATAAAATATTTAATATTTTTAAATGAAATATGTAATATTTCGAAATGAAATATTAAATATTACGAAATGAAATATTTAATATTTCGAAATAAAATATTTAATATTTCGAAATGAAATATTTGATATTTCGAAATATAATATTTAATATCTTAATTTCTTCTTCCGGCGTTCAGTTCCGCCGCTCAACACATAATGCTTCAAGTTGGGCGGCTTAATATCTCAAGTTCCTTTTGCATACCCAGCCACGTGCGGGATACAATGTGAAAAAAAAATATAATAATGAATTTCATGGCTTTTTTTGGTTTTAGAAAGGAGATCCTCAATGCAAATTGGTAGCACCACAATAACACCTTTGGCAAAACAGGAACAACTTACATTAAATTGTGATTCAGACAATCTTAGTGAAAGAGATGAAGCAGAAGCTGAGGTAATTAATTTGTTTAAGGAACTTTTCCCTTATATTTTGCAAAATAAATACACCTTTTATGCTGAGTGGCAGATTTTCTTGCCTGACTTTGTTATCTTACCAGAGCAAGGAATTGCAACTACTGAATAACCCTGAGAGAGAATGGAACCTACAGCATTTGTGTTTATAATCAGACATTTTGCAGCTGCACCACAACTGCCTGAAATGTATACTTAAACTATCTATATACAATTATGCAACAAATATAAATATATTAATTATGTCATATTAAAATGTTTATTTATTTCAAATAACCTTTTAAAGAGATCAAAATGAATAGAATGAAAGCAAATATTATATTTTTAGGAAAGTGATTTAGACATGCAGTGTGATTCAGATGAGGAAGAGACAGACAAACCACCTGAGAAAAAACCAGAAGTACATACAGTTAAAAAGAATGATCCAATAAAGCAGTAAGTATCGATATTCTCTTAAGTGTAAGTTAATTAATTTTAAGACAAATGTAATATTATGCAATGTGCAATGATTCAATATAAGCTAAAATAATATCTACTCCTATATGTTAAATTATAATCTGGTCAATACTAATGTGTCACATATTATTTCAGACCATGTATATTAATATTTGACTCACTCGCGGGGGCGTCTCGGTCAAGAGTGGTAGCGACGTTACGGGACTACCTTACCTGCGAATATCAAGCAAAGGTACTGCAACTAATATTAAAAATCCTAATATATAAGTAAACGGAAGAAAAGTATAATATTATTAGAACATCATTTTCATTTATGCTTAGTTTTTGTGTGTTTCATATGAACCAATATTGGTTTGGTTAACGTTCATTACATAGTAAACATTTGATTCCAAAATAAAGACATATACCGCAGGTTCTTCCCAGGTATGAGGCAGTAACTTAAGTAACCCATGGGAAATTATTGGATGTTCAAAAATTATTATTATTGAAAAGATTTGAATTTGAATAACTATTTGAATAACTATTTTGTTTAAATTTTTACAGATCTCAAAAAGCAAAATTTTTAATAAAGATAATATAAAAGGATGCTGCCCGAAAATCCCACAGCAGAATAATTTTACAGACTGTGGATTGTATTTATTACAGTATGTAGAACAATTCTTTAAGGTAATTATATATTTTACAAGTTATAGATATAATTACTGAAACTTGAACTCCTAATTATGGCCAACTGGACCAATTTAGATGAAATTGTGTATTTAAATTTAATTTCTTATAATATACATTTTTTTGTAATTTTTAAAATCTTAACAAATTTACACTAAGCTAAGCAACTATCACATGCTATTGTGTTATTTTTCATTACTCCTTTTAATCTTTTTCAGGATCCAATTTGTGATTATACACTGCCAATTAAACAGTTAGCAAATTGGTTTGATGAAATAATAGTGACGCGGAAACGAGAGGAAATATCCAACTTATTGAAAACATTGATGCACAAATATAACCCAGACTCGCATTTACATTTACCTGATATAAAATTTCCTACTAGCAATGGTATTTTTTTTTATTTCTTATGCTTTTTTTAAGTATGAATTGTTAAAAATCATGCAAGAAAGTCAACACAGCTACAACATAGTAATACACTAGATTTCTGGTTTTAATTTGTATTTTAATATTCCTCATAACTGTATATGCTTGTATCGTAATTTTTTAATAAAAGTTTCGACTTTACAGGTGTTTTGGTGGAACCAGAAGAACAACAAGAAGACAGTACCGATGGTGACAAAGGTACAACTAGTTTCAAAATACAAAAATGCGAAATGAAAGATGGAGAAGGACCTACTATTTATGTTAAGCAAACTGGTGAAATATTAGTAAAAAGAAATTTTGTTGATACCTCAGATACTATACATGTGAGAAAGAGGATGATAAGACTCACTAGCGATAGTGAAAATAGATCTGTGATGCAAATCAAACCTAAGGGTGATAATGAAAACCATATTCTCATACCCATCAAGGTGCACACCACTGACGTGGTCAAAGACAATTATAATACTTTTATAGTTAATAAGAGTAAAACTTTAAGTGATAAAAAATATGGTGTACATAATCAAAATGTTTCCAGTGTGAATTGTGTCCGGCAAAATGTTAGTGAAAGTGACAGTAACGCAATTATTAAAATGAAGAGGATAAATAAACTAGAAGATGCAGTGACTGAAAATAAAAAGTTAAAAAAAAACGAGTGTTAGCACTGTTGTCGGTCCATTTATCCAATATGTTAAATTATTATTAATTTAATAGTGTATAGTTGTTTCAAGGACTTGTAAATATTAGTTAATGCTATTTACTACATGTATTTAATACTGTATCTGTTTTATAAACATAATGTAAAGTTTTAAATTTAATGTATTGTATAGCTTCCAGAAATACAAGACGATAGTAATTTAATAGCTACATGATTTTCTTTTGTTCTATCACTATTGAAATTTTCTATTTATATATAAGATCATAGACAAATAAAATGAAATCAATAATGAATACTTATTTAAATACTGCCTTATCAATGTTTATCAACTATTGCAAGTGAATGAATGATCCACAGAGTGACTGTGACATTAAGAATGATGTTATTGTGGCACAGTGGGAGTGTTGATCAGTAACACAATGGTCGATTATGGTACGATTGAAATGTAGAATAATGATTTATCATTTCATTGGTAATGGTACAAGGCGAAGCGTTTAGGACGGGACGAGTGTCAGCAGTGATAGCTCTGCCTACTTATGTAAATAATGTAGAGCTAACAAAAATCTACTAATAGATGTGTAAAGTCAAATAACCTTTTCCTTTAGTATATAAAATAAACAATATTAATATCGAAGAACATATGAGGGATACTAGGTTTTATTTTACTGTAGAGACCATATTATGCTTATGCAAAAATTTTTAGAAGGAGTACAACAGGATTTATTTCTCAGGATGGAGTCATATATCAATTTAAAAGCAAGCTGTTAGTTTGACCACTTGTTAATGATTATTGCTTTTAAATTAATTATAAGTCAAAATAAATCTTCGTCGTCAATGCATCAGTTAATTATTGCGTGGAGGTATGAAACTAAACAAGCGAATATTCGCGTCTGCGGTCTCCTGAAACGCATACAAAAAAATAATCTTCTATGCAAATATATTACAAAATATTTGTAAGTGGAAAACTAATTTTTCTTTAGTCATATTACGCTTATCGGTATCGTCGTGCAAATTGGCTATACATTTTTATGCGGTATGTGTCGATCACGCAACTGTTAAGCGCGTCATAAATTCTACCCTACAACTTTTTATTAACGATAAAAGGCGGCACGGACAACCTTGGCTTTGCTGTGGCTCAAATATAATAATATAGTTAAATAATAAGTATAGATGTGTTTATGGAATATATATTAAAGAAAATATTATAAGGGACTATTTCTGTAATAGGGTCCAAAAGAAAATTTCTGTAAGAGTACTGTCGTGGCGCAGCGGCACAAGAGTGTAACTGTAACCGACAGGTTCTGGGTTCGATCCACAGTCGAGGAAATGAAATATTTAATATTTTAATTTAAATATTTAAAGTTTCATTTCTTCGCTCTGGTAATAAAGCAAAGCGCGGCGTTGAGTTCCGCCACTCAGGCACGCAGTGCCTCAAATTCGGCGGAAAGTGGGAAACAGAAGTGGAACGGGGTGTCTTTACACTAGGTTCCCGGGTTCCCTCTGCCTACCCTGCCTTGTGCGGGATACAGTGTGAAGCTGAGAGAGAGGGTCCAAAATAGTAATTTTTAATTTTTTTTGTCTGTTTGCCTGTGCGTTTGAGCGCGCTGATCTCAGAAAAGGCTAATCACATTTAAATATAGTTTTCAGTTATATATTTTGGCACTATTTAAATAAAATCCGTCACTTTTTAATAAAAGCATTTATAAAATTAGTCGTAATATATTTTTTGTTTAGTTCTACAAAATTGACTACAATATTTTTACTCATTTAGCTGAATCGGTCTGAATTTTAATTTCAATAAATATTGTCTTAAAGGGAATAACTTTATCAGAAAGAAAGTATATAATTAAGATAAGTTTAATAAAATTTGGCTATTAATGCGAGCGAATTGCTAAATCGAAGGGATCGCTAGTTTTCTAATTAACTGCTCACTCTCAATCGCTATTCAATAGTTAAATAAAAATCAGTGACCAGTAAATCGATAGAATTAAAAAGACATATGCATAAAACATAAAATTTACTTATTTTTTTTAAACTAAATATATGGGATATTATAAATTAAATAGTATAGATAACATATATAGTAGAGACCACAGAACACATTAACCCAATGGCAGAGACTGTACCAAAGAGCACATTAACCCTACGGGACTGTAACCGTAGGGTAAATGTGCTCTATGTTCACTACCCTCCATAAACTAATTCATCTTTTTAAAGTATTATCTATGAACTAGCGTTGACATTTAACTTGATAGTTCAAGTCAAGTTGACATTGATATTTTAAAGTGATCTCCATAACCTATTTAACGCCATAAAAAATATTTATATTGACCTATAATCGTGTTATACTTAAATTTATAAATGACAAGTTTGTGTTATTAAGTTATAAAGTAATTTAATTCACCCATATACATATAACAGTTATTTTAAATGGCAGACACAGAGCGACTTCAACGAATAAAAGTTAGGTATTTAATAAACATGAAAGACATGAATGTATCAATAACAAACCAATTCTGCCACTCAACACCCAATGCTTTAGGAAATAGGCGGATATTGGAGTTTGGCGGTCTCCTAGTGGAACAGTGTTTCACCACTAGGTTCACACTGCCAACCCTGTCATGAGCGTGAACTTAAAAAAAACATAATATTAAATATTTTTTTCAGCTGGTGCATTTTTAGCATCTGTTGCTGGAATATCGGCCATTGTTGGATTTAGTGCTACTTTATCAGCAGCTAAAAAAACTGATCCTAAATATTTCAGTAAAGGTACTTTGAAATATAAAAAATATTAAATTGTTACAAATCATTTTCACTTAACAGTGTTTGATAACTATATAATAGTATCTATTAACAATTAAATTTATATTTCATACACATTAAATTATCTTGTGTTCTTGTTTCCTGATAATGAAACAAAAATAAATAATTGGATTTTTATATATTTATTACAATACTTAAAATCTATTGAGCAAAATAAAAAAAAACATTATTTTACTGTTATATCTATAAATTTTTAATGTACCAAGGACTTCATGGTGGTGTTGAACTAGCGGATGCAGGTGCCATCCTAGCTTTAAGAGCATTAGGTTGGGGTACACTTTATGCTATTGGCGGCACAACATGTATATGTTATGGAATATGGAAATTCTCCGGTGCAAAGGATGTAAGTACATTAAAGAAGTGTAAAATATACATCACACCTGCCACTTATGCTTTTTAAAAGATTAACTACTACATTACTTACTACATTAAAGTATTGATTTATCATCTCATTTTAGCTTAAAGATTTTCGAGTAAAAATGGGAAATTTATTACCAACACTACCTAAAAACAATCCACCACAATCAAGAACAGAGTTTACTGGATTAAATGATTTACTAACTTATATATCAGAGGATTATGGTAAGAAAAAAGATGACAAAAGAAATTAATATTCATTAAAAGACAGGCTAGTATATTATTTATTAAATATTTAATTAGTTAAATCTTGTTTGATTATAAACTCTTCCATATAACCAGGTTTCATACTGCAACTGTTTTTACAGGTGTAAATAGCGAGCACACCCCAATCAATACTGTTTAATTCTATACCAACATTTATATAGTTCAGCAGTTGAGGCATTATCTGAAATGAGAATTCATTTTAAGAAAATGTGATCATTATATTTAATATAGTTTTAGAGTCTAGCTAGTCTAGAGGATTACATGAAAGTTGCACTGGCTTTTTATCTATTTTTATTTAAAAAATCTATATTTGATTTTTTTCCATTTAGAATATCTACTTTTTGTACAAAATTAATATATTAATTTGAATAATAATAGTTTTTTGTGTTGAACTGATGAAAAAAGACACTCATAACACTCAGTTAGAAGTCTGACCTATCTGCCTGTGGCACTATAGCTCCTGAATAAATTAACTGATTTGAGTGGAGTTATTTAAATCAAAGGTCTTGGTCATCATGGTTGCTTATATTTTTTTTTTGAAAATTAGGTAACAACTTTAGGAATTACTTTTTCAAAATGTCAGATTTATAAAATGTTAACTTTTGTTATTATAGTTAGTAATATTTAGAAAGTTTCATGATATTGACATATTATGTTTTTTATAGTTAGAAAGACAAAAAAATACATTGAGGTTTGCACTTCAGGTTTAAGGACAAAAAAAATTAAGTGTAAATAAGCATTAGAAAAATATTAATTAGAAATCATTGCAGTTTTCTAGACCATTTAATGTCATAAACATAACATTTAACAGATTGCTTACCTGAAATTCAAATTGTCTTTCACCATTACAGTATTTACAATTAGGTATTTGAATTATATTAGATGAGTTTCCAGTAATCCATAAAGGAGCACCACCTCTGTCATATCTCAAAACTTGATCAGGATGCCTTGCTACCCTTTTGGTAAATTTATTGAAAATCTTGTCTTCAGGCAATGATTTAGTATATTGTTCTAATTCATTTTCACTTAAATCATTCATAGTACCTGCCTTTTTTTCATTAATCATTTTTCTTAATTTTTCCATTTCATCATTTGTATTCACATTGCTTGCTTCTTCCTAAATATAATATGTTTAATATTTATGTAAATCAGCATACTTAACTATAATTAATACAAGGATTTAAAAAAAAATAAAAATAATTGTACCTCATCTTCTTCATCTACTATTAATTCCCATTCTTTAAATAGTATATGTTTACCACCTTCTGTCACAATAAAGTTATTGAAACAAGCTTCATTCATCTAGAAAAAAAAAAAACAATGATAATGTTTTTTTATTACTTATCAAAACTGCTACACAAACTACTACATTTTTTTAATGGGAACAGACTTCGTAATAAGAGATTAGTACGATGAGGGAGAGGATAGAGAGGATATTATAGTATGTTTGATGTTCTGCAGTTTGGTCATGATGATAGAAAGTATAAAGACAGCATATTAAACACAATAATGGCAGAAGCTTTCAAATTTCAGTATGGCTTTTAAAATATTTTCAACTGAATGGGATTGTGCTAGAAACATAATGAACAAGTACAGTCTGGGTGCTTCAGCAGTGCATTAGTTTAGCAAAAAGGTGTAGATGCATAGCAGAAGGAATAAACTATGCCTCAGGACTGTAGTCAAAAACCAGTTTAAACCAAGCTACTGATGTGCACTTTACTTAAAGCTATTGTTACATCTATATTTAGGTCTTATTAACTTTAATATAGAAAATAATGCAAGTAAAAACCTTTTGTAAATTAGAACATTGTTCTTTGTGTCCCTTTTGCCAATCTAAAATTTGGTGTTTTCTACTACAGTAGAATATTTTTTTACATTTTGAACAATGAGATGGTCCTTTTATACCACAAACATTGCATAATTTTGGCCATTTCTCCATAGGAAAGCTCTGTAATAAATTATAGTGTTAAGTGTTTTATTTTGCTCTAAATACAGACATTTGTTAGTCTCAATATACCTCATCTTTATTTTCTTGATATGGTTCAAATGAATAGTAGTCATTTTTACGTCTTAGTTGGCAACGTAATACTACTAAGTTATCTGTAGAATTTGTTTTGCAGCATGCACCATTTTTACAAATAAATATGAAAACAGAACGATGAAAACAATCATCACTTTCTTCATATGGTGCATATACCTAAAAATTTTTTGAGCAAATAAATAATTCAATTAGTTCTTAGCTAAATATATGAATAAAAATAAAAGTGGTGCATGCACGTTTTACCTGACATAAAAACACAAGAGGATCACTACACGTTTTACAAGTTAATTCTTCGGGTGCGGGAATGTGTTTCAAATCTAACCATGCTGGCTTTCCTCCAACTTTACTTGGATAAAATCTGGGATGTAGAAGCCAACTGTCTTTTTCTTCTAGAAAACCAATATCTACAATTTTATTACTCATACTGTTTTTCAAATGTTTTGCTATGCACACATGTTCTTCCAAATTTTGTTATTGACAATGACAAGGAACATTGACAATTTGACAGTATACGGTCTGCGGTCCATATTATGCTCACAGTGCTCATAGCGCACTAAAAGTGCGGTCCGAATTGTGCTTTTCATGCTTACTGTTAGCGCTGTGAATTGTATGACGTCACTGGCTAGAGTGCTGACGTAGCGTTAGCGCAAGGGGGGGACAGTCGCCTACAAATCGGTTGTAATCTTTTGAAATTACATATACTATTTGAATACAAAAAAAAAATGTTTTGGCAACAATTGCTAACAAAGTGGCAAGACCACACAAAACGTTGAAGAAGGAAGAAATAGAAAATAAATTGTACATAATGGTGGCTCTCTATGTGCGTATTAGTGATTGTGGATTTGTTCTTTTTTGTTACAATTCATTTTGATTAGTTTGAATAAGAAAGTGCGTAGAGTCGAGGTCTATTCTCCTTCACCTATTAAGTAATATTTTTTTATTTTGCGAAAAGACACTTTTTTCTGTTTTGTGTAATTTTAAACTTATTTGTCAATTTCGTATTAAAATATGATTTAGCTTAAAGAAATTGTGTATGGGTCTGGGTACTGACAAAATGTTAACATAAATATATAAACATAATGTAAACATATAATCTAGTCGTATAAAAAATGCAAGAATAAAATAATTAGTGTAAACAACCGAAACTAAAACAACAATATATTAATGAAAACATCAATAAAATTCATATCAAACGATGTTACATTGTTTTCATATTCATACAACATATTGCAGAAACTTTTGAAAGAAAAATGTTCTATAAATAAACAACATTAAAAAATATATAAAATTTGTTACAAATAGATGTCTTGGCTAATAAGATGTTTGTTTTTCTTCAATTTATATTAGAACGATGTTTACATCGTTCTAAGTAAGTAGTGTAAATCAATTTAATGTATTTGGAATGAAAATTGCTCAAAAAAATCCACTCTTTCTTAGTTTAATTACTTTACTTCTCAACTGGCACGCTCGGAACACCATAATAAAAGAACCATACCAATTACTTTACTCTTTGGTTAGCACCGTGAGCATTGAGGTTATTTTGACTTTTAATATATCCTTGACGTCAATGTCACTATCGTCACTTCTCAATTGCGGAAAATGCTTGTATACAAACATTTTATAATCGTCATCGGCTACACCACATATGCCACTCATATTTATATGAAAAAATGCTCTGTTAGGTACTTACGAATTTAACAAGTTAAGCATATTAACTTGTCAAAGTCGTAAGCACGCTCACAAGTGGTCCGAATTATTAGTACTGCTAACAGACGTTGGCGCGCTCACTAATATCGGAGCACCACAGTGTAAGCGTCGTGACCACATTTCGGACCAGGCCCTCTCTGATCGCTATCTGTACATGGAAGTTATTATAAAATATGAAAATATGCCCTATATTTTCCTATATTATTAATATAAAAAAAATAGTTAATGCTTATTGTAACATGGGGCCCGAAATAAGGGTTTTAAAATTTTTGTCTATTTGTCTGTGCTTCGGTATCGGTACACGCTAATGTCAAAAATGCCTATCCAGATTTAAATGCAGTTTTGACTATTATATTTTGGCAACCTTTCTTTAAAATTTAGTTTGTTTAATTTGAATCAGTTAATAAATAACGAAGTTCAAGTGTTCAAACGAGCGTCAATCACAAATATTTATTTAGTTCGACAAAATTGCTACAATTGTTTTTATTCATTTAGCTGATATTTTAGTTTTTAATGTATAGATATTTTCTTCAATATGATAACGTAAGATCATGAATTAAGTACCAAATACTTAATTCATGATCTTACGTTAAAGCTTGCAGCAGTGCCTAAGACTAGTGACCGAGGTGTAGGCTTCAGGGGCCCCTATATAATGCACTAACATTTGCCATCACTGTTCCAGCCCAAAATAATACAGTTCAGTAACATGTTATTATAAATAAGTCTCAACCACATTTATTGTCAATTTATTGATATAATAAATAATCAAAATTGTCAAGATTGCCAGCGGTAGAGTACGATCAGTGTATCGAGCTGCACCAGTACTAAGACTGTTCATTCATTTTTTTTCACCTAGAATACTGCTTCGTTACCGGACGGTAATGTAAAAGTGTGGCTCACCACTGGAGAAGTAAGGATGGAAAAATGTAACCTAACTACTGTAACCTGCATACTGGGCGTGTGTGACTGTAATTGGTTCGTCAATATCTAGCAGTAGCTACACTCGACGCTTGGACGATAAGGCGATATCAGTGGGCAATTGGCATTATAGCGCTGATTGGCTAAGGCTTTGCAGAATCCCTTTTCGTTCTGTTCATTTTAGTGATTTCAATTCAACGTCTTTGGGTAGGTTCACGTTGCCTAAGTTGATATGTACATAACTTGGCATCCGAAGTACGAGCAGAGTAGCAGAGCAGCCGCACCAGAGCCAAGACTCTAACCGTCTAGTGCCCGTGCGGCCTTTTATATAATTGTTAACACAAATTGTAATGTAGAATATATAGGGAACTTGCACTACATACCGCCAAATAGTTGCTTTTCTAATAATACTACTACTTTAATTGGCTTTATCCTTAGCGGAGTAGGCAGAGTCTTGGCATACCTCTGATTGATTATATCGAAGCGTTTTTTGTTTTGTTTACTATTAAATAATAAAATCAAAATAAATTATTTTCGTTCTCCCTCAAATCATTTTTAGAGAACATAAAGTTTATTTAATATTATTATATGTTGGTAGCTTTTACATTTTATATAAGACCAATTAATATCATTGTCTGTAAATATACAACACATTTACAGACAATGATATAAATTAAAATTAAAAATATAATAATAATAAAATGATATTGCCTATCGATATTATGAAGGCATATTTCTTGCCTACAACACTATATCATATTGACTTTGACATTTAGCTGCTATCATATCAAAAAAGTATCAAAGAGTAAACAATAGTAATGTAATTTGTTGCATGTGTTACATGTTCATTTATTTACATTTTACGTGTTGTTTATATTTTAATTTTAATACATTCTGTATACAAAAAGTTTTAAAATGAAATTGAAATCGAATATATCAGACTTATTTATTGATACAAATAATAACCAAACATATGTGAAAGTATGCGCGCCTATGGTTAGATACAGCAAAGTACAATTTAGAACATTAGTAAAGAAGTTTGTGGCTATTTATAATCATTTTGTATTTATCTTTATGTAATATCTAGTATATATTAATATAAATCAAAAATGTTTTCAGTTTTGGTGTGGACCTATGTTTTACCCCAATGATATTAGCGGATTCATTTTGTCAGAATGCTAAAGCCAGGACAAATGAATTTGTAACTACAGTTAGTGATACACCTTTGGTAGTGCAATTTGCTGCCAATAATGTCGATGACTTTTTAGATGCTTCAACATTGGTCTATCCTTATGCTGATGGAGTAGATTTAAATTGTGGATGTCCTCAGAGATGGGCTATGAAAGATGGATATGGTTGTGCTCTACTTTCATCCCCAGAATTAGTGCATGATTTATTAAGAAGTGTAAGAAATAAATTTCCATCTACATTTAGTGTCTCAGTAAAAATAAGAATCTTACAAGATCTCAAGAAAACTATAGCAATGTGTCAACAGTTGGAGAAATGTGGTATTAATTTTATGACAGTTCATGGACGAACACCACTTCAAAAAAATGGTGATAATATTGATGTGGATACTATAAGAGACATATGTGATATAGTAAAAATACCTGTTATAGCAAATGGTGGAGTAAAATCCTTAGATGATGCTGACAATTTATATAAATCAACAAGTTGTGATGGTGTAATGGTTGCAGGTGGAATACTTAATAACCCTACACTTTTTAGTGGCACCAGTAAAACTCCACTTGCATGTATTAAATTATGGATGGACATAAAAAATAGTAGTACTGATAAAATAACCTTTCAATGTTATCATCATCATTTGGTGTTCATGCTCGATAAGGTATTATCGAAGAAAGAAAAGAGAGAATTTAATAATTTAGGCACATTTGACAGTGTTGATAATTTTTTGTATGCAAAAGTTATAAATTCATATGACTATGACATAGCACATGATATTAACATAACAGTAGATGATTTTGTAACATGTCAATTTGATAATCAAATAACTACCAAACATTGTAGTAAATGTAGGGGATGTGGTAAAAGTGTATGTTATTGCATTTGTAGTAAATATGATAGTAATTGTACTAGTGGTAATTATTTTTCATCTTTTGTTAAATATGATGACTTAGATTTTATGGATAGCAGTATTTTTAATGAATAATGTTGATAAAAAATACATGCATTGCAATAATTATGTGTTTATTTCTCCCGAGTGCTTGCCGCACTCAAAATATAGTATAATATATATAGTTATTTTCTTCCATCCTTTCACATTAAATTTATCTATATTGTTTGTTAATTAGTGTGATAAAAATTCCAGTAGTCAGCACCTATGTACATTTCAGATTTTTATTACACACTAAAAATGGTAAAGCAATGGTTATGTATAACAAAAAATAAGTAATTAAATTTTAAATTACAAATATAATTGTAATCTCAAATAATATTCAAATTATTTCAAATTTGTAATAGCACAAAATAAGCGAAACTCCAGTTCTTAGACTTGTTCTTCAGTTTTCAAATGAAAACCTACTAATCAACACACAGTAATAAACAGTAATAAATTACCAATCAATAGAGAATAAGCATGATTCTTTTTTATTTTTTAAAATAATCATTTATACCTTCATAATGTTGTAGCCAATATAAATAGACCTCAAAACACAAATTATTTCTTAAATTGAAATTTAAAATATAGAAAATGTTTGACCCACACGAACACTACTAGTCGTAAGTCGTGGCGCTAGTGAATGACGTCATCAATCATATACCGTGAGTATTCTCTAGCGTTTTAGTACTTATATGTTATTTTACGTTATAATTTCCAACCAAATGGTGGAAAATGTGGAAAAAAAAACATTTTGCAAGTATTGTATGGAAATGAAGATGACACACTAACAGAAATATTCACAAATATATTGTAAAAATGTGTTTTATATAAGTTTATATCGAATCAACTTCAAATCGGAATTATCATCTTATCATTTTAGCTTAGAACGATAAATATGCATCTAATTTTGGTCGATTATTTAATGATACATACTTTGGAAAAAGGAGTTTCAGTCTTCTCTCTATGTTAATTATATAAATATATTCATTACAGAAACGATTCACTACAAAAAGAAAATAGGGCTTTATAGTATTTTAGTTATTTTTTTGGCAAATACTACTAATACGTATTGACGCCGATAAATAGAAGTTTGTATTCGTTGACGTGACGTCTCTTTTGGTTTGACAAATGGCGGCGCGTTTTGTAAATTTGAATTGGCCTTGTTATTTTCACTTTTCATTTATTATTTTTAGGTCTTTATAACAAATATGTAAGTTAATAAAATATCCATTAATTTTAAAGTGAAAATACTAAACATTCAATATATATATATATGATACGAATTTAAGCTTTATGCATATTCCCTATTGGTTACGAATATAGTGGTGGTAAATACAAATTATCTTGTATTAAAATAAATAAAGACATTATTTTCAGTGTATTTAAAATTGATTTCAAATGAAAATATATCTCGTTATCATGCAAATATTATCACGTTAGAACGTTTCACGATCTCAAGATGAATCGATTTTCGTTGGCCTCCGCAGTAGCGATATTGTCGACGATTACTTTACTACAAACGACGAACAATTTTATAAATGGTTATGGAACAGGAAATCCTTCTGGTATCACAATTAATTGTTGAGACATGATGCATGAAAATAAGCAAACCAATTCAGGAATGAATTGGTGTGTTGCCTCGTCGCCTCGTCGTGGTGGATCGTTTGCCGCGCGGTGGAGGCAAATTCGTCCAGTCAACCATTGATCCCCAGTTTTGCCGTGATTAGTTTAAGCACAGCTTAAATGTCAATTATAGAGTTGTAAAAAGACACTATAAGTTAGATCGCATCTGACTTGTATGATGTTCTGTAAACTAATAAAAAAACTTAATGGCCAATTACAAAATTTCTGTTGGCCTATAGACCTGTTTTTGTCACTGCTACTTCTTGATAAAATTAACGGCATGAGTTTCAGCCGTTAATTTATGTTTTTTTAACCCACGTTACCTTATAAGCTTAATTTATTTAACTATTTTTCTTTGCACTACTATTTTTAATTTTTGGTTTTATTTACTTTTCCGCTCTGCTTAGACAAACAGCGGCATTGGTTTTAATCTCCTGTCAATTACTAAACGTAACATTTCAAAATTGATTGAAAACCGAAGGACACAGTGTATTCATGTTAGATTCTTTACAAGCATAATATTTGAAATCTTTCGTGGAACCTATAAGCTATTTAACTTTTATTTTCAATAATTTTGGCTCTACCCTTAGTTTTTTACTTTTAACTCTCTCATAAAAAATAATTGGATTCTATAGTAGATATACCTAACATATTTAAAAAAGTATATTAGGAATGTGAAACTGTTTCACATTTTTACAGAATTTTATATTATTATATTATAAAATTGTCTCTGAAGAAATATTATACTTTTTTTTACGTAGGTAACGTCCTTTAACAACGTGCGAGACAGTCAGAAAGCCACCATCTCTGCCTTGTTGTGATTTTTATGATCGACAAGTACCATAGTAAAATATTTTCAAAAAAAAAAAAGAATATTTTAGTTTCTTATTTAGAAATCCATTATGGAGAGAGAATCTAGTGACAAAACACTTTATTCATCGTTTCCGCCCAATTTGTGATAGATACATTGCGTTTTGAGTCGTGAAACACCAGGCTGTACATTTTCTAGAAGACCAAGAAAATTATATTAATGCAATCATAACCATTCTGCTGAGTGTATCAAACAAATTATTAATTTAATAATAACAGTATAATTATAAAGCATTGACCGTGTTATGAGTGTAAAGTAACCACATAATGTTCTTGTTATGTCATCAACATTATCTAATGTTAAAATCTAATTATACATTAACTTTAAACTTTTAAGAGAATTAATGAAAGCTTACATTAGTCCGTTACTTTATTCTTGGGAGGAGCAGGGACGGTCTGTAAGTAAGATTCCTCGCATTATATTGCCCCCTGTCGAACAATCGCGACATGTTAAACGTAAAGCTCATTTGGAATAGTTTTATATTTATTACATTTTTGATATTTTAAGGTTTAGGCTTTAGAAATATTTGTGTGTTTTTTTATCATTTTAACATATTAAAAGCTTTGTGCCATGTGATATCCAAGACCGAGTATCTTCGATAGCTACGGATCAAACGTAAGTAAAAAATAATATTCTGAAGACAAGGTGTGTTATTATGTAACTTCTTTTTTTATATAAATAACGCATTTTTAAATTACGTATGCCTCATTTATCTACCTTGCCTCCTAGCCTAGGCTTTAATTCATTAGGTTTATAGATGATTATACAACAAAAGGCTAATTAATAATAAAGAAAAAAAGATATTTCAAAAATATAGATAAATAAACATATTTTAATAAAACATGTGTAATTATTACGTAAGGAACATAATTATAATACCTATTTCGGCAAAAAAAGTAAATAAATAAAATAAAAATGTTATTTGTAGTGTAAAACAAAACATATAACACAACAACAAGTAGCAAAAATTTTGCCAAGCAGAAATTGTATATGTAATATATATATATCTATATATATATATATATATATATATATATATATATATATATATATGTCTAAATCGTTTAGTCTAAATGTGTATATAAAATATTTCCTCTTTTATTACTATACCTAATTTTTGGTTATAACTAGTGTGTTAAAATCCATTATTCTATATTGAGCACACATTCTAAAATTTTCAATTATTTATTTAGATTTATTTACCTATTGACTTTCACGTGTAGTGCGACATAAAACCGTTGGGCAGGTATTTTACGTGATTGTTTAATTTCTCGTAAAAATTCCTGGTCGTGCATATGTAGACAAGATATTTATGACAAGACGAGATATTTTGATATTGTACCTCACAACTCGCAAGTAATGCAATACTCTATGTAAGTACACGCTAGAAATGTTTTATTATCTAAATATTAACGTAATATGTAAACTACATATTACGTTAATATAAATTAACTCAATTTGAATTAGTTTAGTTTTATACGGAATTTAAATATATTTAGGTATACAGATAATTATATAATTTTATTTCCAAAAAAATACAGCAAAAATTTTAAGCAATAAGAAATTAGGTATTATATAGATTTGATGTAGGTAGGTATTATTGCAATAAGTAATTCGCTGTTATATTTGCTTCATTAATTTTGAAATTTAAAATCAACACGATTTTTATTTTCTTTCTTAACTAACGAAGTAAGGCTACTATAGTAAAGCTTTAAGCATAAACGGGATATAAACGGCAGGTTGTAGGTTCGAACCCACTTAAAGAAGTGAAATATTTAATATTTTCTAATAAAATATTTCATATTTTCATTTTATCGCTCTGATAACAAGCCAAAGCACGGCGTTGAGTTCCGCCACTCAACACATAATACCTCAAGTCCGGCGGAAAGTCGAGAACGAAACGAAGTGTTTTAACACTAGATTAACAAATTCCTCTCTGCCTACTCTACAATGTGCGGGATTCAGCTTGAAGCTGAAAAAAAAAGAAAAAAATAAGCGAAAATATATATTTATTCAATTATATATTATATATTTGGATTACATATCTAAATATATATAATAAACGACACGCTGAGTATTATATGAGTAGAAGAATTAAATCTTTTCTAAACAACAGAATAAATAATTATACTATGTTTTTCTTTGACAGATGTGTGAATGGTTGTCTTGTCGCGAATTTTGCGACGTATATTTGCAATGCAGCGGTCATTTATTCAGCGCTCATCGTGCTGTTTTAGCCAGTGTCAGCAGCTTTTTAAGGGTATTTTTTAAATTTACTTTACTATTTATTTGTTTTAAATGGATAACATGTTTAAATAATTATTTTACTAAAAAACTACACTATACTTACATGCCTCTTATATTTTCATTTAAGGAAGTGCTTTTATCATGTCCAGTAGAAGAAACGCCAATTATGATCGTCTTGCCAGACTTCGATCATGATTCTGTATCGTCCATGTTATATTATATTTATAACGGAGAAGTGGTTATTAAAGAAAGCCAAATTAAGAAATTTTTAGAAATTATTAATGTAATGCAAATTTTTCTCGACTCTCAATATTTGACAAATATTACCGACCTCGTCAAGAGCCACGATGTGAACACAAGTTGTCAATATTTAGATTTTCAAAGTAGCGCACGTCTTGTACAAGGTGATAATGACAATAATGAATATATCAACTTAAGCGCTACTGTTAATCTTCAGAAAGTATTCGGACCATCTCAAAATTCATTTCAATATAAACATGCTAACAAGAATATAGCTCAAAATGAGCGCGGGCTAAACAAAAATTTCTCTGATTATCTAAAATCTGTACACGAATACCGACAAAGACAATCATTTTCTCGAGGTTTATTTATTGAGACATCTAGTCTAAACGGTAACAGTAACGGTAAGACGAATAACGTGTTGGCAATAACAAATGAGTGCTATCGTAAACCAACATCTCCTCACTTGACGAATGCTAATTCAGACTATCTCTACACTAACAACTTACTCACGAAAAGTTCTTTTATGGAAGTCTCTGAGAATATTTCACAATTAAAGTTGAACCAACAACACATTAAGAAATATGATATGTTCTGTCTAAAGAATTGGTACGAAATATCCGGATTTCATAATTATAATGAAACACAAATTGATGTAAATGTTTTATGCAAAAGGAGAACTTTTAATGAAATAAAAGAAGTTGAAGGCAGAGGCTGGGTGCTAACTCGAAAACCAGCTAAAGTGGAAGAAATTGAAGAAAGTTATATAAACGAAAATAACCCCAATTTCCTTTCTAAGAAGAAGACTTTGACGGAAACTAAAGAACAAAGAGTGCAAGAGTCTTCTCATTTAAAGGCTCCAATCCATAATGAAGTCCTGCAGAGTCCTTGGAGGTCGAAAGTACCAAACAACTATAAACCTTCACATAAAAATATTCATAATGGTTTTAACTATGAGGTAATTTTATGTACAGTTCTTCTAAATTTTTTTTTAGGAATCTTACAAAAATATTAACTTACGGGAAATCAAGTCCTCGTTTTAATATTGTTTCTAAAAAATACTTTTTTAGTTATGAAACAACACTAATAAATGCAAAAAAGGTTTTTGACATGTCATCTTTTCTTATTTACAGACAAATACGACACCAAAAACCTACAAAAATAATAATTCTACAATCATATCAACATCAAATATTTACATTGAAACGGGGAAAGCAGATGCCGATTCCTGTGAATATTTAAAATTTTCTGTACGCACTTTTTTATTGTATTTTATAGATATTCTGTCTTATCTTAATCGTTCAAATAAAAGATACAAAAGTTTCAGGACATAAAATTTAAATTGTCATTGTTCTTAGCGTCTTTGAATCAATCAAACGGATATGACGGTAAGACTATATAGATGCATTGGGGAATGCTGAGCTCGCTACTCAAAACACAATGTTGGGCGAGAATCGAAATTGGGATTGTCTTGACTCTAAGCTTTCTCTGTCTACACCGTATTGAGCAAGAGAAAGTGTTTTATAGTAAAAAAATGTTTAACTGGTCTGATTTGTTGTGTAAATATCCCTACAGTCCTTTTGTCTGACTATAATAGTGTGTGATGTCGGCCATTAAATGCGGTGCATTTTATGTTTGGTCCAAAACCGGTTTATACTGCTCATTGATAACTGATATACCTTACTGATAGATTATATATATATATATATATATATATATATATATATATATATATATATATATATATATATATATATATATATATATATATATGTGTGTGTAATTAAAATCTTCTATTTCATTTATTTTCGATTTATTAAAAGTAAATGATGACCAAATACTTCGGATTTCAGAATTTCGCTGATACAGAACACAATTCACACGTTAAACAGTGTGTACGATATAAATGTGTGGAATGTCACAAATCATTTTCGCAATTACGTAACTACAAGTATCACATGTCAGTTCACCGCGGTACAAAGGAGTTTGCTGCAACTTGCCCTATCTGCGGCAAACATTTCAACGATAAAGGTTACTTAAGCAGCCATTTGAAAATTCATAGGTATATTATAATATATGCTTAAACTATTTCTTTATTAATATTTTATTGTTAACAATTAAATTATTTTTTCATTTAGATACGCTTTCATTATAAATGTTAAACATAAAGACCATATCCTTAACATTTTTTTAGCTTTGGGCACCTAGTGTTAAGGCACTCTGTTGTGCGCTTAACTTGCCGCCGAATTTGAGGCTTTACGTGTTGACGGGATCCAACCCGGCGTTTTGCCTTGTTTTCGAGCATAGAAATGAAAATATTAAATATTTCATTTCCTCGGGTGGGAAACGAACCCACAAAGGAGTCGTACGCCTTGTGCCCCACGACGGTCACAAAATTATCTTTACAAACTTCTTCATCGTTACACTGAAACCCCCATACATCAGGGCAGGCAAAGAGAGAGAACTTAGTTCAAAGACACGTTATTTCTGCCAGACTTCGAGACAGCATGTAGTATGTTCAGTAGCAGAACTTAACGGCACGTTACAAAATAGTAACAATTTTCTTTAACTGATATTTAACTATTTTGCAAAGTAGTCAGTCAAACGTATTGGAAACCTAACGCCGCATTTCGTCTTAACGTACCAGTAAAACACATATTGTGGCAACCAGTGAATACATGCATATTAATCGAAATTTCCCCCTGAGTAGGATTTAAGTCTAAAACTTTGCCACAAAATTTTTTTACCTGCGCTACTAAAAAAAATATTAACGATTTATTTGTAGGAATCGCAAAGAGTACAAGTGCTCCATTTGCCCTAAGTCCTTTAATCAGAGAGTTGCATACAACATGCATATGAGGATTCATACAGGTAACTAATTTCGTTCGTTTAATTATTTTTGTTTATAAACAATAGCATACTCGTACGATGAACATTGGCTACTAAAACTTAACGATGTTTTTTCAGCTTCACGCTGTATCCCGTACATGACAGGATAAGTAGAGGTAACTTGGCAAACTAGTGTCGAGACACTCTATTCCGTCCCCCACTTATCGCTGACTTTGGGGTATTTCGTGTTAAGTGGCTCAACTCAACGCCACGCTTTGCTTTGTTACCAGAGCGAAGAAATGAAAACTAATAAATATTTCATTTGAAAATACAACCTATGCCAAAAGCACCCACACTCATCATCTAAAGTTACATGCGCCACGACAATCTTCAAAAATATATCTTGATTATATATAAAAAGGCATCGATTCGGCTTTACAAGAAAAAAAAAATACAATATTATGGCAAATTTATTAAGAATTCATTAATATTCCATTTAATATTATTTTATTTGTTTTCTATCACACTTTATCTATATGATAGCTATTTAGATAACATAGGTTTTCCTTTCACAAATACAATTATCACAACAGAAAAATATTATTAATTAAATATAAAATCACTTCACAATTTTTTTATAGCTATCAAAAACTAGTTACAAAATTCACACCGCAATTTATGAATTCACACGATCGCACGCCTATTAATTTTAATAATGCGTTAAGTAGGTAAATTCTATTGAAACCTGTTGTCTTTTGAAAAGTTAAAACTGTTTTCTAACCGTTAATTCACATATTTCTAGCATTACTATTTCTTTATTATACGTTTATTTTTATATTTTAATTTATGATAAATGTATAGGTGAGAAGCCGCACGTGTGTGAGGAATGCGGTAAAGCCTTCTCTCGTAAGATGCTGTTAAAGCAACACTTCCGTACCCACAGCGGGGAGCGCCCGTACGCGTGCTCGCGCTGCGACAAGCGGTTTGCGGACAGATCTAATATGATTTTGCACTTAAGATTGCACTCAGGTAATCTTTCAATTAGATTTCAACCTTAATACTTTTAGGTTTATGAAAAATGAAAAAAAATATACAAAATTAGCAATAAATTGTTTGCTTTGTTACTATGGTGAATTAAATATTTCATTTGGTCGATAATAAATATTTAATATAAATATTTTTATTTCCTCAATTGCGGATCGAACTTACATCTTGTCTGTGTGCTGTCCTCTCTTATCTATTGTACATTAAATGAGCTTTTCAAACATTTTCATATCAATAATAGAATACATTCTATTTTCAGGTATCAAACCATTTAAATGTTCTCTCTGTCCTAAATCGTTTACAAAAAAGCACCATTTGAAGTCACATTTGAACTTCCACACTGGGGACAAACCATACTCGTGCCCGCGCTGCAAGCTCGCGTTCACGCAATCGTCTAACATGCGGACACATTATAAAAAATGCAACATGATTCTACAATTGTAAATTGTGAATAATATATAAATATATGAATATATAACATCAAAAATTTTATAATATTAATATAGGATTGTTAAATTCTCATTTGTTTTATATAACTGTTTCGCTAAGTGAAGAAAAAGAGATGTATTCCTTATTTAACAAATAAAAAATATTTTTGTCAGTTTCATGTATGATCGTGCGTGAATAGAAGGGCAGGCAGAAAGATTCAAGTGTTGGGACAAATAGTGTCAAGTGGCGATACTTAACGCCTATTTGTCTTACGAGGTACTCAGCTTCACGCTGTATCCCGCACATGGCAGGGTAGGCGGAGGAGACTTGGAAACCTAGTGTCAAAACACTCTGTTCCACTTCCTTTCCTCACTTTCACCGAATTCGAGGCCTGTGTGTTGAGTGGAGGAACTCAAAGCCGCGCTTTGCCTTGTTACCAGAGCGAAGAAATGAAAAAAATAAATATTTAATTTGAAAATATTAAATATTTCATTTCCTCGAGTGGGGATCGAACCCACAACCTCTCCTTTACAGTCACACGCTTGTGGCCCTGCGCCACGACAGGTCTATTTTTGTCTTAAGAGGTGAGGAAAGTAATATCAACGTACAACCTCCTTCGTGTCTTCTCCATTCAACGTGACATTGGCGAGTGACATATGCTCAACTGGCACGCTCGAAAAGTCGGAACGCCATTATCAAAGAATCTTACCATAATATTAATAATTAATTTCCCCTGAGTGATCGGATCGAAATCATAACCACCGCCAAAAAGAGAAATTGGCACCTCCATTATAGCTCCATATAAATATAAACTATTATTATGTTCTATTTATTGAAAAAAGGAATAAATAAAAAGTGCAATATAATTTTTTTACTCCTGTTTTAATTTGTTTTGGTGTTGTAAATTAATTGGTTATCGAGGTGTATAAAATTACAGGCCTTTACAGTGAGTATTGATTTTCTGGCATATTAAATAATTATAATATTATAGCCTTGCCACAAGGTATACGAGATTTTTTGTATTTATAAATATCGTAGCTGAAGTTATCAAATACAGTGATATATTGCTTACTTCGCCATACCTTAGGTAGGTAGTAAGGTATAGTACTTATATAATGTAAGAACGATCTATTCTTCTTATGTCTTAGGTATTTTATACAATATTGTTACAAAGTTTACCTTTCTTTAATGACTGATTATTATTAATAATTTTATTAACTGATACAGAAATTTAGAGCAGTAACAGTATTTACATGTAACGAAATATACGCGGAACCAGAAGGTTAAATTTAGATCTAAACATTTATTGCTTATCGTTTTCTGTTTTACAGAAGAATAGTTATATAAGTTTTTACCCTTTTCTTTTTAATTTAAAAAGTGTTGAATTTTATATTGAATATTTTATGAAATAAAGGATTTGTGCGCTCGAATTCTCATATAAATATCCTTCTGTTTTTGTAGAAATAGATTTTTTAATATTTAATACATATTTAAACTGAAATATAAAGTACAAAAATACATAAGTTTCTATAAAATCCAAGTAAAACATGAACAATACAAGGAATGGTGAGAAGTCATTAACAAGATTATGCAATAGCAATTATTTGTAATAATTTATATTAACTGTTACATTTTATATTCTAATGTAATTTTATAGGAAGTGCCGTAGATTAATATAAACGATTTCGACGTTTATTATTTTAAAAGTAGATATAACAATGTGAAAGTTCTTTTTTATAGTAAACATAGTTTTAAACGCCGATCACACTTTCTCGATATTATTAAAAAAATATTTATATATTATCATATTTGGATTACCTTATTAGATAATGCAAATTATAATTAATTTGTAAATTGATTGTTGCAACATATGAACCCAAAGTAGGTAGGTATTCTACAAAAAAGTTATAACGTCGAAATCTGAATGTTTCGCACAATGTACAAGTATTATATAATGTTTGTCTGTAGTATCAATAATTTGACATTTTTTAACGGCATTCATTACAAAAATTTAGCTCTGTAGGTAAATGCTTGGTATAAAATATACAGATAATAATTTTTATGTGATTGCGTGTAAAAATCTTATCTTATGAACAATAGAAATATACAAAAAGCTATTGCCCGGTTTACATCACGTATAAGTTAAATCTTATAAGACAGACTCGACGGATCACGGGTACACTCACATATAACGTGAACCCATAGTTATAATTACATGCGCCAATCGTCACATTACACATTTATCTCAGCCTTTTCGAATAGGAGAATCATAATTATCAAATTTTGGAATATAAAATAGTAACTAGTAAACTCGGTGAATAATTACATGTAGTAAATGTCGGTCAGTTCATAGGCGACTGACTCGAGCGACTACTACTCTACGATGTGAAGCACCATCTGTTCTAGCGTAGGGATAATGTACAAAGTTCATCCATTCTACTCTAAATAACGTTATAATTAAATTGATGCATATACGCGCGCATTTTCTCCGATAATTCTTTAGGAACAATATTTTTAAAATACTTTAAGAATATTTAATAAGGATAACTTAAAAAGTAAAAAAATATCATCGCGTTTTTGGCACTTATCCTAATTTGAGATAAAACTTCTAAAAAAAAAAATAAACGTTACACATCATGGTAATTTACCGTCGGGTTCTTATAAAAATGTGAACGCAATCTGCAGTACCTTTTAATACTATGTTGTATCCCACGAAAAATTGATTGAAATATTACAAACGGCTGATACCTTCTTTGGTGAAATTTAAGCAATTCCCGTCGTACACGTATTGCATCTAAACAAGTAGAAAAAATATTGATAGATAATATTGTAGTTCCTGCCTGTAATAATTATACCATTACACAATTATATTTATATAAACCTATGAAATATGTATACGAATATATTTACAAATTATTTACACAAAATAAAAATTATAATTTATTTTAAGTCGATGTAAGAACACCTTTATTTACAATAGAATTGAAAAATTAAACAATTGAGCATTAGCGTAAGGGTAGGCTGTGATTTTATAAGTACAACAATATTTAAAATACTCACTAATTTGAATACATCCTATGTAAGTACTTAGTACTCATACACATAAAGCGTTAAAATTAAATATTTATACAAGTTTACAACTTAACGTCCATATCTTAATATCATAGCCACTGAATCATCCAACGTGTTATTCACTTGATTGTCTTAACACATTAAACGAATACTTTTGATCACAAGACTGGAATCACATGATTCGGCGGGGAAATACACGTCCGAGAAGAGTTCGCGGCAGAAAGGGCGGCGACTGAGGGGGCCAGCCTCAGGTGCACTCGATTATAAGCGGTTGGCTTGATTCTATTACGCTCGGCCTGGTTTCTCCACCACCTGAGCTGTAATGTTGCTGCTCGTGATCTGGTCCCGCCGTTAGTAACGACCGGTACTGGCTCCCCGGACCAGGAGAAAGTTGCCCGTGGCCCATGGATAGATGCGGCGTGGTCGAGTGCGCCTGCCCTCCCATTAACGCTTCATTGTGCGACATTCCCATCCGCGCCCCACCGGCTCCCACCAGCCCTCCGTGCGACGCTGAGTGCACCTCGTATGCCTCGTGCCCCTCTCTTTCGTGGCAGTCTTTGTCGACGGTACCTGCAAAGTGCACGCGAAAATGAAATCGGCCGCGTTCAGCGAGAGCGCAAGTGAAAGTTGCGGTTCACCTACCGAGAGAAAGTGCATCACGCGCAGTTGCTCTCGCTATTACATACTGTATATACTATTTCTAAAATTATAAAATAAGTGTTAAATTTTAAATTAAATTTGTGATGTGGATATGAAAGTGACTAAGTGAGAAATTGAGCCATTCCAAACTCTATTAAAAATAATTATTGCTTACCTATGCATTCTGTGTTTGCGGCGTTGGTGATTGCTAGGACCTCTTCAATATTATTCGGCTTGCAACTAGTGGTTTTCCAATGAGTACGAAGGCCAGACGCACTAATGTACTTTTTGTCACATCCTTGACAAACGTATGGTCTGTCGTTTGTGTGCAGTCGCTTGTGAAGTTTTAAATGAACGAATTGGGTGAATTTTTGCATGCACAAATCACAAGCGTACGGCTTTTGGCCTGAGTGGAGTCGTAAATGTGTTTTTAAATTAGATGTAGACGAAAATCTTTTCTTACAAATGTCACATTGATGTGGTTTTTCCCCCGTATGCACAAGGTGATGTTTTTGTAAATGAGCCAGTTGTGTAAAAGATTTATTACAAACGTTACATTTAAAAGGTCTTTCTCCTGAGTGCGTCCTTAAGTGCACTTTTAAATTTGATAGTTGACCAAATGTTTTACAGCAAACGTTGCATTCGTAATGCATCTTTCCATCTTTCTTCTTCAAAGGGTATGGTAAACTTCTATAACCTCGTGATGATTGTGAGTTTGGACTCATTGGTCCGACCATTAAACTACATGTACCATCTGGGCTCATGCTACTGTGTTGTTGTACTAGTTGACCATTTACGTTAGAATTTTGAATAAGACTTAATTGTGAACAATTTTTGAGCGTTATTACGCTAGTTGAAGATGGAAAATGATGATTACTTTGTCCGGTCTGATTTCTTTCATATTGATGTGATGATGAAACTGGAGAATACGTACTAGGTGGAGATCCCAACTGCGTTATTATTGTAGAGTTAGGCGGCGAGTAGAGGCTATAGGAATAATTAGGGTAATGACTTTCATATCGCGTCTCCCTAATTTCTCTAATCTCTCTAATTTCCCGAATTTCGGTAGTATGAGGAATCGAGTGAGGAGGTGATGTAGAATAAACAGAAACTGAATTTGGTGCTGGTAACTGCTGTGGTAGTGGCAGTAAAGATGGCAAAGGTGTTAAATTGGAACTAGAATCAGGACTACAGGCATTACCATACCTTTGACTTTTTTTGTACGAATATGCCATTTCTGTTGGTGATGATGGTGGTGGAGTAGCATTTGGTTGTCTTCTATTTGGGTCATTATTATTAGTGTCAATTCTATTGCCAGTTAGAATAGTTTCTAGAATTCTAGTGTCTGGTGGTGAATATCTCATGAAAGCTGGTTGAGGAGTGGGTGAAACTGTCCCATCTTCATAGTATGGCTTATTTATTGGGACTACAGTATTTTGTGATGATTCAAGAACTATTACAGTAGACGTAGCTGGATCACGGCGTGGTGGTGACACATTTTGTGGGGGACTATTTATAACTTCTTCCGTTATCATTAATTCTTTTTCACTTTCACAGTCCATATCTTTA
The DNA here is from genome assembly GCA_019049475.1 of Eueides isabella. NCBI lineage: Eukaryota > Metazoa > Arthropoda > Insecta > Lepidoptera > Nymphalidae > Eueides > Eueides isabella. The sequence continues at coordinate 8,672,786 of CM032393.1, forward strand.
TTTAGAGCGTAGGCTCTAGGCATTTTAATTTTAACTTTCCTGTATTCATTTCTGTGCATGTCTTGGTCAATTTTTTGAACTATAACTGTTTCTTTTGGTTCATTGGTTTTATTTGAACAATCTAAAACATAATTTTCAGCATCAGAGTCACTTGAATCTTCAGGAGGAGTAAACTCGTCATGGTAGCCGTTGCTGTGATATCCTTCATCTGATCTCACTGACCCGTCATTAGGTGTTAGTTGGTGCTCGTAATGAGCCGGAACGCAATGGGTAAAGCTAGGTGACTTACTACCAAGTTTCTCTGAAACATTTGAGCCCATTGGAGAAGGTCCTCTCATATCTCTCATGTGAATATTTTGAGCTGGTGAGCGATTATTATAGAGTCGTGGATTTTCAAGTTGATGTATAACAACATGTGACGTACTCTCTTTGTGTTGATGAATTATTAGAGTCTGGTTATCTCTGTGATGAGCTTTTACTGGTGAAGGTGGTTGCATTAAGGTATTAGGAGATATTGATGGGTGGTCATTGATAATATTATCAGATTTTTGATGAATTACATTGGAGGGAATCTCCGGCCTCATGATTATTCTTTCATTTTTTATTGTACTTCTAAGTTCGTCACGTGCTGGAAGATTGTTATTTTCATGCATTGATTTGTCACTTGCTTCACGTTTTCTTCGCCTACATGGGATGTCTGCTTCCAGGAGTTCTTTAGTATTTGTAAGTCCAAGCACATATTTCATGTGATTAAAAGCAATTTCTGGATGTACTGGTGCGGGTGGTAATCCATAAGCTTTCTTAATGGTTTCCTCTTTACCTAAAAACAAATAAGATTAAAAACAACATGAAAAGTTTAGTTTGTCTCTAACTGACTTCATACATGTTTTTTTATTATTTTTTAAACTTACATATGGAATATGTAGCTCTTTCCGGGTCAATGTCGTAGCCGAGCCTGGTCGCAAAATCTTTGCAATACCATACCATTAATTCCTCGTTTGGCATTATATCACTGAAAATAAAATAAAGTTATTAAACGACATAAAAAACAAAAACAAAGTAAAACTTACTCATTAACAATTACTAGTGGCAACGTACCGAATTGTGTAAAAATAAATATGTTCTTGATGTTGGCATGCGACGAGGTTCATTACAGAGAGGGAATATGCTGAAGCCACGTATCGCATCCAGTTCGCGACACTCGTGTCTGATCCATCCAGGTAATAGTAATCACTATCTTTGAATATCTGTAATTATTAATACAATCTATTTACTTAAGTGATTTATTAATATTACGAGGAAGTAAAATATCAAATAACTAGATATAATAATAAGTGTTTCTACATTTGTCATATGGAGTGTGTAGCACGTGTTTAATATTTACAATACGCGTGCATCTGATACAAGTCATGCTTACAGTGATTAAGACGGGAAGTCAAGGACGAATTATAGTGTAGCTATTATCTATGATGGTAAACATAACAGAATTATTCAAATTTGTTTTAAGATTTTGTTTACATATGTAAATATAGTAATATTTTTATGAATATAACAAAAGTAGTAGATAGTTTTTGAGATTGCCATTCAATTTAAAAGACAATATAATAAATGCATACTATTTAACATCATTCAGAATTAATAAGTCACATTATTCACAAATACATATTTTGAATCGCTAAAAGAGACCACCACCGTACGATACCATCATAAAAGCCTAATCTCACCTTAATATTTCCATAAGTATGATGTCTGACCGTTTCTTGTACCTGGCCCAAAATAGAGAGGAATAGGTTAGTGAGAAGTAAAGAAGTGTAAATAGACATATATGTATATACTTATGTAAGTGTGTATACACAAAATAATAGCCCAAATTGTGCCTTACATTTAAGATTAATTTGAGTTAGCTCTCTGATAGAAAAGATAAAAGCCATAACCTTAGTGTCGCTAATATAGGAGTAGAACTTAGCATATAACAAAGCAATTATAATTAAAAATTAATTTATTTTTAAAAAATTACTTACCCGCCAGTAATATCGCCAAGATACTTTGTCATTTGGCTTGTTAGGGGTCCGTGTTCCTTCGAAAGGTCCAAATCGTGTGCCTCGTGGAATAACCCCAGTACTCCAAACGCCTTCCGTCTGTACAATGTATACATATAACTATTAATTTCATACGATTTAGTATTAGGAACTAAATAATGAAAAATAAAAACTTTTGCATAATATGCACTTAAAATATTGTGACATTATCAGTATGACTTGTTTGTTTACCGGTGTGTTAGGTGTTGACAGTACTGCAGATGGTCGTAGTGCCAAACTGCGCGGAAGCGTTCGTTCAGCTCTGTTTGTAATTCCGCGTTCACACGGCACGTCAGGCACTATGTACACTGTGAGCCTTTCAAACTCTTCTTCACGCATGCGCGTTACATCATAGGATTCTGTTCCACCTACAGCGCCCACGCCGGGACTTGCTGTATGACCAACCGTTGTAGTAGGAATTTCTTCACTCGTTGACTGGAATTAATAATTATATTTATTATTTCGCTTTTTTATATTTTCCATTAAATATTTAAGTGTTTAGCACCGTTTAAAAAGTTTAAATTGTAAAAATTTTGTTATTAAAAGTAAAGCAACGTTTTTATTAACTTAGTTTACATTATTAACTTAGTTTTAACAAAAATGTGTTACTGTCTGTCTTTTTGCAAGCGGAAAATATGCAAACAAAATGCATTCCACCCTGTACACTCGTCTGCATATTTTGATGGACACATTTATTTTGGATCTTGACAGGCTATTTCGAAAGTTTATTTTTGCTAAGTAAGGTGATGTCGTTGTCGGTGCAGTTCGATAAAGGGGCGGCGCTACTACTGACCTAGTTTTCTTATAACTGCGCACTTTCCACTGCGCACTGATACTTCCCATTTGCCTATTTATAATTTCCGCAAATTTAATTTAACTAACTCTTACGAAAATAATAGACTTTGAAGGGCAACTACTCTTTAATCTCATAAAATGAAATAGACTTACCAGCCTCATTTTGATGTTTAAATCTGTTTTATTGAATGAATATTTTTTAACAATTTTGATACCTGAAACAACAAAAAAAATATTAGTATTCATATTTATAAATTATTTAAGTCATTTATTAAATATTTTTATTGAAATTATAAAACTCATTCATAGTTATAATTGAAGCAAATAAAGGCACATTAATCAATCAATAAATATTCTAGTCTTTAGTTTTTTTTTCAGCTTCACACTATATCCCTCACTTAGCACATCAGGGTAGGCAGAGAGAACATGGGAACCAAGTGCTAAGACACTCCGTTCCGTTCCCCACTTTTCGCCAAATTTAAGGCATTGTGTGTTAAGTGGAGGAACTCAACGCCTTCTTACCAGAGCGAAGAATACTTTTAAAAAAAAAATAATAATTTGATATTATTATTTTTTTTATGTTCGAGTGGGGATCGAATACACAACCTGTCGCGTTTACAGTTACACGCCACGCCCCTGTGCCACAACAGGGCTCAATCGACTCTTTAGTATTAGAAAAAATATTATTTTAATAATATGTTTATAGATGATATTTATGGAAAAAACATAATTTTAATAGATATTAAATGCCTGCCACGTAGTATTACTATTATTATTTATATAATAATTCATAATTTATTAATTAATGACATTTTCACATAATGATTATAATAATTAAATTATCTTTCATTAATTACAAGAAAGAGGGTTATTACACGTGACTAAACACGAGCCATGCCATGCGTTTGAGCAAAGATAAATCGCACGCGACTATCTCTCACTCCTTATCGTATACTTGAGTTAATAATGTGTTTAAAAGGAAAATATATGTTATATTCGCCTTTTAAAACAATATAAAGTCATAAACAGTCATTTTTAATATTTTAATTTTAATTAATGCGATATATAAATAAAATTCAATAAAATAATTTCTAACATATACATATGGACAACAAATCTGTTTGTGTCAAGGATTTTTTTTAACTTTTAAGGTTAAATAAAACAAAAATATTGAGTTGAATTAAATTTCAAGACTATTCTGGGGTCGGCACAGTCTACCCCAGCAGCGAATGTACAGACATACTAACATATTGGAAAATATATATATTATGTGCTATTATACTCACTACTTAAGTAAAATACATAAGTAAAATTTGTATTTTAAAAACATATTTAACAATCTATATTTTCTGAACGACCTATTAACGCACAGTTGCTACGAATGGATTCAATCAAAATTTTTCTATGCCGGCATTTTTTATAAGTGCGTTATATCTCTCTTCAGAAAACCATTTTGTAAATGTTTCCGTAAAAAAGATGCAAAGAGTTGAAAATTTGTATAATAGTTCGTTAATTTTCAAGATGAAGTCTTAAGATTCGTAATAAGTTATTTGTGCAGCATAAATAAGAAAGTAATGAGGAAGTAATTTCAATAGGAAATAATAAGATAACTAAGGATATTTATTTATCATCATCATCAAAATATCTGAGAGGTGAAATTATTTATGATATCAGTAAATTTAGTTACAACTAGCGTCCCGCTCGCCTTAATTGCATTATTTTATTTAATAACTCCAACTACTTTCTAGTTCTAATACCATTATCACTTTTAAGACAATATTTATATAATGAAAACTAAAACCGCTAAATAAATAGAAAAATTGCAGCAATTTTGTCGTAACTTTTTTAACCTATTAAAATAAAACAAAACTAAATGTTAAGTAAGCCTTTTGCAGTTTTTTATTACTACGTTTTTGAGATTAGCGCTTACAAATGTATAGATAAAACTAGAAACAATTTGTATTTTGGGCCTGTTTTTTAACCACTATATATTTTCATTACTCCTGTCGTTTACAAATTCAAATAAAATTAGACCGCATGACGCAGGAGAACGAATATATTATATTATGTATGTATATGCTACCTTTTTTAATGTAAGTGCAAAAGACCAGATGGCAAAAGACAGTATATCACATATCATTCTACCAAATGTTTTATTTTCTTTTCAATTAAATTTCAATGTATATGGATAAATCTATTATCATTAAATTCAGTTCGAATTCCTATAATTTTCACACATTTTCAAACATTTAATTTCTAATTAAAAAATGCCAAAAGGGTCAATAAATATAGAATGGCGGAAACTAATATTAATGTCAGTGCAGCCAGAAACAGAAAAATATGTTAACTTCAGTAAAAAGAAGGTAAGCATCTTTTTTGAAAATACAAAATTTTTAACAATATACACATGGTTTTAGTTATAAAACTTTGTTATTTATGTAAACGGGCTAATAATATTATCTTAAAATAGTCTATCAAAGTTTATATAAACAATATTCGTATATAGTTAGTTGTTTGTATTTTTTAGCAATAAAATAAAAAAAACATCTTAAAAATTGCAATTTTAAAACAAATTTCAATAAATGTGATATTTTATATAACATAAAAACTGAATATTGCATAATAACGTGCATGTAACAGCTGGGAGTTAGAGAATAGAACACGTACAGCGCATCGGCGCTCGCGCAATAGGAAGCAACCTTGATGCATCGCACTTGAACTTGCCCTATACGCCTCATATATACGCTTATCTTTATATTATTCTATTTATTGTACACAAATGTAGCAAAAACAAATTAAAAGTCAAAAACTTCAATTTAATTTTAAATGAGAGAATTATCTAATATTTTTTATAAATTTAATTATAATTTTAATATATTTTTTTATTTGAAATACATTTATATATTTTTATAACATAAGCGAATTCTCGATTTATATAAATTTAACGCATGTTTTTAATATAGGAAGTCTTCTAATAAAATATTTCAATTAGTTTATGTATATAAGTGCAATGTGAACCTAACCTTGCAGTCTAATTATAATTTGAAACGTAGTTGTTTCCACTGTAAATAGATACATACGTAGAAGTATATCGACAACACCTTCTATATAAAAAGTGATTTTAACTGGTTGATAAATTCGCGTTGAACAAATTGCTGTCAATAGTATTAATAAACTGTTTATTGATTTATTATAGTATTTGCGCCTTGCTACAACAGTTCTGGAAACGTAACGTACAAAACGAAATTAATATTTTTAAAAATATGAATACGGAAGTGTATTTAAAATAATGTTTTCACTTTTCTATAATATCTGTACTACATTTCATTTTTTTTTTCATGTTTTAGCTTCTGGTCACGCGTGTTGTTTTTTTGACTTTAGTTATTATATTAGAATTTTAAAATTTAGAAATTATTTTATTATTACATTATTATGTATAAAAAATATATTTTTTTCGTATATTATGTATGAATTAGCTTAGACATCCTTATTAAATCCACATACACTTATATATCACTGTATGACGCGCCTAATGTACTAATAAAAAAATATTCCGAAAATAAGCAACATACGATAGTTAATACTTACAAAAGTCATAATTTAGTGAAATCTTGTAAGTTTCATATTATAAAACTTCGATAAAGGAACTCGGTATAAGTTTGGTAAATTGTCTTTGGTGTCAATGTGTTAGGTAGGGTGTCGAGCGACTTGAGGTACTCCAGCAGTATGCGGAGCGTCAACAAGGGAACGAGCGGTGGGAGCCAGCGCTCTGCTCTCATGTCGGTGTCGCGGTGCTGCGGATGCTGCGGCAGCTAGCGGCAAGCGGGCCCGCGCGGGCGGCGTGCTCGCTGGCGGCGCGAGGGGCGCATTATGCAACGCGGCTCCGGTCTCCGACCTGCCCCACGTCTAGCTGCGGAGCGCGTCGCACTAAGCCGACGCCGCGCTGTGCCGACCGACCTAGATGCACTTTTACATCGCCGAGAATGCAATCGACACACATATTCGCGTCTCGTTCCGATAAACGCATCGACGACGAAAGCGGCTCGTGATGGAGAATGCGGACGAATTTGACAGCGAGTGCAGTGAGTACGTCACGTTCACGCCTAGCGTTCTGCAATTAGACTAGAGCGGGACAGAACCGTACAGTGCGACCAAGCGCATTCAAGTTCATTACTTCCGTAGTGTGGCGGTCGCGGCGCGCCCTGACCATGCTCCCGATCCGCACTTGCACTTTGATGACATGAAAATCGTCAAATTATTTTTTTTTTCTTGTTTTGGTTCAAAATATATGTATCCACAAATAAAAATTAAAAAAAAATCTCCAAAACATTCAAAGGTTTTAGCTTCCCTCCCACACATTTTACATTGATTACTGTAAAACATTAACATAACATAACATTGTAACATTTTGTAGCAATAACTAAATTTTAAAATTTATTTTGCTCGTATTCAATATTAAACTATTATTAAACACGTTAAAAACAACATACGAAAGGGTAGCGTGAGAACGGTAGCGAAAGCCATGATAGGGCGGGCGGGCGCGCTCGCCTGTGCCACCCCGGAACAAGCTTTCACTCTCGCGGGTCGACGACACGGGCTTCATATGCCCTTACTTGCGATTCTCGATGTCATAGCAACATTTTCCTATGTTAAGTCACTTTCAAGCATAATTCCAGGAAAGAGCATTTTTGTAAAAACTGGAAGATTAAACGTGGTAGGGGTGATGCGTTTAGCCTCCACTGTCGACATAGCCACACTGCACCCTGCCATCCACCATTATCCAATATTGATTTCACTATTTACGAACTTTAATCTGTTAACAGCCTCAAACTCTGTGGATTCTGAATAATAAACTTGGTGGCTGCGTGGGTAGGTAACGCTATAATAATTTAAATTAAGAAGTGGGTAAATTATAAAATATCATAGATATTAATATAATTATATGTAATTTTGTGAAACCAGGTTTAATAAAATCTTGTGATTACTCCTCTGTAAATGAATAATAATTTCTTATCTTATATAAGAAATAATTGTCATTTATTCATGGAGGCCTGTCAGTGTGATAGATTTGTTAATTGCTGGCCTAAATTATTCTCCCCTTGTTACATCACGAGCCCATTGCACCCTATTATCGCTCATGACCTACCCTACGTCTGCATCCTTGTAGACAGGTCTGAAGCTTTGCTTCCGTTGTTATCGATTAAGATAAATGTTTACAAACGTTAAAACTTGATGATATAATAAAGATCATAGATTCTGTTACCTATAAATGATTTACTAACTATGATACTATGATATTTATGATACTATGTATGTCTATGTAAATTGATTATTTTTAACATTTTAGTTAATATTTTCTCAGTTTTATTTTATGTTCGTACCAGACATACAATACTTACCTCTATATAGTTATTTATAATTTAAATGTTTTTTTTTGTTTTGAACGTTAAAACATTTTATATCTCATTAGCGTCTAGCTTATATAATCGAGCATCGTATTCAAAAATAACTCATATACTATTTATTTGTATATTTATCAAAATACTATCAAAATCGGTGTTTATCTATGTACAGTGCAAATTCTAAACCTTATTCTATACCTAAAATGACTATATCGGAAATAGGGTAAATGACTCTCAATTAGAGCGCGAAAAGTGAAGCGCATCAAAGAAAATGCAGTTTTCATCGTCGGTGGAGGCTCGAGCGGTATCAAAACAGAATGTTCCGGGGTGAACGGCCTCGGCTGCGTCGTCCCACTGCGCTAGCCCCCGCCGCCCGGCGCCGCGCGGCGTCTCGCTCGTCCGCGAATAAATCGCGCCACGCTCGTGTGTGTGGCAAATGCGTTTACTGTACGAGTATTGGGCACAGGGGTCGTTCACATCACACCAATTTTCTTTAGGCATGCAGTTTCAAGCTTTGAAGGCTTCATCTCAATTGCATGTAAATTTAAAAAACGCTTTTAAATATACTGTTGGCGGAATTATAATACATTTTTTTAATCTTGTTACTAAATATAAAATTTTAAAACAAATATGTTTTTGATTTGAAGATTATTTATTTTGTTCAGTGTAGTATTTGATGCTATATATCAAATTTTAACCATATTAATTGTATATAAACAATCCAGGAATAAAAAAAAACTAAGATAACGAACTTTTTTTTTATATTCTATATTGTGTTTAATTATATCCATTGAAGGAAAACGGTGGTATTGATCTCACAAAACAGCGTAGTGTGTGGTTTGTCTATGTCTGTAGTTGCAGTGCCCACAGCCTACAGTGCAAACTCGATTTCCCCCTTCTTGGGGTAGGCTTCAATACTCATTCATGCCTTTTTCCTGCTCTAGCCGGGTGCAGGCGCATAATTCGTTCCTGCTCGTGATGTTTCCGTGTTGACGCCGGTACATACGCGCATGCACTAGACCTAACCCAATGCAGTGAATTTTGCGTAGGGTCGTTGTCCTCGCCTGCTATATCCGCACCAAACTTAAGTACTAGCTATCATGAGACGACTCTCAAAGCTGGCTAAGCGTAATCAGCTGTAAAATCGTTATTACTAAGGCCTTTTGCTTTTATGGTGCTTTAATGTTTATTTTGAAAGATGTGCAATTTTTGTAGGTACCGTTGTAAAACTCTAGAATTGTATAACAGAACCGGAAAGAACAAAAGCTATTTTAACTATAGGCCGTTTGCTTTATGGTTGGTGACTATAAAAGAAACACGCTAAAAAAGTACCATTTGCACAAATTGCATTTTTTGCATGGCAAATTCAAAGGCCTTTTTTCAATTCAAGAAAACAATATACATTAAAAAGTGTACAAAGTTCCGAGGTAATTAGTAACAAAACATTAAAGGTTCTTCTTGGATATTTTTTAATGTTTTTGCTTAGCTTCGAAATTCAGTGTAAATTGTGATGTAATGACGCAATTATCGTAAAATGTGTTTTTTTTTTTCTAAAAATTTTACAAAGCTATATAGGTAAAGGTAATTTTTTTCGTAAGTACCTTTTACAACTTACTTTGCTTGGTACGCTTTTGCTTCAAGATTTTAGTATAAGAATAATTTGTAAATTCACCTAATAGAAGTGTGAAGTCTAGAATGTGGCTAGGGTCAAAAGCCGCGCAGTATGTCAGCGCTTAGTATTCCGTGAGTCCGAGCCCGGCCGGCTAACGGGACCCGTCTACACCGGCCTTTACTTTCATCGATCCAACCAACCACGGTTTACTTTCCTTTGTTACTTACTTTTAAATTAATTTCGATCAATTTTATGTTTGTTAACATTACTCCAATGTCACAATTAACTTGAGATATTCATGTTTTTATTACATGATTTTTGTTTTACATTTGGTGGGTGTTAGATCTTTTCTTTCTCTTATCTTGCCGCCGTGGTACAGAGGTAAATACGTACGACTGTAAGTACAATAAGGTCGTGAATTCGATTCCCTCTCGAATAAAATATTTTAGATTATCATTTCTTTGCTCTGGTTACGAGGTAAAGTTTGGCGTTAAGTATCACCAATCAACACTAAACGCCTCAAAATATCGGCAGAATGTAGGAAACCGAAAGGAATGTCCTAAAGGTAATGCATATAAGCTCAAACATTTCTGGTTTTCTCTGTCTATCCATTTATAATATTTGTGATGTACAATGTTAAGCTAAAAAAGAATTGTTTAAAAGATTTTTACAATACTAATATATTATGACCCGCATATATCAAGACCACTGTGACAAAGCAGATTCGTAATAATTATCCATGGCTTATAAAAAACTACAAAAGGCTAGGAGCAAGTGTTTGCTCATAACGCAGGTAGGGGATTAAGTCCGGATAAATAACAACGAACCTTTTGTTAAGGGCGTACCGTTATATTCATTTTAGATTTTTCATTCCACACACTATTATAGATGCATATTTTATATAAATATTGCAGTACGTATGTTTTAATATAAAGTGATTGTATTACTCAGAAAAAGCTTTACTAGAAATGTTTTCCGCAAAATAACAGTACAGTAGACTTTTCTGGAACTTGAGTCATATATCCTTTTCAAATAGGTTTATGGCTTATGCAGTGCACTGTTTCCATACATAATTTTGTGTTGCATTACTGAATACGATTATTAGTAGCTGTAAAAATAAATTAGTGAACTATAGTCTAAAAATTGAGTTAAACATACCTTAAGAGCTAATATTGAAATGATTTTTATTAATATATAAAATAAATACATTTTCATTAAACAGGAAGCTTAAATCATACAATGCATGAATAGATTCAATGATATTTCATACGGTACCTATGGGATCCAACTACCGTTAGGTAGAGCCGATAAAAAATAAAATAGGAGGGTGAAATCAGAGCCCAGCGGGTGATGGCCTCTGTAGAGCGTTAATATTTATTTGGTAACAAGAAGAATTTTACAGAAACGAAATGATATTACTCTTCTTGAATAAACAAATTTTATAATAGTTAACATTTGCATTATTTCTTTAAATGTCAACTAAAATCAATGTACCGGTGTGACATGTTTCGGAAACATTCCGTGTAATGTAATCTCAAGTATTTTTCCTATTGCATAACCGGATAAATATGCATTCGAAAGACTTGGGGTGACAATAGAGTGAACGGTATTTCATGTGGTATGGTATATGATTCTGTATGGTGCGGTAACCGCTATTACGGCCACCGGAAATCACGATCCATACGCGTTTTATTTGAATTACATGTATGTGGCACGGCTTATTATAATATAAAACACTTTCTGTGACTCTATTTTATCAACTAATTAAATATACAAATTTATACAAGTAACAGAGAACAGAAATATAATCCTTAGGTGTATAAAATATTTTATATAGATTTGTTTATATAGATTTTTATAAAAATAGATTAATAATAATTACCATTAATATCATACATAATGAAATGCCGTTAGTATTTCTCAGTAGTAGTTTACGGTATAAGGTATATATGTATTATATGACGAATGACATATGCTACAAACAAAGAGTACTGAAGCGTAAAAATCTTTGTTACATAATAGATGCGTGTGCGCCCGGGGCATGCCGAGGTACCGTTGATCGAACAGGTTTCACTACGCTGCCCGCGCGTCCCTCCTTCCCGTGATGTTTACCAAGCATTTACTTTCTACCCATCAAGGACCTTCCTGGCACTCCCACGTAAGCGTAAGTGATCTTGCCGGAAGGCGAGAGAGCTAGATATTCAGATTTTTTTATAAATGTTTCTTTATTTCTATGTAACTTATGTATGTATACATGTGGCAGTACAGGCAATGCTTTTTACATTATCAATTTAAAAATGTACGAATTAATATATAAAACGTATTCTACGTGTCAATATTTCAATAAATATTGTCCTTGATTTAAATATGATTGTCGAATTTATTATAATATAATAAAAAAAAGTATAATAGAAACAATATTCATGTTAAAAAACGTGAAAACAAAAGGGATATTTTTATTTTTACTGATAATATAATTATAGTTATTGATTTTCTGTGATATTTTGTATATTTAGTGCGTACGATAAAACAATAATATATTAAACAAGTATGTTCAATGTGGATTTGAGTGGCGATTGGACAGATAGGACCGCCGATTGATGATTGTGTCGAAGTTGTTCAAGACTGAGACAATATTTATAAGATTTACTAATTCATTTATTTAACGATTTTTGCATATATGTATTTTATATATGATAAAATAAAACCAATCTGGATCACAATAACATCAGAAATCGCTATTTAATTGCGTATGAGTATACAAATATTAATATATACATTTAATATCTTTTCATTTCCTTGGACTGCATTGTACCTACATCTATGTTATCGTTTTATTTATACTCTACATAAAAAAATATAATTAAAGATTAAGTTTTTTGTGAAGATTTAACAGTAAAAACATAAGCAGATCAAGAGAGATTGATATTAAACTTTACGATGAGAGGTGTAAACACAAAATCGCGTAAGCGAAAGCAGTCAGTTTGGTCGCGGCCGCGAGCTCGCGGTTCAATGACCGAATTTTCACGGGTTTGTCAGCTTGCTGTTATATCATCGGCCGAAGTCAGTGTCATTGCCGAAACAGCGAGAAACGTGTGTGCCAAATTGAATCCTTTCTCTTTCCTTATTGGGTTTACTTTTGCCTAAACGTAAAGAAGATTTTTGGCTCTATTTACTATACTTGCGATTTATTTATGTATTGTGTTCGTAATTCTTATATATAAGACTAGAAGACGCTTGTGTTCGTGCATACTGTACACGATCACGTACGTCTTTCAACTGTCAATTATTTCAGGATGATGAATTCGAATAAGTGAGCAACGTATTATGATGTAGATATACAACTTTTTTAGATTTTTGATTTTAATGTGTATTTTATTTAAATAACACTCACTCACTCAGGCTCACGCTGTAACCCGCACATGGCAGGGTAGGCAGAGAGAACTTGGAAACCTAGTGTTAAGACACTCCGTTCCACTTCCGTTCCCCACTTTCCGCCGAATTTGAGGCACGGCGTCTTGAGTGGCGGAACTCAACGCCGCGTTTTGCCTTGTACCAGAAGAAATGAAATATTTAAAATTTTCAATATCAAATATTTCATTTCCTCGAGTGGGGATCGAACCCAGAACCTGTCGGTTACAGTCACACGCTTGTGCCGCTGCCTCATATTTAAATAACAGTTTTGAGTATATAAGAAAGAAATATTTAAAAAGGGAAAAGACAAAAAATACAAATGTTTCTATTGTTTATACATAGCGCTTTTTATAAATTTTGTTATTCCGACCATGGTCAGGAAAATTTTGTGCTTTGTTCTATAAAGACATCACCGTAAAAATTCATACATAATTAACATACGATGATCTAATAAAGTAATATAGTTCATTTATAAAGTTAATTATAAATAATTGTAGTTTGTTTACAGTCGCACGCACATGCCATTATGTGAGTGGGGTGTATTACGTAAGCCCTCACGTGCGAATGTTCGCCTTGAAATTGAACTTGCTGAGTTCAAGGTCCATTTTTTGCAACTGATCATCAAAGTTTGCGCTTGCGCAAGTGTGTGTGTTATGTACTTTATATTTATATAGTTCTTAAGTGTTTATGGCAATTATTGCCAAAAACCTACCCACAACCATGGATGGTTAACATTTTTAAATATTAAAAAATAAATAAAAATAACTTAATTTAGACAAATTTAAAGCTGATATCATTTAAAAGTTACATTTCATTACATTATGGATTTTTATGAGCCTTTCTTATTTTTTTTTAAATAAGTTTGATATAAAAGATTTGCATATTTAAATAGAATATGTAATTTTGTATTAGAAACCTATGGAGTTATATTAATATTAAAAATAATTATTTAAAAAATACGAACATGTTAGAAAAAAATATAAATATATATAATAGCAGGAAAAATATTTGAATATTGAGATAATATTTTATAAATATAGGTTGATTAATGCTGATAAATTGTTATGTAGAGCTTTCAGTCTTACTTTTAAGGGTTATGCAATCGGAAAACCTTGAAGATTCTTTTAAGACACGCGCGTTGATGTCTTTTAAACGTGAAGAAAGCTGCTCGCTTAACAAGTGATAAGCAATAATATTCTATATTTACAATCTATTATATGTAACATAACATAATAACTTACCAATGGTCTCATAATAATCCAGCCTCGAAATGCCCGAAAAAATATCCAGATCGAAAATAATCCGTATTATTTCACTAAACTTAAAACTACACTTCACGTCACTTAAAAATATTATTAAAAATATAAGTCTTGCATGAGATCTATGTTGCTTTCAGTCTGAAACACTCTAAAGGGTCATATTGGAGCGGTGTTAGCGCACCGATAGCTCCGCTTAACTGATAAAGTGTGGCTCAGTTCATGGTCGGAGACGTCCTTCCCGCCGCTGCCTACGGCCCGTACCGACTACCGCCGGACCGCCGCCTGCGCTTCTTCCGCACTCGCACCGCCCGGGTGAATGAACTGCTGCGTGCGAGCGAGAGGACCAATGCCACGGTCACACGACCACTTCTATCTCAGCAAGGCAATCTAGTACAAGTGTTAAATGATATATTTTATTCTATGTATTTTCCATTTGTTCATATTACATCGTATATGCTTACATATGTATGTATGATATAAAATACATAAGTATATTATAAATATACAGGACATATGTTTAGAAATAACTAATATTTTGGTTTTATGATTAATAGCTTCGTCTAAGTGTAAAAATATTTTTATATGAAAAAATTTTTACGAGAACTTTCCACGAGATTTATTATAATTTTATTTTATTTTAAGCCTGTCTTTAAAATATTTATACAATTCTAACAGTTAAAAGACTAATTAAATCACAGAAATAACAATAAAGATACAATTAAATAATAACATGATCTTGTCATGTAATTGATAATCATATCAACTAGGTGGCATGATCCTCGTGGCTGGCTCCTATAGGCATGATTTACCTTATTTTCGCTAAATAAATTAACTTCTATTTTAAAATCAATTACTACTTAATTTAGACTCAAAATTATTACAAAAAAATGTTCTTTAACAGACTCTCTTCTTCTCTTTCTTAACAAAAGAAATTTAATTTTATGAATGTCATTGTCATTAAAAATGTTTTATATAAAAGAAAAAACCTATTGTATATATATAGTATGAAAAAAGGCACGAGCTGCTAAAGAACCAGATGGTGTTTCAATGACACGTTACGTCATATGGCACTCCGTTTCTTAATCATACTTGAAAATACAATAAATAGTTCTGTTTATAAAATATCAGATAAGTAACTGAATTTGTAGCATGTTAAAAATAACAAAGAACAATATTATGTAACTTTGATCATAGCCTTAATCGCGGTCCGTGATCAGATTTGCTTACCTGCAGAAACCCCTGGCTTTTTTGCTTTTAAAGGGTGGCCATTATAACAAAGTCATGTAAAAAATCTAACGGTTCCTCATCCACCCCGGCACACATTGCGATGACAAAAACACAACGAAACTATTACAGAATTAGAAAAAAAAATGTAATGTGACGTTATATTTTCTAAGATGTTGGTAAAATATTATGGCATATTAGGCGTTCATTTATTATTCATGTTAAGCGTTAGGTTAATATAAGAAAAATAATTACATGTTTTCTTATTTATCACTATGATAAAAAAAAGTACATAAGTATATATATGTCTATACATATTTTTGAAGTAAACTGTCACAAAGAAAGTGTTAAGGAAGGACTATAACAATTGTTTAATTTATTCTGCTTAACTGTTTACTCGGTAAACAGGAGATAACAAAGAGTTTTATTGTACAGTAGCTAAAACCCGAAGAAAGGGTTAAGCGTATTTAAATGTTTCCTCGCTATTGCCATTTAAGTGACGACGACGTGTGGTAAATTTTCACGACTTATCTGCTGCCTTACAATATAGCGGCCACTTTATTACGATTAAATTTATTTGTGGAACTAAAAGTAACATTTTTTTACATAATGTTATGTTAATTCCGCCACTTCTATAGTTCTTAGGAACAAAAAATGTAATATTACATCTCATTTACACGCTGTATCCCCGTACAAGGCAGGGTAGCCAGAAAATTCCTGGGTACCTAGTTTTAAGATACTCTGTTCCACTTTTGTTTCCTACTTTCCGAATTTGAGGCATTTAGTGCTCAACGCCTCAGCTTACATTGTTATCAGAGCGAAGAAATAAAAACATTTAAAATATAGTAGTATTACATAATTTAATATATGGTATCTTACTATATTAAATCATGTATATGTAAATAATATTCGTAAAGGATATATTACAATGTTATTGTAATAATAACTCTTAAAAATACTTAAAGATCTTTCTTAAGCTCTTTCTCATAATAAGCTTAATGCTTATTATAGGAAAGAGCTTAAGAAAGATAAAACTTATCTATGGGAGAAAAAAAAACTGGCTAACTAATAAAATATTCTAAATTATCCTTGAATATTTCTAAGTCAAATGCTTCAGCTAGAGCTGTGTGGGTAGGTGGGTAACAAATATTGAGTTAGTAAAAAAAGACTCGTCCAAACTCGGACCGGCAGGACGCGATCAGCGATTCGGGTGCAACGTCCTCGGCCTTGAAGCTAGATGAACTTACGTAACCGGACATCAAGCTTCCACCGAAATATTCCTTGGTTTTTTGCAACTCCCACCTCCATAATTGATGTCTTGTCTGTTAGTTACATAGGAGCTTTATATATGGGGAAATTATACATAATATGTTCTGTTTTTATTTCAGCATGATGTAATATGTTTCTAGATATTTACGTACTAATTTAGCTTAGTATATTTTGAAGTATTCATTATTATTTTACTTTCGATTGTCTTCTTAGATAAGACTGACTCTGTGATAAAGTGAATTACATATATATTTTCAATATAAGTTTTACCACACACAAAGTATTCGCCTATAAAGTATAAAACAATATCAATTAATTTCTTTTTGATAAAACATATGTACATAGACAAAACTACCGGCAGGTTTGTGTACTTAGTCGCAGTGGCTCTAATGACTCTAATAAAATAGCTCCCTATCTTTATTATTTGCACTATAAACTCAAGGATCAAATTTATTAATTAAGAAATTGTCGTAAATATTCACTTCAATAATTTGTACAAAAATGTCTTTGTAATAATAACATTTAGTATTTATTAAGATTTAATCTTAAATTTCAATTGAATTGCCATGTGTTTTAATATAAATATTGAAATATAAAGCTCAATATTTACTACGATATAATATAAAATGCACCTAAGCGACTCTATGACAGACTTCTATTCAAAAACATATATTCAATAAAATCTAGGGCAGATCATCTACAATGTAGAGTTTTATTTGTTTTCATATTATTGTAACTTTTCTTTCATTATAGTGTCAAAACTATATAAATAGAAAAAAAAATGTAAATGATCCTCATAATATTAAGTGACATAATAATTAGCCTTCTATCTCTTTATAGAAAAATACGAGTTTAATTAACTTCCCCAGGTACCTAGGCAGCGTGCGTATATAAAGGACTCTTGGGTACCTAGTGTTAAGACACTCCGTTTCAATGTGTGTTGAGTGGTGGAGCTCAAAGCCGCGTTTTGCCTTGTTGATTACAGAATTAAATTTGTTTTCCGCCTTCACTATAAACATTTTTATAATATACATTATTCAAACCAATGACACTATTAGTGTATAAATATAGTTTTCTTTAATTAATTTATTTTATCATAGGATTTTTTATTATAACATGTATTGTTGGCCCAACAGGAGTGGCACTGATCGCAGAAGTACAAACACCACGGTATAAACTATGCTGATGTCATAACCAAAACCGAGGCTGTACAAAAACAGCCATTGTATAAGAGTCGTGAGGCTAGTTGTGGCTGCGGACGTGCGTTGAACTCTTTTGAGTGCTACAACCATTAGCCAATTATAAGGGGTTAACGACGTTCAAATTGCTTTTGAAACTATGAAAAAAATATAATTTATATTTCTGAAAAATTATAAATTTAAACATAAAATAATTTGAAATGTTTTGTTTTTACTTCGTTATTTAAATAATCTTTCCATTTAATTGTTTCATTTGATCATTGAAATACTAGGCAGAAACTAATTGTTATTATCTATAACAATTAGTTTCTGCCTATATATTTAATTACAAGTTAAAAACAATTTGAACGAAGCTAAAATGTGTTTACATTTATTTATTTACTTATCATTATGTTACAGAACGCATTATCTGGGAACCCGCATAGTAACGTTTTTGGCCTATGTTGCAAAATATATGAGGTACCATCCCAATATAAAAAAAAAATAAGTATTTACTATTATACTCTGTTACTCATCTTATCGCTATAACATGAAATCAAAAAATACATAACATACATGCAATACATACGTATTGCATACATATTTATCCTTTTATTTTTTGTTTATTACGTGACTTTGGTGTCGTAGAAATGAATAGACTTGTTTGTTCAATCTTGTTTTCTTTGGGCTTTTATGTACAAACACTATCAGATTTTTTTACTGTTATTATCTTGAAAATTGAAAATGAGATTTTTAACTTCATTCTGATTGGTTTGTGCACGGTAAACGTAAAGATGTAGATTCATATTGAATTAGCATACATAGTGTTAAAAGGCAATTCTCTATCGTATAATATGTAAATTTTTATCTATTTTACAAACAAAATATTTGTGTGGTGGTTTCAAATCAACAAATATATTTTTTTATTTTGACAATAATCCAATTTAGTTTATCATGTTCGCTATATCGGTGATTAACATTTAAAGAACGGATGTCGTGAATTAAAGATGTTTCACAAACATTTTAAATTTGCAATTAGTAAATTTTAGCTACTGCATATTGTCTATAATGTTTTTGTAAACTTTATATAGAATTGTTAACAATATTATGGTGGATAAAAAAAATATTAAAAATTTCTGAATCATATTTTTGAAAAGTATTCATATGAATATAAATATTTTAGTTAATTCAACCTGGTAACATCAACAATGTCATATTATTAGGCATTGTTAATAACATCAGTGTTTATTAAAATATTCTATAGATCATTGGGGACCCAATGATCTGTAAGGGGCTTGACACTTTGGCCTTGCGTAGAGACGTATCTTCGTTGTGCGTTCTATTTCGTATCACGGAGAGTGTTCTGGAGAACTGTTTGACTTGGTACCTGCCGCCGAATTTTCTAATCGCACAGTATGCCACAAGTTAATGTACCATCCACATCATCTGTATACGTGGCACTCGAGTACTGTGCGGTTTCGTAGGAATTTCCTTCCACGCGCCACATATCTCTGGAACGACCAACCCGCGGCAGTATTTCTGGGTCGATACGACATGGGTACCTTCAAAAAGTCACATCTACCTCCACCTCAAAGGCCGGCAACGCACCTGTAACAACGACAGGTTGTTGGTTCGTTCACCACTCGAGGAAATGATATTTTTAATTTAAAATTAAATATTTAATATTTTCATTTATTCGTTCTGTTAAAAAAGGTAGGAAACGAAGTGGAACGGACAGTCTAAGCTCTGGGGTTCCCAAGTTCCCTTTGACTACCCTGCCATGTGCGAAATACAGCGTGAAGCTGTTGATAATCATGTCAATAGAATTTTCTAATTATTTGTTTTTTTATAAATTAGGAAAACTATATAATATTTTTATATACATGAGATATTAAGAAGAAAAAGATTACAGCATTGTAATAATATATTTTATTATTATTAATGAATTCTTTATAAAGTCTGCAATTGCCCTTAATGTGATAACATTCTATTTCTAAGCTTGTTTCGCAATAAGCGTTGGCAATAGCTCGTCTAGTGTGCGGCAAAGTTCGATCACCCGCAGATCAATACAAAAAACTTGTTTGATTTGTGTATGCCACTAGCATTTTCTCGATGAAATTCAAAGTTACTATCCTGAGTTATGTAAAAAAATATATGGTAACGATAAAGTTACATATAATTTGTTTCAAAAGACAAAATGCGGTATTGATTCTGTTTATATTTTACTGAAGTATTGAAATTTAAATATTATGATATATTTAAGTATATTTTGTTATAAGAAAACGATAAAATAATAATATAATTCCAAGAAATTATATTACTTGTGAATACGATTACGACTCAAGGCCTGTTGGGGGCAGGAACATAAGCACGTGAAGATAAAATATACAATATTTTTAAACGATATATTTAATAATTTCTTTTTACACACAATGCCTCAAATTCGTAGGACAGTGAGTAACGGAACGGAGTGTTTTCCGGAACGGAACGAAGTGTTTTCCGGAACGGAGTGTTTTTTTGTTGAAAAATAATCAGTTCAAAATTTCTTATCTTTTGGTTGCGTTGTCTTACATAATAGTTGTTTTCTGTGGCTCAAGGGATTGTAAATTTAAATATTTGATATGAATGTCAGTTGGACACCTCTATTTAATCTTAACATAAATGTCTTTATAAACGTACAGACAGAGTGTTTCTATATAAGGTATTTTTGTGTTTTTTTTTCTTTTGAGGCACAATACAACAAATTTTTGCTTAATTTCAAAGTGAAGTTTAGTTTAATTTTAAAGTAGTAATATGAATCTTTTTAGGGTTGCCCACGTCAAGATATGTCTGTACGTGTCCATACAATAACAGTTAACTCAAAAATCAGAAATTGTCTATGTAACACACCAAATAAAATATAATAATCATAAATAATACTTAACAATGTGGAAACAAAGATGATGTTTAGACAACGTTATAATAACAATGCTATTGGCTAACTGTATATTCCGTATAGTGCATTCTCTTTCACGCTGTATCCCGCACATGGCAGGGTAGGCAGAGGGAACTTGGGGGAACTTAGTGTTAAGAAACTGCGTTCCACTTCCGTTCCTCACTTTTCGCCGAATTTGAGGCATGGCGTGTTGAGTGGCGGAACTCAACGCTCCGTTTTGCCTTGTACCAGAGCGAAGAAATGAAATCATTAAATATTTAAATTGAAAATATTAAATATTTAATTTACTCCTTGATATTTAAATTGTAAATGTTAAATATTTTATTTCCTCGACTGGGGATCGAACCCGGAACCTGTCGATTACAGTCACACTC
The DNA here is from genome assembly GCA_019049475.1 of Eueides isabella. Lineage (NCBI taxonomy): Eukaryota > Metazoa > Arthropoda > Insecta > Lepidoptera > Nymphalidae > Eueides > Eueides isabella. The sequence goes on from CM032393.1 coordinate 8,694,326, forward strand.
TTGTGCCGCTGCGCCACGACAGGCCTCAAAAACAATTAATTAACGATAATAACTGCATTTGTTGTAAACTGTGTCGCGGCTTTTAACGCCCGCCTCACATGCGTTGTTTCATGTAGTAATTTTATAAAATTAAAATAAAAAAACAATATAATAATAATGAAGTACAAAAAGAAAAAAAAAATATCCACATGTCATATATATTTTTTAATTGATTTTATATTGAGACACATAGTTTATTATTATATTTTTTTATATGATTATTATATTATAATAATATATAAAAAAGTGTATATATAATTTTATTTTTAATTATTCGAAGAAATCGATATTTACTTAAATACTTAAGTACTGCCCTAATGTACTATGTATATATTTTTATTTTGTTCTTTTTTTTTAATATTAAATTGTTATTGTTAATAAAATATTTTTTTTCTATACTTATAATAAATCTGAAACTGATTACTGTATGTAAAAAGACGGATCAAAATATCTCATAAACATCCCCGTTTATTAATGTAATAGGGCTAAAAAAATGATTTTAATTTATTTTGTTGATCTTTTTTTGTTTATCTGTGTGTTTGCACACGATAATTTTAAAAACGGCTAACCAGATTTAAAATTTGTTTCCGCTATTACAGTAGGGAAATCTTCTCTGAACATTTAGTGATTGTTTTATTTCAATGTAAAGTAAAACGTTGTGTCAGTTAAATGTTAAAATTTTAATATTTGCTACGAAATTTGAATGTATATATTATCTAAAAAGTGATAGCGTTATTGAAACACAAAAATAATTGAGATTAGTAAATAATGTAGCGTAAATGAAGCCGCAGGCGGGACCCTTGTATTAAATAATATTTTTATGGACAAAATAAAATAAAGTTCAACATAAAAAGAATAAGTTTATAACACTACGAAGTATTGAGTTCATCTGGACAAGCTTTTTATTTGTATAAATTTCTTATTTCTCAGAGAATCGAATATAGAAAATTTCTATTTTTTTTAGCTTCACACTGTATCCTGTTCGAGGCAGGGTAGGCAGAAGGGACCCGAAAACCTAGTGTTAAGACACTCTTTCCGCCGAATTTGAGGCATTGCGTGTTGAGTGGCGGAACTCAACGCTGCGCTTTTGCCTTATTACCAGAGCCAAGAAATGAAACATTAAATATTTAAATTGAAAATATTAAATATTTCATTTACAGTCACACGCTTGTGCCGCTGCGCCACGACAGGCCACAAGAATAGAAAATTTCCACATATTGTACACATATTAAAATTCAAAAGAATTTATTAATTCTTTTTTATTTTTAACGAAAAAAACTAATCTACAACGGCCGTCGTGGCACAGCGGCGCAAAATCTGGCTACAAGCACGAAGGAATTGGGTGTCAAACGGATTTTCCAATCAGGAAATAATCATTATTCTTTTTCTCGCTTTCTCGCTTTTCTTTCGGTGCAGTGTCAAATTCTACCATTCTATAAACAATGTCTCGTAAATTTGACGGAAAGTAAAGAACGGAATACTTATAATATATATAAAGCCAAAAGATAAAATTCGTAAGTATTTCACTTTCATTAAATGGGTGTATGCATGTTTGTAGAAAGAAGATAAAGGTGAAGGTGTCAGTAATATGCAACTGTAATTTAATGTAATAATGTCTTTGATACCTCATATATCTTAAGTTATAAGAAGGGATTATACTTGGTCTGACATTTTATACTAAGTATTTTTTTAGGTATTAGCGAAAATTAGTCGAAAATTTTTCACACACAATAGAGATTGTAATAAACGTATGAACATGATTGATATCTAGAAACTACATATTGCAGAATCTAAGAGAGTTTTATCACCCCCGGCATTTAACGGCGTTAAGTAATGACTTGGGCAACTGCGTTTCGCATTTGGTAATGCCGAGCCTCGGTGCCCATCCACCTTAAAGCTGGCAACGCTCCTGTAGCTCCTCTGGAGTTACAAGGAGCAGTGGGCGAAGGAGACTATTTACCACCAGGTGACCCGTACGCTCATTTTTCATCTTTTCCATAAATAAAACGTCTGTTTGAAGTGTAAAAAGTCTAAAGATTTGACACTTTTTTCGTAAGATATGCGATAAATAATCTTGGACGAAATTACAGCCATTATGAAATTTATCAAAGCGTCTATGTCAGATATTTCGTAAATTATAAAATTAAGGTTGTCGGTTTATTGTATTATGTATATAATAATTGCGAGAAACTTTTCAGGGTGCCTACTTTTCTATTCGATGCTAGAACGTAGTGCGGCGCCGACTGCGCCGAGTCAAGGTAAGTGTGCCGACGGCCGGGTGTGACCTAGTGTAATTCCCCCACTCTGCTGCTGCGTTCTGCACTCGCAAAAGTTCAATGAACCTCCAGCAGAATTCTTACTGACAGAAGCGAGTGTTACATTACCGGAAAGCTGCTGCAATCATCTATATACGCGGTGTGAAGCCGTGACGTTGCCGCTCGGATCGACGTCTTAACGTTGAACTTATATCGGAATCACACAAAGCATATTAATGCAAAGGATTTTTCTGAAATGATTCATAAGCAATTCAATTATATTCTTAAAATTGTTTTGTTTACCAATATTCAACAAAATGAAAAAACACGAAACGAACAAAAATCCATCAATATATGTCTTAATTAGTAGGTACTAAAGTTTTCTTCTTACAAAAATATTACTTTATGATAATTAGATAATCTGTATGATATCTATTTGTAAACCTATTATATTTTAGTTCTATAGGTTGAGTTGCTTTTTAGAATAGATTTCAATATTTCTTCATTTTTACTAAAATCGATAATAAATAAATTTAATATGAAGGGTCCTACGTCTTTTGTGAATGTGTAACAATTCTTGGATTTACCGCTGACCCGCATAGCAAGCAGTATGACTAAGATGAGAAGGAAAGGAGTTTTAGCATAAACTGCCAAATAATGTTAATTCATTTCATTATGTCACAACTCACATCGCGATCGAAGCTTCGTGAATCATGGCCGCCGTCGAGGTCTGTGCAATGCATACGTAGATATGTATACGCTTGCACCGTTACTTTCAACGAAAAAACGAATGGGCTTTTTGGTTGATTTTGATATTATCGTATAGGGAAAAAAATACTATCAAAATGTAGTATTAATGTCGAAATTAAACAATATTAAATATTAAAGAACCGCTCGCGGCTTTCCTCGCTTAACTACACAACTATTTATTTATCTGTCTAAAATCTTACATTTGTGCTCTAATAATATTACCACTTTAAAAACTAAGTCTATATCTATTGAAACTCTAAGTTTCTCTTTTTTTGTCGAAATATTGTTTAACAAAATATTTTAGTTTAATTTATATTAAAAGTTTAAAGACGTTCTTTGAACCATTGTTAGATTATTTTCATTTTGTCAAACAAAGGATTATTTTTATTTTGTCAGTCAGTCAGAAGAGTTAATTCCGTCACTCACTCCGATATAGATTCTGTTAAAAAAGTAATAAGTGGAAAATAATGTACCATTATCTTCTCGCACGAGTTAGCGGAAGATTCATAAGACTAATAAAAGTATATATATTGTACAAATATTCATTAAAAATATACATACATTTTTTTTTTCTTTAATATTTTTAATAGTAAAATAATTCTATTTTTCAATTGTATAATAAGGTTTTTGGGAAATTAGCACTTTTGTTCTGTAGAAAAAATAAATCGTGTTCGTATGAGTATCTAGTTTATTCTAATGTAAAACTTGTTTGTGACTAAACGTTTGATTTAAATAAGCTTGTGTAAACAGACACAGATCTAAAAACGGAAAATGAAAGGCTGTACGAATTTGGGGTTAACGACCTACTAGTACGTTGCCAAAACTCGCTACAAACTTCATTATCAACGATTACTTAATAGTTGAATACTGAAGCGATTTTCTTTATTTCCAACTTGTTATTTCATTGTCTTAAGTGTTATTTAAATTTATTAGTCATATTAAATAAATCTTTTTTTTGACATAACTTATTTTCAGTATAGTTTTAGATGCAGAAAAAATGAGCACTTCACATAGTGGTTTTAAAACTAATATAGCTATATAGCTATATGTGTACATAGGTACACACTATATTTTATTCATCTTTCAGGGTCGACTTTGACATGCAGTAATTATTCTATTTATAAAATAATAATAAGAATAATAGGAATTGTAAATAAAATCTGTAAAATTATGCTTATGCTTATAATGAATGTTGACGGTGATGCTAAAAAATATTTAAAATACTTATTTCAAAATATATTTATAAATTCTTATTCAGGATTTTATTTACATATCTGCCATATTAAGTTTAATCATTAAACTAAAAATTTGTAAGCATATTTTGCTCTTAGCTCTAGTTAATACTTAGGTAAGCAATAGATTGTTTATTGTATGCTACCATTGAATGGTGTTATTATTATATCAGTGGAAGTGCGTCGATCAGCGAGAGCGGCGCGCGGCGTCCGGCGTAACGGCGCAATCGGGGCCGTTGAACGCGGGTGGCCTTATTGCCGCGAACTATCGCAAGCGAGAAACGTCGTACTTTCATTGTCACCTCACGATGCACTGACACCCATGCGCCACTCTATGTCTAATACTGCCCGACAGAACCCTTTACGATACAACAAAATTACAAATAATAAAATGGTCCGAGTATAATTAAGTGTTATTAATTTGGAAGGTTCTTCTCCTTTGTCATATTCAGTTACTTGTAGTCTAAGTTGTTATATAGTAGTAAAATTATTTTTTACATCGTTTTTGTACAACAAAAATATACTCAGCTTCGCGCTGTATCCCGCATATGGCAGGGTAGGCAGAGGGAACTTGGGAACCTGGTGTTAAGACACTCCGTTCCACATCCTTTCCCCAAACAAAAATATACTGTCTATTTTATAAAGACAAATATATTTAATGAGATTAAATAGCATTTCAATATAATTTAGAAAAACATTAAGCATAAAATACCTAACTACAAAAATAAAAAAAAAATCCTTAAATGAATATATGTAGTAAATTCCTATAATAATTGTGATATTTAAAATTTATGATATTTTTGTGGTTTATTTATTGTTTGTTAAGGTCAGCTACGGCGCTGACAACGACGATAGTAGTGCATGCTACGTTGCTACGCTGTCATTGACCTTAGCGGTGTCAAGTGCACTACTATACTGTGATGCATTTCATTAATTATTACATCATGTAAATCATTCATAAATATACAATTCTACTATATTTCAACGTATTAAAAAAAAATAATGGCCTTTTTATAGTATAAATTTAAATGTATACTGCGATTGTTTAATGAGAAATGTGATTTTTAAATGAAATATTGTTACATAAGAAATATTTCTATTAGAGAAAAATATCAATATGTAAAAGTAAATAATTGAAATAAAATAAGGTATTAAAATTTTTTATAATACTTGCTAGTATATAAACAAAGACATAGCCTTATATGTAATATTTTCCTATATTTCAAGATGAAAAAGTAATTATAATAATTAACGGAAATCAATCAAGTAATTGTATTAACAAGAATCATGATACAATTATTGTGTGAAGTAACTTTTTAAAATCAAACCTTAACTTTTCTCTAACTTCAAGTTTAAGTGAAAATCACATAGCTGTACGGACGTCATTCCACTTTTCTTCGGCGTAAGTGGTATAATGCATCCACTCTACGCTGAGCTGCGCGAAAACAGTGAAGATCTCTAAGTCTATGTTATTACGTTATATGAAGAGGGTGACGAAGTTCTATCAACGTGGTACTTGTATCCGTAGAAGCGAGTGACGACGCGCCGCCGATGCATTTTTGCTGCAGTGTACAGTAGGTAAGTATGTCAATGCACTCTAATCCCCCCACTGTTTTTGCAACCACTTGACAAGTTCAACCTGTCTAGTTTCTGGAAATAGCATCTGGCACAGATTCGTCAAATCTACTCATATCTCCGCATATACATTCATACGTATAATTATGACAGGAAATAGGCTAATTCACTTTTAGTATCCTAAACTTATACTATGTAGTAGATTTATTATAAATTTATTCTATTACAAAATAACTTTTCTAATCTATCTATCTTATCATATACATATCTTGGTATGCAAAACCAATGATTCTAGAAATGTAAGAAGAGTGAAATCTGTAAAATGCATCTTCCGTATTTAAGCCAATGTCTAGATACATAATAATGTATTTGGTTTATGAAATACCTTATAAATTATGGAAAAGATTAAGTAATAGCAGACGATGGCGTTGTTATTTGATTTAATTTTAATTACTGCTTACATGTATACAACAAAATCTTTATACACAACTGGAAGTAATAGTAATGGAAAATTGGAAATATATTTAATATGATATATAGATAACTCATGCTTCTTATTTTTCATTTTAAAATATAAATTTTAAATTCAGTTACACAAAAAATTCACTTTATAACTCTTATAACAAATTTTCGTTGTTTTATAACTAAATATTTTTCAGGAAGTAGGTATTAAAGTCATTTACAAAAGACATAATAGATACATATATTATCGCTGCTGCGGCAGACGAGTTCGATACCCTGTCTCGTTTTCATTAGCGTGCGCTACGGAGCGTGATTACGGCGGAAAAACTTTCTTACACAGAATTAATAATATTAGGAAAAAGTTAAAAACGTTCAATCCATTTTTGGGTAAATAGTTAAATATATGATTATTCATAAAAATAAAAATTTCGCTAATATTAATGTTATATACAGTTTTTGTATTTTCTATGACATAAAAAAATATTGGACATTTCGATGGATGTTACAGCTGGGTTGAATGAATTAATGTAATTGTTTTAAACGTAAAGTCTTTGCTAGATTTTTGGATTATCAGTGAGGATATTACATAGGAACAGCGTCAATGGCAGGTAGTCGCTAGCGCATCGTCGAGTTTCCTATCCGTATCTAGGCGAGTGACAGTAGTGGCTTTCGAAAGTGCACATAATTGGATCGGTGCTTTAGAAAGGGGGTTATGAGTTTGTGAGTGCAACGAACCCGCGTGCATTTTCTCGGGAAGATGCAGTTCAGTCGGCAATGGAAAGCGTTGGTTCCAGGAATCGACGATACATCGACAGCGCCCCGTCACGGCTCTCTCACCACGCACTCGATATGGCGAAAAGTGAAAATAAATTAACACATTAGCTAACTTATCTTCTAGGTATGGCACGCTTGGCTAAAGCCATGAAAATATTAAAAACGTCAACAAATGTGGAAATGCATGTTTCCATCATAAGTGAAGAAATTAATTGCTACGAATTTATCATATTTAACTTTATGAGATTTCGAAAAAAAAATATGTTTTTTATACATATATTTGGAAATATTAATTTATCTATCAAGATATAAACACATTTGCTTGTTATGTTTATTTTCTTTGAAAGAGTGACAACAATTCTCTTATAATATAATATGCATAAAATATCGAAGTACCTGACTTTATTTAACAATTACACACTACCAAATAAGTTATTTCTAATAATAAGTATTGCACCCATCATAATGACTCATCAGAAGATATATTTTTTTTGTAAAAAAACTATGTGTGTGTATAAGTATATTATCAGAAAACTTACATAATTTCTTAATTGATTCGTAATCTGCAGTATATGACATAAAATAAAGATTACCTTTGTATTTTTTACACTTTTGAATGGTATAAAAATATTTTGTTAGAGTACATAAAGACCAAAAGTGGTTTTAGCAGCTTCGGATTACGTACAAATATATCTATTTTTAAATAAAGTGTATATTGAATCTTAAAAAATTGTGGAGACCCGACGTTTTCAATACTTTTAGTGATAATCGCGAAAGTCAAAGATATTTACCATTTACCATTTATATTTAGTCTGGCCAAAAAAATATTACCGTTAAGGATAAACAAATATTACTTTTGAATTTGGAATCTGTCATTTTTAATCGATTATTAATTGTGTTTTCTTATTTACGCTGTATCCCGTATATGGCAGGGTCAGCAGAGGGAACTTGGGAACCTAGTGTTAATACACTCCGTTCCACTTCCGTTCCCCACTTTGAATTTGAGGCATTGCGTGTAAAGCCGCGTTTTGCCTTTTACCAGTGCAGAGAAATGAAAACATTAAATATTTTATAAAATGGATTAGGGAGATCAAATGGTTCTCTCTTTTACTTCACTAAATTTCAATCGCTGTGATGACATTCCATTAAGTAGGTCTAGAGCCAAATATATTTTTTAAAATCTTCTATACCTTTGGAAATCGAATGTTTACAAAACGAGCTATTAAGAGGCACAATGGAACCTTCTCTGTTTATGATAGAAAAATATCTAGCCCTCCACGTGTGTGTTCGTTTGAAAAAGACGATCAAAACAGTAAGGTGAAGAATTCAAAGAAATTTTGTCTACAAGCAAAAGATTTTATCTCAGGAGATATAGAACTTGGTATCAAGTCGTGCATTTCAAAAGAAGAGAATTTTCAATCTAAAAGAGGTGCATTAATTATTTCTTAACTATTAGTTTAAAAAAAAGGTGTTAAAATCAAAACAACTACTTAAACGGTACCCAAAGAGAGGTCACAAAAAATATTTGTTTACGGATGAATTTTACGATTGAGCAATATTTTAACAAACAATTTCATCATATTTATGCTACTTTAGAAATTCATGTTCATTAATCTAGAAAGGACTAGCTTTCAGGAGGACTCGGTGTGAGGTCATAAAGCTCGATCCACGCAATATTGGTAAGAAATGTACATTCAGAACTTTATCAGACCTGAAGACTGACCGTCGTCTAGCAGGACTAGATCTTAATTCATTCAAATAACTTATAGTCACTTTTAGAGAGTTAAACTCTATGAGAATTAGGAGAACATTTATTTCTCTTTACTAAAGCATATAAATGAAAAAAAAAGTGGCGAAATCGGTACATTAATTCTTTTATATGCGAAAGTGAGGAACGGAAGTGTAACAGAGTGTCTTAACACAAGGTTCCCAAGTTTCCTCAGCTTACCCAGCCATTTGCGGGATACAGCGTTAATGCTAAATTAATACTCAGCGTATTAATTCCTTAAAACTTTCTGATTCATGCAATATTTCGTATTTTTGTTCATACTGTACAAATAAAACATTTTTTATAAAACTTAAGTAAAGGTAAGTATATAAACGGAAATTCTTAAGAACTTCACTTAACTTTAAATGTCAGTGACATAATTTATTTATTAAATATATATACGTTGTTATAACAATGTTGTTAATAATAAACACCTGGCCAAAATTTGAGTACTATTATGCAACAAAAACTATGATCGCTATGTGGTTATAGTGCAACTGCTAGACAAATGCAACATAACGGGAAAAAAGGGTTACCTGGCCATATGTTTTAGTCCAAATAGGATATGGGTTAAATAATCACAGGCATTTCTTATTTCTTTTTTCTACATCCTTTCTATTTAACCCCTTTCAATAAAAGGTCCCGTAACAGAACATTTTGTTGAATAAAAAAGTCGACATTTGCAAGCTTTAGCGGTATGTTAATTAAATTACTGACAACTGCTGCCGACGATAAATTGTTACTCTTTTATATTGACACTATTATAAAAAGCGTATTTTATTCGTTTTTAAAAAAATATAAAATACAGTTACAATCTACTAACAATTTAGTGATGTTCTTAGTGTAATTAGTTATTTCCATTCGATCATATATCAATACATGAAGTATTGATATATGATCGAATGGAAATAACTAGTTACATTTTACCTATGTCAGTAAGTGCACTATCTTACACAAAAATATTTTTGTCAATCTAAACCAGTAGATCCTCAGATTTTGCCGCTATATATTAATTAATAAAGATAATAGGTATTATATGTACGCTATGCACTGAAGTCTGCGAGTCGTACGGCGTACCACGCTCGACGTGACGATCAATTTGCTTTTATACTTTGTGTCTGTTATATATCCTAAAATATAGATTTTTTTACCAAATCGTAAAAGCTATTTTTTTATATAAAAATCACGTAATACATAAGCCATTTAATTGAATAAAAAATAAAAACAAACAGAACAATAATAACATACAAATGTGTTGCTCACGAAAAATCTCCAGCTTGTCGGATTTTTCAACATTTTAATTTTTTCTCCACTAAACCAAATAAACCTTATCCTTATGTAATATAGCATATAGCCTTTCTCGATAAATGGACTATCTAATACAAAAAAACATTTTTCAAATTGCACCTGTAGATCCTCATATAAGCGCGTTCAACAAAAAAAAACAAACAAACAAACTCACTCTTCAGCTTTATAAATATAGAGATTCCTTCAAAAGATTTATATAGCCTTGTACCACAACGACTTCTTATTTTATATTTTGTATGTTAAATTTTGCATTACACTTCTCACATTATTCTAAACCTCAAATTCGTCACAGTGACTAGATTTATGATGAGTAATATATCTTTAGGGCTTTTGTTTCGTAGGGTTTAGTCGTTCCAAGAAATTCTTGTAGCATACTATTGATCCCGGTTTACACCAGAAACTGTTACTCAGTAACGGGACAAGCATCTGATATTTTATTTAAAAAAATGGTATGACGTCATAAAGCACCATACGACAACACCAGTGTCCGTTATTCGAACAAAAGCATCGTAAAGAAAGGATCTTCAGTTTGACCACAAAGTAGCTGCTCACTGTACATTATATAGAAAACACAGGCCGTAAATCAATCTTAAACAAAATGTATATTAAGAAGCATTTCTTTTTTTTTTAAATATCTATTGGAAGCGATTAAGTAATATTTTAAATTGTCAACAATTCAAATAACAAGTTATAGTGCATTAGCATTTTAAAAGCAGTTTAAAAACACTTATGCAATATGTTTGATAAAGATATTCCAATGAAACGTTTAGAGGGATTAATATTTTTTGAAAAATCTTTAGAAGTAATCGTAGAACTATTGTTTACATTTTGAAATTAAAGAATAACCAACCTATTGCTTTAAAATATTTACATTAATTCTACGATTATTTCTAAAATGGTATTTGTGTTCAGTTTTCTTAGACCTACCCTAAAAGCTTTTTTCCCTCTGAATTTAAAAATACTTTCATAAAAACGTACTCTAAAAAAATTGTTGGGCTTTATTAAAAGTGAACGCATACCTCGGTCCGTCTAGTTCAAAAAAAAGGGAAAAAGAAATGATAGTCCCGTTACCATTCCGGTATCCTGCTGCGTAACAATATGCTTAGAAGTAGAATGGGAGAGATTTGGTAGGTCTGGCTTGGTTCATAAACGGTTTAAAAACGGCTTAATATTATATTTATATTTTTTTCACGCTTCACGCTGTGTCCCGTACGTGACTAGGCATACAGAGGAAGAAACTTTGGAACCTAATAATAAGATACGTTGTTCCGTTCCCAATTTCTGCTGAATTCCCCATGTTGAGTGGTGAAACCCATCGTCGTACTTTACGTTGTTATCAGAACAAAGAAATAAAAGTATTCAATATTTAATTAAAAATAATATCATCATATAATCGAGTGGGGATGGAACCCACTATCTGTTGTGCATAGTATACATATAGTCACATACTAGTAACCCTGCGTCACGACCGATGATGTCCAAGTAAAACTCATTGACTGGTTTAGATTTTTTGTATATTAAACGTTTTACTATATAAAAAGGTATAATATAAATTTAATGTGTAATGCAACTAATTTATAAGTCTATACTTAATATTATAAAGTGGAAAGTTTATGTGATTGAACAGGCCAATCTCAAGAACTATTCTTTGAATGCAAAGATTATTTTCGTTTTGGGTAGTCCAGGCTTCGAAGAAGTCTGTAAGTATTCCACTTTATTACCAAGAGCAGTGAAGTAACTAAAAATGTAAAAACATTGTTGTTATTTAAGCTACATAAAATCATATATTACAAAATTATTAATTCCATTTAGAATTATGTCTGCATTGAAAAAATATTTTTGTGTTTGACGGTCAATTTATTAAGGAATACTGCATATCAACTGTTTCGTAAACACCTACCGTACCTGTGAGGGTATAACTACCAGACACTTAGAAAGAGTTACTTGTTATTTATAGAAAAATCTTGACTATATTTTTGAAACTATGCAGGCGGTGTAAGTTATTAAAAATATTATAAAAATTATGTTTATTTCCAACCAAAAAAATAAATAAAATTACCATGAAGTACCATTCTATACTGTATATATAGGCGGAACCTAGAAGTAAACCAATTTTAAAGAACAAAAATACTAACCAAAGCATAGTACTAGTATTTTGTTCTTACAACGATATCAATTTAGATCATATCGATATTAATATTTTAATTTGCTTTTTTCGAAAGTACTAAATATTTATAAATTATCTGAAGTAAGTACAACAAATAAATACATAATTATTTGAATAGCCGATGCAATCTATAGTCAACAAATTATGACGCTGTTTTTAAATCCAATGGAAAATTAAGCGTGTTCTATGTTATGATATAAGCTAAAAGATTTATTAGAAAACTAGCACACATTGTTTCCTATGGATGCCGTTTGCGATGCGCGGCGCTAGTTGTACCTTGCATTGCTAGTAGGAAAGTTGCTTATGACGTCGGAAAGTGTCACGTTGAACCATGGTGAACCGCGACCGAAGTCTTCCGCGGTGCTTGGCCTACTCACGAATTGTCATTCTATCAATCCGTCACCATGACTTTATCTTTGCCATCTTATGGTCACACTTTGCCTTAAAGAAGTGCTGCGCCTTACCGTTGTTCGTTTATGTCAATCATTTCACTGACATGATAAATCGACTTCTTTTAATAATGTAGGTGTTTTTGTTACTGGCCGATTAAATACAAACGGAAAATATGTTATGTTTGGTTTAACTTGTAGGAAGTGTAAAAAATATTACAAAATAAATTGTAAATAATTTAAACTATAAAAAGTAGTTCATTGACTTTCCTTTCAGTGATATTAATTAGCATTGCAATGAAGGCCATTTGATAACCGAGATTTGTATCTTATAATTTAAATTAAAATAATTTTATTTAGATTAATATTTTAAATTATAAAGAAATTACCGACAGACTGTCAAATATTTAAGTTATTTTTTTTGTATTGAAACTAAATTAGACACTATTAATGCTAAGACTTCAAATCACAGGTGATAAAATTAATGATTATACATTATATTATAAATTATTGAATGTTGTACAAATAGAAAAGGAAAACGAAGTATCTGAACAAATATTAGGCTCTCAGTCTACCACGTTGCGAAACATGTGTATACAATCGGGTAATCGAGGTATTCGTTTTGTTTTTCTTTTTCAATACGTTAACTAATTTTGATCTAAAGTAATATGCTTTACAAAATATAAAAACAATTCATTATAACAAATGAGACAGCAAACCTCATAGAAGAACGTCGCGTTTTGTAACATTTGATAGCGAAATAGAGGTCAATGACAAGGCCTAGCTTGAATCAACATCATTCCGACTCGATCAATAACGTTTTTTGATTAACATAAAGTAAGTACATACCTAGGTTTATTCCAGGAAGTATATAAATAATGGCACCATTACAAAAGTAAAAGAAATAGGATGATTCACATTATAAAATTACATAAAACGAGTTTGGTTTCGTGTTTTTGCGCTTGCGCATCCGGTGTTTGTGATACTTGAGGCAACGGATTTCTTTTGATATTTTCATAAAATCATATTTGAAAAGATTGTTTTTTTTTCAAACGAGAATGAATATATTGTCCGTAAAGGAGTAAAATATTGTGAACTTTATTATTATAGGTCATTTGATATCTTGAATTGTTTGAAAACATTTAATTCATATTTGTGGGAAGCCATTTTTTGTCTTAAAGTGTGAATTATTGTAATTTTGCGGAAAGGGGGCACGCAGCGGAGGAGGGGCGCTCAGTAACCAACGAAACGAAAATTTGTGAGGTCAACGAACGTGAGTGGCCGCGCAACAAAACGTCAGGTTGATTCACTTTTCATCTGCGCATGCTTCGCTAATATTAAGTTAAAAAGAAAAAATAAAACACGTTTTAGTAACATTATATTAATACATCAATCGTGAATATATTAGAAATATATAAGTTTTTAACGAAATTATTTTAAATACACGTTACTGTTATTAAAATAAATAAGAAATAAATAGATTACCTATTTATAATGCTTTTAATAAAGTCAGAAATAATATATTTTTTTCTGTTTTATTAAAAGTATTATATTTTTTATATAGTAATCAAAAAAAAATATATAGCTAAGAGCAGGTACCAAACCATAACAAATTCATTATATATATTTCTTTGTTTGTCCTTTTTCCTTTCTCTTCGAAAACAATGTATGTATATGACACTTGTTTGAATATTCAACGTGGAGAATACAAAATATTTTGTAACGTGAGCGGTAATGCTAAAAACAGGAGGTTTTACTTTTATCGAATGCAGAAAGCCTTATGGACGTTAAAATATTATTTTAGGACAGAAAGCATAAGGTCTAAAATTAAGTAAAAACTTTGACTCTTCATAAAAGTTACAAGTACTTAATATACCGAATGGTAGCGAAGGCCAACGAACTCGTGTTTGGCGGGAATTTTGCGGCTATCTGCAAGCAATGGTCGATTTTAGCGGAAGAACCAATTGACAAAACATAGGATTTACAACCTAACAACTCATATTTTAAGTAATATAATTTAGAGTGGCTTGTATGTTATTACTTGCAAGTATGTCATGAAAAGTAAATTAATAGTTGCACCACGTGGCCCGCTTGGATTCATAATTATTTTTAAACAATAATTTAATAATTGAATAACATACATTTTATATTTTAAGCGTTCACTCTAAATACCTACACTCCGATATATTATACATAATAAAGTTTTTTAAACAATCATGAATATAGTCTATTGAAAAAAATAATTCAATGTATACGAGTAAGCTTACATTTTAAAATGTGTTATTGACGATAAATATAAATAAAATGTACAAAAATTTTAAGTTACGTCTATGTTTCATTTCCTTTTCTTTTTATTGGTAAAAAACATCATCACCAATCAAGCGCAGCTCGGCTTGAGCACACGTTGATGTCGTTTGTATGAGCTGGTTAGTGTCAAGAAAATGTATATATTCTCGCCCATATTCATAACATGTCTGTGTGTTTTTATTATTTTAAAGTGTTAATCCATACTTAGGAAAGAAAAATACTTATTTATAAAACGTATAAAAATTTTACGTACGTATCGACCAAGAGGCGGCGGTCAAATCCCGCAGCGTTTAATTTTTATACGTTTTTTATATAAGTATGTTTGTGTGTGTGTGTGTGTGTGTGTGTGTGTGTGTGTGTGTGTGTGTGTGTGTGTGTGTGTGTGTGCGTGTGTGTGTGTGTGCGTGTGTGTGTGTGTGTGTGTGTGTGTGTGTGTGTGTGTGTGTGTTATATAAACATACATAGTAATTACAATTATAATTATACTATTGTGAACAAACATTACGCATTATTCATAATATTATTAATAATAACCAATATTAGTGCTGTTAACATCATAAACCATTCAATCTCAGTCGTAACTTTTATGATATGAAATATGTGTAGTATCGTTCATTGTATTACAAAATACTTTTAAATATGACTTAAGGTCTGGAAATGCTTTTTGTAAGCGGATTAAATTTTTTAATAATATTTTCAACAAACTTTTTAGCAAAACTATTTCAGACTTATTCTAGATTTCAGGAATGTCATAGTGCGACAGTCACGAAAAAGCTTCCGCATTGCGCAGAACGGTTACATTCTATGCAGTTATCCTCCTATTAGTTTAACTATTCTCTTTCATTATGAGACATTCAGAATACCTATATATATTATAATCGTGATTATACTGTTTGTATACAAAGAAAAAATAATACAGTTGGAGGTGTACTGATGATTTATTGTAGAAGCATGCTTGTGCGTTTACAGATAATTGCAAATTATGTACTAAGCTTAAAATTTTAAACTATAATTACCTTAAGTAATAATAAATAAATTTTTTGACTTGCGGGACTAAGTTCGCTTTATTGATATATAAGAAAACAAAAAAAATTTACAATATACAATAAATCGTAATTTAAATCTTTGGGGTTTTTTTTACAAAAGACTATTACGTAATATATATATATATATATATATATATATATATATATATATATATATATATATATATATATATATATATATATATATATATATATATATATATATATATATATATATATATATATATATATATATATATATATATATATATATATATATATTGTATATGTATATGTGAATGTATGTGTATCAATACATATTATTTGATAGGAACGTTTGTTATATATGTACATATGTGTATATATTAATTAAGCTTTATATCTACATATTATTATTATTTATCTATTATTATTATTTAATCTATTGACTTTTATATGCAGTCCTATGTTTCTCATATAAGTGAGTGTTTATGCCTAGGTTACCTGTAAGAGATCACTAATAGTGATAAGGTTGCTTTTGCATGCAGTACTTCTTTCATGTATTTCTGATTTTTTTCTTTTTTCTTTTATGTTTATTTCATTTGTTATTTCAAGTTCATTTGTAATTTTTATTATGTGTATGCAATAAAGAATGATCTATCTATTGCTTCACAACTCCCTCTTACTTCCTTCGCTACTCCCATAATAATTGATTTAGCAGTTCCGGAAATTAGCTGGAACAAAAGGAAGACATTTTTTTATTAATTATCTTTTAGTAGCGAGTAAATAACAATATGTACTTGCAATATCTGCTTATTTTGAAATAACAAACCGAAACTTTACTTTTATTTATGCGTAGTAGGTATATATGTATTAATATTTCAGCGATATACTTACACAGTATATTTTGAATTGTGTTCAAGACATAAATTCCAATTAATTCAAATTATTAAAAAATTCAAGGTATTCTTCTTTTTTAATTTACAGTTGTTCCGTAAGTAACCTAAAGATGGGCGTAGCGATTTGCGATATTTATACAATTTATAACATATCTCAAACAATGTAATTTATGCAGTATTGATGCAGCGTACCAAGCGTGGCGGCATCTGTCGCTATAGGCGTCTAGCGGTTTGCAAGGTTCAGGTTCACTTCGGTTCATTGCCATAGTTTTGTAACCCTTCTTGTGTAACTCGCTCTCGGTAGCCCTTCGCTCGCCTCTCACTTGTACTCGTATCTTGCTGATTTTCCGCATTTTTGTGATGCATATTATGTGTTTATAAGCTATAAATACATAAGCAAGATTTTATGCAATGGTAATATAATTATATACTCTTTTTGTATTAAATAAACAAATAAGAAGAATCTTAAAAATTTTGTTTTCTTCTGCGAACTTTACCCTTAGCGAATCAATACAATTTAGTAAAAGGACTTAATTAAAAACAAAGATATGAAGCGGTATATAGTACGTGCCTTTTTTCCTCATAAAAGGATTTCTGGGGGATTTTGGTGACTCTCATTGATATCTTAATCGTTGATGTCAGTGTCTTAAAGCGTATACAATTTAGTAATTTTAGTATATTCTTGTAAATAATATTAAAACGAAGGGAAGCAATGTGAATATCCATATATTTACACGATGAAAACTATGGATTGGTGGTTTAAGAGCCAACGAAGATGTCGTTATATTAACGAAGTCCGTAAACAATGAGTATCGATTTTGACGGCTCTCTCATTTGATATAAACTTCGTTGGTTACTTCCAAATAATACACACACGTAGTTATGATTAAGGAATAAGAAAGAAGGTATGTTGATTTTATCATAAAGGTAGTATTTGCTGCTTAATAATATTTATACTTAATGCTTAAAAGAAAGCAAAAATATACATAAATTGTAAATAAACTTATCCAGTAATAGGGGATTGTAAGAAAATAGGTCTTAATTTTTACTTTAATATTACTTTATAATATATAGGCAATTTAACCTCATAAGTACAATTTCCGCCGTTGAAATACCATTTTTAGTTTTATTCTGTTTGTTATTGTAAATTATAATAGCTTGCGATTTACGATTACTTATAGTCTAAAATACTTTCAAATTAGATTTATAATCACAGGGTAGAATAGAAATATATATCTATTTAAAGCTACCATAGGTCCGGGATGTTCGTTAAAAGCAATGCCAAAATCTAGTAGAAACATTGTAGTAAGCTTGATCTATATCACACTAAGTGTCCTCTGTGACACTCAGCAGCATAATAACTTTGCTGAGCCAAAATGTGCATCTGAAGCTGGACTGGTGCGGAAACAGTAAATTATTAGAAGAGAGCAAGAATTAAAGAGTTAAAGTTAGAGTTATTTGTTGTGGTTTCAAGGCACTTATATAGTACTAGAGTATAGATTTAGGATAATAATCAGTAGTGGTCTCAGAGGTTTCTGATAATAAAATAAAATAAAAATATTTTACTCAAGCAACATAGGCTCATAGTTGGTTAGTACAATAGAATTATTTAGGCACTATTAATTAGGCGTTAGTAAAACAAAATACGAACAAAATTAAATACCTACAATAAAATAACATTATAAACAAATTTTAAATATAACCAAGACCTACCACAGGGGCCGGGCTACATTTTGCACATGCAACTTGATAAACCTCTCCATAGCCAGCCCATCCAATCTTTCTGTAAATAACTAATAAAATATATGATAAAAATGATACACCATTAACTTTTCAATTTCTAATGAATTGTGCGGATGACCACTGGTGTAATGTGCTCAAACGTGGTAAGTGTCGTGTCAGGACTGAGACAATTACTCACATAGGATTTAGTTCATATTGATTTTATACTCTTCGTGAATTTATTTTTCGTTAGAGCTTTTTTTAATCAATCTGGTATATAACGAGATAGTTGTTTCGTATTTAATATAGGGACTTCGATAGATTTGATAATCTGCAAATTCATTCATTTCTTCAATTATGGCGTTTCGAGCGTGCCAGTTGAGCACAGTTCACTTCGCCAATGTCACGTTGTATGGAGGACTCACGGGAAGAATTAATCAGTACAAAAGGAATAATTGTACACAATAATATAATACATGTAAAAAAGAGACCCAGTAAAATTACTGCCTTCACCTATAACAAAACATAGATTTGATAATCTGCAAACCGGCGCTAACAGAGATTTATTTGAAAAGAATTTTTAAGATATCGGAGTTTATCACCACTACAAATTATGTTGCAAATGTTCACATTCTCATAGGTCTTACGAGTTCCCTTTGCAAGGATTTCTTGTTTTTAGTTTTAACTGTATTACATATCACGTTTTTACACTGTTCTATAGCAATGAATTTTGATTCGGTACATTATGCATATGAACTGGTCTTACAGGGGTATCTCGATAATGCTTATCACTTCAGTAGTTATAAAGCTATTTAAATATTTGTTAATAGTATTATGGGCAACAAATTGATGTTCCGTGCGCGGAAGAAATATACCTACATATAACCTCTAACTTTAAGAAGTTTAACGTTTTTAAATTTATACAGTGTAATTTATATGATAGGAAAAAGAGTTATCAAAAAAAGAAAAGCGATCATTTATTCGTGAAAAACCACAAGAGTATTTTCGGAAATAGAAATGAAGTAAAATCAATTATTTAGGAAGATTGACATCAAAAGAGTATGTAAACTGTAGGTCTTTTATAGTGCTATTAACAAATTTAAAGTTTAAATTAACCTCTTTCAATCGATTTAATAGCGCAAAATATATATTTTGTAATCGAAATAACGTCGGGTTTTCTAATATATTTTAGAATTTAATCAAAAGTATCTAATTATCGCATACATCAAAGTCCCTAATATGGGACTTTGATGTATGCGAATTAGGTGCTGTGTTATTTTTCTTGTTATCATGTCATGAAAATAAATAATTTCAATCTGTTGTGAGTAAAATAATAATAATGCTTTACGATAAGTGTCAAAGCACAATTGAAACAAAATCAACAAGGAATGCCAGGCCAATGACAGTTTAAATAATAATTTTGCCTGCTACAAATGTGTTTTTTTTATTTGTCAGGTTTTAAATAAGAAAATACAAATCATCTTTTAAGACGTAATAATTTAATAATCATAAATTAAAATCTAACCAAATATACTACAATGGTTATCATTTTATTTATTTACTTTCTTGTATAGAAATATAGTAATACTACACAGTTGGTAGTATGAATTAGTTAGTTATGCGTAATTTTTTTTCATTCAATTCAATCTCAATGCCAAATATGGCTTAGGATGTTTGAAATAAGCGAGTGCTGAAGGTTTAATTGAAGATAGGCTATTCCGCGTCTAGCGGACGTCGACCCCGCAGCCTTTCGAGAGTATCGAACCGCACGGATTACGTCACCGCGCAAGCCTCACTCCCACCATCCACCATCCATGAAGACTACGATGCTACGCTCTTTGCTACATTTTTGACAAATTGTGACTTTAAAATATTTACGTTTATTTTTATTATTTAACAACAGGTTTTCTCAAATTATTTTAATATTTGTTTATACTATTATATTTATCCTATATTTTACGTATCTATCTTAAAGTGTAAAAAGGAAGTGTAAGAGAATACTATCATTTATAACATTTAGAATGATTTTGCAGAAATGCCTGATGTATAATTTGTTACTTCAAATTATAGATATTTCATAACACATTTCAAAA
Organism: Eueides isabella; assembly: GCA_019049475.1. NCBI lineage: Eukaryota > Metazoa > Arthropoda > Insecta > Lepidoptera > Nymphalidae > Eueides > Eueides isabella. Next base: position 8,715,070 of record CM032393.1, read on the forward strand.
GAATGTATGAAAGTAAGTTTAGTTTATATTTAGTTTTTATTTCATGAATATCTTGACTTTTCGTTTATATGTATATTATGGTTCCCTAATAATTCGCAGCTTCACGCTTTAAATATATCGAATATTATTTAACAAATGTACTGATTTGCTTTCGATTTTTTGATACAATATTACTTTAAAACAATACTTGCATCTAATATGATGCTCGCGTACGAAATAAATGAATTTAAGGTAAAGATAGTTATTTAAAAAATTAATACATTTATGAAAGGATATATTTAGTTATAATGCTTAAAGTTGTTGTTTTTTCTATATAAAAAATAAACATGCCTGCATTTTACCTCAGTATCTCATATCTGAAAAATTGGTTAAATATTAAAATTATATCAATTGGAAAAATAATGAAAACTGATATATTTCAATCCCGTAACAAATTAATAAAATTGTATAAATAAAGTTATTGTTTTATAAAAGCTACATTTTAAATGTATTTTTGGTGGTTGACACGGCGTGTTATTTCTTTATGTAATAAATATAAATGAAAAATATTATTTCACATAATTTTTTTTAAGCCCATGACTGAGCAACTAAATCTGTCGATTATAATTAAATATAATAATAATATTAATAATATTCAGTATACCATTTGTGACTTGATACTTCTACACGATACTAACATCAAAAAGTAATTATTTAACTACTACTTCCATGCTTTTTTTTGTTTAAAGCTGTGCCGCTCAAAAATATATCATTGGTTACATTAAACCCACGTACATTTCATATACAGAATGGAGTTTTCTATTCTTTTATCGTATATTTTGGATTTTTTAATACACACATTAGTGTTGATACTCGAAATTAATATAACTATCTCACTATGATAAAAAAATCTAGTCGTCGTCTTAGCCTTCTTTTACTGATACTTATCGCGTATTAATACATTTTATATCAATGGTTCAATTTATTTAGTAAAAGCCTTTTGGATATCATATTATTATTATTCTCGATTTTTTTATGCATTCACATATTAAACATACAATTCCAGTATACTAACATCACTTAAGGATATATTTTTTTTATTTTTTTAAAAATTTTTTTGGTATGACGCCCAATTAATATAGAGATGTACTTACTATCAATTTTATAATCTTACATTTACACCTTATTAAAGTGCAAATAGACGACCGAACTTGGTTTGGTTAAACCCCAAACAGTCCGGCACGGCCTTTGCGCCAGACGACCAAACAGCGAGCCGTACCGTCCAGCAATGTTTTCTGCTTGGGAGTTTTCCCCTAAATTTAGGGAAAAATTTAAGTGAGGGAAACTTATAGTGAAAAATTATTTAGGGTATTTTTTAAGGAAAACAACAGCTGGAATAAGAGACTTTATTAATAAGAATGTTTTGTTTTAACTGTGTTTAAAAAAATAAACTATACTAGATACGTTTTTATATATTCATTATATAGCATGTTCGTGGTAGCTTGGTGCCCTCTGTAGTCGAACTAAACGTCTAAAGCAAACAACTATAAGTAAACGAGTAAAATTTAAATTAAAAGATATTGATAAGCATTTATTCTTCATATATGTGCATTCTTATTTAATAAATGAAATAAAAACTTTTATAAAACAATAAATAATGCCCAAAGTTAATCAAAGCTCAGCAGAGTAAGGATATATTCAAAAATATAAATAAAGTGGGAAAGAGAAGATGGGCGGATGAATGGCGCTTTGTAAACGATAGATTTGAATTTATTATCACTTGAGTATTTTAATTTTTATCATTTAAAAAAAACATTAAAAATATCACAAAAATCAGGGTATTTTAGTTTGAATTTAGGGGATTTTAAAGTATTCTTTTGATCACTTGGCAGCACTGTCGTCCAGTCTGCTTTTGCTAGCACAGCGTGAACACGTCTCGGTATGCCACCTTCACTATCAAAAAATTACGTAACAAAAAATCATTACGTGCATGTTCATTGTAGTAGAGCTTATGTGCTGTATTGCCACAAGCATGGAAAATCTTTATATAGCTCTAAAATTTTATATAATAGATAAGATTTATTAAGAATAGGCTGAATATTGTTGCGAACATGTTGCGACATGTAAGGCTTACAGTCTACATCTAAGTAATACCAATAAACGATAAAATATTTATTAAATAACAGTTATTGCGCGTAGTAAAGAATATACAGAATAAAAAAATATTTTTTTATAAGTTTCTAGAAATAGTAACAAAAATAATAGAATAATAGAAACACAATGAAAATAAATAAAAGAAATCTAAATAAACTAAAAGTATAAATAAAAAACACAGTAGCGGACACTGAGTCCGCCAGCTACCATTTGAGCTATTACAGCTTACTAAGTTGTTGTGAATATAACATATTTATAATGATTTAAAAATATTCGATATACACGTCGAATATATTATTATGTCTAAGTATAACCATTAAACGATAAAATATATATTACTTAATAATAATTACGCGTAATAAAGAGTATTTTTGAGCAAGCAAAATATATCGAAATTATACTAAGATCATAATGCAAACTGAAAGAAAAAAGAAAATTTTCTAAATTTCTAGAAATATCAATTAAAATAATAAAATAACAGAAACAAAACCAAAATAAATAAAAAAAAAAAACAAAATAAAAAAAAAACAAAATGATAACGAATGCTCGAATAAGGTCATTTAGATATTGAGACCGTCGCCTCCCAACTGAGCCAATACATGTCTCAACACTACTGCGAATATTACGTATTTATATAAAATATTAATTTTTAAACATTAGATATTTTTACGTATTTTTAAACAGTAAACAGCTGTGAGTGGATTTATTCTATTTATTATTATATAACTTCTATTTTAAAACTTTAAAAGAGTACGTCATTGTCAATTTAATTTTACATAATAACAAAGCAAGTGTATGTACTTTAATTTGTAAATTATAAATAAGTGGATTCATCAATTATTTATAATTAACAAATTAAAGTATCCTCGCTTATTGTAAATAATTAGGGTGAATAGTGAAATCTGAACTTATATTTATTATTTAATTTTAATATACCTATAGAAGAGATGGAACGCCAACTTAATATTTATTATTTAATATCAGTATACCGTATACTATTATTAATATCAGTATACCGTATAATATCAGTTTACGTTTTTTAGTATAAGTAAACATTTATGACTATTATAGTTCGTATTCAATGGATTAGAGCAGGTCTTGGAATATGACAAAATTTACAATACTCCCTAATATACGATTTTTGTATGACGTATTATTTACGATCCTTGCATACAAAAGACGAGTGATGAAAACAGTCTTTATATATCTCCTATTCTTATCCAAAACAATGTTGTCTTATTGTTACGACGTGTACCGCTTACGGTGGCCTAATAGCAACTGAATCAAAAATTGGTTTGGTTCGCCATCCACACGATCAAACATGGGTCGGTCCAAACCACGTACTGAATTGAAGTTGCTCCGCGCAAGCCTGTCTGGAGTGAAGTTGGTCCGCACCACCTTTTTTTCGCCGACCCGTGCTACACACGATCGAATATGGCCCGATGGCGCACCATGTTCGTGGTGCGGTCCGGTCGTCTGTTACGGCTATTATTATCATGTCGCAACTTCGCTTAGGTTTTTTTCTCTTTTTTACGTATTAGTTAATTTTTAGTCATAAACATTTGTTTTTATTAACTAAACCTTGTGAATAAATATATATTAGGAACTGAACTCATGGTCGTAGAAAAATCTTTTATGTCTCTTAGCTTTAAATAGATAAAACAAAAAGACAGATTTTACACTTGAAAAGTTTTCGGGATTTCTTTTATATTTGGTAACATTGAAATAAGTTTTGAAACATATTTTGAAAAACTAATACATGAGTTAAATAATGAGAATGTCATGCCCCTAATTTTTCTGGATATTGTTTAAATATATAAGTAAAACTTAAATATGATAAAAAGTCAGGAAAGTGTTATTATATTTTTTCGATAAACAGTATTATTTGTTTGAAGTAATTAGAATTTACATAAAAAAAAATAATTAAATAAATAATAAAGTAACAATATGGCTGCCTAATAACGAAATAAACTACACTTGTAAGTAAATAAAATGGAATAATAGAAATAAAAGTTACTTCAAGCTTACAATATTATACGATTGGGACATTAACAAAATGTTAATCTCGCTGTTCAAATATTTTTAAATATGTATAATTTTGAGTGTCGTCGCTCACGTTCACTCGATAAAGTAAACATCTGCGCTGAAGTCATTGACCTGAACTTCGTTGGCAAGGCCATTTCCTTACACAACTTGCCACGAAAAATTTACGTATATCTTATATATTTCTTGCTCATAAGTTTACATTAATATTAAAGTATATTGTGAATGCATGTAGTTGTATAATTTGTCTCTATTTAAAACGGGACCATTGTCGAGTCGCAGAGGTCACTGTTCTTCGATGAACTTAGCGCATTTATTGTGGCTACGAATTTTGAAAAGGCAAGCTTTGTTTTGAACAAATATAAAGGCAACTAAACGGTGTTCTCAATACGGTGAACTCGCGATCGGTCATATAGTGAGCGGCTGAACGCTCGAAGTGAGCAAGCAACAAAAGTGCTTTCTGGCGTGTAACGGGACTTTGCGGAGAAATGCTCTACGAAATCGAAACACGTGTTACCGTTAGCCGGCCTAGCGGCCCTCGCCCTGCCAGCCCGCCGGGATAGTCTCGATAGATCACGACTTTTCCCTCTTTTACCTGGCAATCCTTTTGGCCGTGCACATATTTACCTTATAAATAAAGCATTTTTAAAAACCCATCAAATATAGAATTTATTAGATTTTAACATATATAATGATTAAAGTTTTAAAATATTTTTTTATAGGTTTTATATTTATATTTAATGACAAGAAACTAATCAACTAAGAAATGATAGCGAACCGGCAGACGTTTTTTCTCTCAGGAAAAGAAGCAGTATATAATATTACTTATACATTATTTCTATTAGGCATAACAGCTTATCAAATGTATACAATACACATCGAGTTTATCGTCCGATTTTATTTTCAAACATTGGAAAATTTATTCAAATATTCACACAAAACTGTATCATATCAAATTAGTCTAACCGTTTAAAAGGAGTAAGGTATAAGGTCGTTATTTTTTGTTTTCCTTTAAATAACAGTCAGCGACATCTCTCGGAATATATCAAATTCACTGGAAAGTCAAATTACATCTATCATAATGGAGTTACCACGTAATTTTGCTTCAGCACAATAGATGGCAATAGTAAGCAAATTATAACGACCATTTTAGGAAATAACAGCGTTATAGTAATTACTTTTTAAAGGTATTACTTTATTATTTATAATAAGCGTGAAACTGAAAAAAATAAATATAATAATCTATTATAATCTTTTTTAGCTTCACGCTGTGTCCTGCTCATGACAGGGTAGGCAGTGGAAACTTGGGAAACTAGTGATAATACACTCTGTTCAATTCCCCACTTTAAGTTAAATTTGAACATTGTATGTTGTTGAGTAGAGGAATTCAATGACGCGTTTTGCCTTGTTAAGAAAGCGAGGAAATGAAAATATTAAATATTTCATTGGTTCGAGTGGGTTCGAAACCACAACCTGTCGCGTTAACAGTCAGAGCTTGTGCCCCTGCGTTGCAACAGGCCTCAAGATATTTGATTATTTAACTAGTGATCAGCCCGCGGCTTTGCCCGCTTGTATTACACTGTTTTATTTACATATTTTAACAATTTTCTTGTTCTGTTGACATTATAACTTTTAAGACAATATCTATATATAATAAAATAAAATTTCAGTTAAATGAATTAAAATAATGTAGCGATTTCGTCCACCTTAAACCGGCGTTTTTTTATTGGCGGTTCATTTTAATCTTTTAACCGATTTAAATAAAACAAACATTAAATGTTAAGTGTAGGTTGCCTTTGGACCTATAAGATTTTTTTATATGTGTATTAATGGGTTAATAATTTAATTTATATATATATATATATATATATATATATATATATATATATATATATATATATATATATATATATATATATATATATATATACATATATATATATATATATATATATATATATATATATATATATATATATATATATATATATATATATATATATATATATATATATATATATATACATATATATATATATATATATATATATATATATATATATATATATATATATATATATATATATATATATATAGATAGATATATATACATATATACACCTTATTATATAATTTAATATTAAAAATTATGATATAAAATATGTACAAAAAACACATTTTGTCTATTATATTTGTAAGTTAAATGAATTAAAATAATGTAGCGATTTCGTCCACCTTAAACCGGCGATTTTATATTGGCGGTTCATTTTAATCTTTTAACCGATTTAAATAAAACAAACATTAAATGTTAAGTGTAGGTTGCCTTTGGACCTATAAGATTTTTTATATGTGTATTAATGGGTTAATAATTTAATTTATATATATATATATATATATATATATATATATATATATATATATATATATATATATATATATATATATATATATATATATATATATAGATAGATATATATATATACATATATATATACATATATACACCTTATTATATAATTTAATATTAAAAATTATGATATAAAATATGTACAAAAAACACATTTTGTCTATTATATTTGTAAGTGGCGGCGTTAAATAATTATCACACAGAAATTTACTTTTTTTTTAAATGTTGAACATACAGAAAAATCAATTATAGGTACGATGAGAGATAAAAATATATTTTTTACTCAAGGAGTATTTCATATTAAAGAAATCTCATTAGGACTGTTTTTATTTATTTATTTATTTATTAGTATCTATTATTTTATTTAAAAAAAAGACTTCTTTAATAACTAACGTAATGACATATAAATGGTTTTGTTTAGGCCATAAAGATAAATTAATAAACAAAGACAGGTGTGTTGCCGGCCTTTAAGGTGGAGGTAGACGCTTGAAGGTACCCATGTCGTATCGACCTGGAAATACTGCAGCGGGTAGGCTGTTCCACAGATGTGTGACGCGTGAAAGGAAGTTCCTACGAAACCGCACAGTAGTGGAGTGCCATGTGTCCAGATGATGTGGATGGTACTGTACTGTGCGGTTGGAAAATTCGGCGGCAGGAATCCAGTCAAACAGCTCTCCAGAACACTCCCCGTGATAAATGTGAGAACGCACAAGGTGGATACGTCTCTACACCACCACCGTCTTGCACCGGCCCAGAGATGAGAACAGTCCATATGAGGCCGAACCTGGGCCCTATACAGGGCCAAACGGTGGTATATTTTTTTTTTGGCACAACACTTATGTTTCTTTTGTATGTTGTGATCGCATCTTCATTAAACAATCTGCTAAATAATAAAAAATAGTAAAGTAAAAAGGTACTAAAATTTAAGCTCAAATAAAAAATCATATGAGATTTTAGTACTAGTGACCCGCCCCCGGCTTAGTCCGCTTGAGTTACACTATTTTATTTACTAATCTAACTTATTTTCTTGTTCTAATAACATTATTAATCTTAAGAAAATATATTGTGCTGTACATTGAAAACTAATATCTCCGCCAAGTAAATAAAAAGAAATATCAATTTTGCTGACCTAAACATTTTAAATTGACGTAAAGTTTTGTATTCATTACTCAACTTAAAAAAAAACAAACACTACATATTCATCAAAAATTGCCAAAATGTAATAATGAAAACTGCCTTAAAATCTGATTAGCCTTTGTGACAATAGCGAGTACAAACGCACGGACAAACAGATAAGACAAAAAATAAAATGTCACTGTTTTGGGCTCTATTATATTATTAATATCCCCTATAAGATTTTATAAATCTTCCATGTATAAATAGAGATCAGAAGACAAATTTATTATAAGTATAGATTTTAGTTCGTTTACGAAATTTGTTTTAATAACTTTTTATAGGAGTTCTGAGAAAGTTTTTTTTCTTCCCAAGCCATGGTTGCTTTTCCATCTATTCTAGAATCATGTATAATTTTCAAAAATACGTTTCATTAAAAAAATAAAGGTACCTGCAGATATTTGCTGCGGGATCTCGTACTATTTTTGTAATAAACAATTACTTCCTCGTTTAGTAGCCAATAGTTCGATAATATTGTCTAACATCTAACTCAATTTTATTGTAAAAAGGGTAAAGGACATAATATAAATACATAGAAAGTGTTTAGCAATATCTTCGACAAAGACTGAATAATGCGACAAATATAATAGTTTTCGATTATGCGGCTAGTTTCCTTCGTAACCGTAACGTAACCTAACTTTCGTAAATATTGTTGAAATAAATTTAAAACCTTTTTATTTCATACTCCAAAAGATATTCCTCCAGGCGGTTCTATTAGATAGTCAAGATGATATCCATAGGGACCACAAAAATCTAAATGAAAATAGGAAAAAAAGTTAAAAAGCAAATATTAGACGCGATTCAAGAGTTCGCGTCCCCACTGGTCCACAAAGTACCTAGCTCTGTGTACAATTGACATATGTACAGTTTTTATTTTGAAAGTGAAAATTAGAACGACATAGTAAATTATTGTGTTGTTCTTTATATATAGTCGTGAGAATGACTCCGTTATCAATGTTTCCTCAATTTTGGAGGCATTAATTCCAATGTTTCCAATGTTATTATTTTAAGACTGAGAACTAATTGTTTAATAATATAAATAACTTATTTTTATATTTATTCTATGAGTTATTATTTATATACTCGTAGAAAAGTTTTTCAAATTTATGATAATAATGAAAAATTTCAAATTGGTCAACGTGAAATGTAATATAATCAAAAAAGGTATTTAAAACATATATGTAACAAAGTAAATTTATACTGTGCAAAAAGCAACCCTTCTCTTTTACAAAAGTATATACCCATTTATCATTCGTACTACATGCATAGGGTAAATACAGACATGAAAAAACAAGTTACTTTTTATTATTTTTATGTTCTTTATCTAAAAAATAAGGGAATTGATTGGCTGCGCAGGGTTCTGAGCGACCCTCGAGTTCGCGCAGCGTCCCTCTAAAAATCGACCAATGACAACGAAAGTACCCTTAGAGGGTCCGCGCCCTTTCGCATTGATAATTAACATTGAACATGCGAAGCCGAAAATATTTCGTGCAATACCAATTTTATGCGTCCATACGATCTATATTTTATAAATTATTGTTTTATTTAAATATAATTTATCTTAATCACAATGTACGTTCTAAATCAATTTATGTTATGGTATTTACAAATAGATTTCAACACACATAATAAAATTTAAAATATGCCAAGCTGGGTATTTTTAAAAAAACATATCCACGTTATTTTAAAACTGAGAGTAAATCTACTAATATACTAATATACGGTATAGATCACTTTGCTGTACTGTAATCAAAACTGCAATACTGTACATGGGTAAAGGATTGTGAAAAATCTTAAAAGACTAAGTTATAGTTTTCAATAACATTTTTTATACATTCTGATAATTTAATTGTCATCATTTTCATCAAAGAGTTATTTTAATTTTTGAAATTATTTTCTATTTATATTATTATTTCTTGTACTTTTTACACTTTCGAAAGCTAGAGATAGTAAGATCTTTTATGTTATTTCACATTTTAAATGAGTTATTTAGACATGAAAATAATTTCTATATAATTATTATATCATTTTATTCGTTTTTAAATGTGCAGTGTATTTTTTTGGCTTAGGTGGTAGCAACTTCGAAACTAAAGACTGTTAATAGTAAAAGTTATACGTAAAAGTTATCGATGATTTTAATATTTCTAAGTAAAAAAAAAACTATTTTTATAAAAAAAAAGTGTTATTTTGTCTATTTTCAAAACGTAGTCAACCAATTAATATCAATTTGATATATTGATATATATAGAACATAACAAAATTTACTGGGTCTCTATTTTACATGTATTATATTATAGTGTACAGTTATCTCTTTTGTACAGATCAATTTCTTTTGTGAGTTCCATACATGACATTGGCGAAGTGAAATGTGTACAACTGGCACGCTCAAAATGCCATAAGTGAAGAAATTAATGTATGAACATAACCAACCAAATACAATAATAACTCATAAAATTTTATTCATAATTTACTTCTCAGAAATAATTGTCAAGTAAAAAAAAAAACAAAATTATTTTGATTTAGTTAAACATGATGATATAGTAATTAGTTTTAATTAAATATTTATAACAAATTTAATAATTTGCGACTTGACCTTTGACTTTTGTTTGATATATCAACACTCTTGCTTAAAGAGTGTTCAACGTTCGGGGTTATAAAGTTTTAGTACATTAATAAAAAAACGCAGTAAGGAACCTTAACTTTTGCTTAACCTCTCTAGGTTAAGCAAAAGTTAAGGTTCCTTCGTTACTTTTTATAGAGAAACATAATTATAGCTTCATCGAGACTGGGCTTGTTTTTGCAGGATATTTTGTTGGTTTTTTATCTGTGTTTTTAGACCATCACCAAAATTGAATATTCGTTATATATACCTAGTTTTTACTGTCGATACATTGTTAAAAAAACCGGCCGAGTGAGAGTGAGCAGTGTAAATCAATCTCTACCATTTTCTTCTGAACCAATTCCAAAATTGTAGGAGAAACGTAGAAGAGGAAAGGAGATTTATAAAAGTTGACAAAATTAATTTTGTGGATAATTTATAAAGATAAATTGGTGATAATTTTGTTCATATTTTGTTCATTATGCACCTATAAATGTTTCCCAAAAATGTTTACCATTCAATATACGCGATTAATCCGTTTAAAATTGTTTCATTTAAAATGTATAACAATCGCGAAAATCAAAGACATTATTATATTTTGATTTGACGTATATATTGTTGGTATAATGTACATATTGTATGAAATATAATGTACATATTTCATACAAAGTGCGACAGAAATGATGCGAAGTCTTTTGAATGCGTTATAAAATCTATTTTTTTCTCTACATATATTATTTTGAAAGTGAAAGTTAGATAGTAATACAAAACACGAAGTTAAAAAAAAAGATTTTTATTTCATAATGCAAATAAATATCAAGATTCTGATCATATTTTATAGATAAGTTTGTAATATATAAAATATACCTAAATAACAAAATAAATAAAAAAAACAAAGTTAGTGTATATTCAATATTGACATAAACAGTAGTAGAGTAATTGATAATAATTAATTATTAAAGTTCATAACACCCTCAGCTTTGTCATAATATACATATATGTATAAAAGATCATCTCCCAATAAACAAACTCAGCATGATTTTAACTTGTCAGTCAGTTCTGTCAATTCTTAATTTGTGCATTGTAACTAGCAAGGACTGTTATACACTCATGATTGAAGAGTATTGTCAAATAGGCAAAAAGTTGTCATTTTTGTTATATCACGGGCGCTTCCGCCCCCTCGTTGTGTTATGAGGGTTGTAAATTTGTGGCGCATGCGCACTCCACTGTCGTTACTTGTATTTAGTTTATAATTTCACACACATTTTTAACTAAGCATGATTTATACATATATTAAATATTATTATTATATTTAGAACTAGTGACCTAAGTACATATATTTATTTACGAAACATTACATACATCTATTTATTTACGAAAGTAATTCACGTTCAATTACTTGTGCGTTTTAATAACACTATTAGTTTAAAAACAATATCTATATATTTAAAACTAAAGTTTCATCTAATTCAAAAATATGATTATAGCAAACTTATTTTACAGCAATTTGCAAAAGCTTAATTGAAGTTTGCCAAAATACATTAGTAATGTATTAAAATCGGCTAGTCTGTTTCCAATATTTGCGGGCACTATACGCATAAGCAAACCAACGAACAGATAGAAATTTTGCAAATAATTGTTGTGGGTCCTATTATATTGTTTAATGTATTTTATAGCAGTTTTTTTTAAAAATCTTTTATGTACAGACCCTTATTAATTACAATTTAATTTTTAATACAGATTAAGTATGTTTTGTATAAATTTAAAAACACCAGCAAATGAAAGTGGAATAACACTGTTAAATTGTTAAAAATACATATTAAATACCATTCTCTATTGCCAAATGATAACTCGAAGCAATTTTCTGGATCTCTACCCAAATTTATTATAAATTCCTACAGAAATTTTATAAAAGCGTTTAAGAATTTCGACACAGCTTGATTAGAACTTATGGCTCAACGATCAAAGCGCTTCGATTGCTAAGAAACGCTAGCTATAATGTTGCTGTGTTCATATATATTTTTTTAATAAAACATTATATAACAGAACTATGAGATTGGTTAATCATTGTCATTAGATTGTTATACGTACGGCTTAATGCTATATACAGTGGTCACTTTGCTGTAACAATGAATCAGTCATGTTTATATATAACTGGTTATCTCAGCAAAATATCGTCTCAGTTTCTAAAATCTTTAATAGTTTTAGAAACTATTTTAAATTAGTAGTCACTGTATTATACTTACTTAGGAAATATTTAAAATTTCTTTTAAAAAATATGTTACTTACAAAAAGCAATATAATTTGGCACGTGAGCAATTTCAATAGTGTATTCATTATTTTTTTCTGCTGTGTTTACTATTTTTTTTAGGGCTTTGTGCGTTTTTTTGGCTGGTCAACGAGGGGTCAATTTTTTTGTCCCGTGTTCTGATTGATTGACAGACAACGGTCATTCGCAAATTCACATCTACATCTGCGTGATAATTGGAGCAGGGCTTGAAATTGAAAAAAAGCTTAATTTTCTAATCAATAGAATATTCCAATTATAAAAGCGTTAACGCTATATTTAAGATTGAAAACGTGAATTGATTTGAATTTAAATATAAGAACATATCACTTTTTTGAAATTGATGAAATGTTTTAGAAATATTATAAGTACTTATGTTCAATGTATAAATAATCATAAATTGATTAATAATTACTTTGCTTATATCATAAAAAAAACACACTAAAGATAACGCAAATAAATTTGATAGATGATTAAATAAAGACAGCCCTTGTAAATATCCACGCTTTTTGCTAATTGTCCTATGCCAAACCTTATTATCAGGCGCTCTCTTCTTTTGTTGTTATTGTCAGACACGCGTCCAATCTACGTTTTTTATATTGGTGCACTTTTTATATAACTCCTAAAAAACCTCCCCTTTTGACAAATAAAAGGGACCTTTGATCTGAGAGCTTATTAAATGTAAATATTTCATAAAGTATAATCGCTGAATATTTTTCTGATATTTATTTTTTCTGTGATAAGTAACGTTTTTACATTCTGTGTTGAAATTTTAATCAAATCGTTATTAGCCTTATACATTTGGCTAACAACCTTTATGAGAAACGTTAACGAGTATGTATGTACCATGTATCTATATTATTTAGTACATACTTACATATATAATAAAAAAGAACAGTATTTTTTTTAAATGCATTTTATATGCAAATTTTGGTAAAATAAAAAAACGGAGCATTAAATCTATGCACAAGCGGTCTAAATTTACGCCATGGGGTCCGTCAGGTAACAATAGAGTAACCATGACATTTAAGTCTGACCCACGTCAAAGATTCATTTGAAATGGTGCTATATTTTACGTGATTAAATTTCAGTAATTATTAGGTACACATTACAAAACTTCAACGATTTATTAGATATTCGAGAATTTATATATATTTTTACAGCTGACAGGTATAAAAAATTATAATATACAATAAGTATGATATTTTATATACTTCATTAATTCTTTTGACCATTTATATCAAAAATATATATATAATCATATTATATCATATATATATGATAATTCTAACTTCACATAATATTGTACTTAACCCTACCTTAAAATTCAACTTCAAAAATAATTAATACTAAGAGAACAATGTATTTATTGATTGAAAAAAAAAAATCTTAGTATAGAAATTAATATATGGTGTCAATAGTACAAGTATTGTGTCCACGAGCTGACCAGCAGATGTGCGAGCCGGCTGTTTGCATTCACTCAGCGCATGCGTCGCACGAACAAATATGGCCACTGTCATTATGGCCAATTTTAGTGCATTTTTGCAACCAAAATATAGGGGTATTAATAATAATTTATTTCAAGCTCAGAACATTAATAAGGCTTATTTTATTAATACGATGAAGGGCAAACTTTTATAATCTTAGCCTCTCAGTTTGCTTATTGAATGATACTATTGAAGTTGCTTTATAATCCGAAAAAATACTATTTAATACAATGCTAAATTTGTTATAACGCTTAACGCTTTTTGAACTGTGTACATGTCTTGAAAATGCATAGAGATAGTTTTTAATAAATTAATGAAACTAGAAAGAAGAAATGAAAAAGAGAAATAAAACTAGAAAGAGAGATGTTTACTAAAAGACCACGATGAATGTAGTTACTATTACAATTTCGGAAACAGATTGATGTGTTTTTGGTAGGAATTTAGACAATTTACAGCAATGAATAACGACAAAATATTTTGTTTACTTAATCTTGAATATGATCACCGATCAACTTTACTTGAAAATAAATATATTCAATTATTTTAAACATACTACTGGTTTATTTTGTTAATAATAATTTAGTTATACCTTACCTATACATATTTCGGCTTTATGTTAGTAAACAGATAATTTTATTATTTTCAAACTAAGAAAAGAAATATATGAATGTTTATTGTCAAAAAATAAATGAGTCCAGTAACCAGATACAATGAATCAACTTATTAATTATAGTATTTAGAGCCATATACTGTGGTTTAATGAACCTTGGTACCTATTGTGAGATTTAACTTGTCCTATAGGTAGGTTAGTAGGTAGGTAGGTAGGCCAGTGCTCTTACAATTTTTAAATGATCATCAAATCCATCAAACATGCTTGAGTCTGGTTGGTGAAAAACTGATCAACCAGACTATTACCATACAATAGTATGCAAAAATACTATTTAGATCAAATAATTTACTTAAATTAACTCTCTCTTATTTTTCATATACATATTTATTTTACCCTGATTTAAAGTATAGTTTTTCAAAGAATAATATTAAAATAAAATTTTATTTAATACTATATAAGTAGTTATCGATATCCATATTTAAAAATAGAGTAAACACTATATAATTGTTTATTGTAAATAATTGTGGCCCACCCCCATCCATGCGCGTCGACCCCTACGTAACTACTGGTCTACGTAAAACTCACCACGCAGTTCTTTGTAAATCGTCATACGCACAACGTCTCTATAATGTATATCACACATTACCTCATCCGTCAGTCGCAAGAACAAAATCAACATCCTAAATCATTAAGCTCTCAATAAGAAGAGAAGCAGGTTGTGTAAAACCTTACTGGTTAATCGAAAATATTTATGTTTTATACATTAACTATGTGGTGATTCGGTGTATTTACGTTTTCTGGAGGGTCACTATAATTTTACATGAAGGGTGAGCTTATTATATATTAAGAAGATATTTTTTAGAGTACATGGCTGTGTTTTGTCAGGTTCTGATAAGTGAAATTAAGTTTTCATTAAAGAAACCTTTAATTCTTTTTTTAATATTTTTATGTTTATTTTAAATATTTTTTTAGACATCTTTATAATTAATTAATTTTTCTTCAATATTATTTTATTGTTTATTTTCTTTTTTCATAAATTCATGATAGTTTTTATTTTTAAAAGTATAAACAAATCTTAAATAAAAATTGATACTTAATTTTGTAGGTAGCAGCTGCTAATAATTTAGAGCATCATTATTATTTGTGACGAATATACCATATAAAAATATCATTTATTTATTTAATTTTATTAAACTTATTTTTCCATAATCTTAAGGTATAAAATTAAAAATAATCATCTTAATATTTTCCTACACCTTCTTATGAAATGACTATGCGCTCGGTTAACGACCGGTTCCTTTGATTACTGTTAGTATTAGCCCATATAGTAATATAGTTAACCTTTAAAGTTTTATTTTTATATTTAATAGTTCCTGGGTGGCTAAGCCCACGCTATGTTATTTCCAATTGGACGAGAAAGTAAGAATATTTAAATGTAGAGCAATTTCAAGTGGCCCAACATTTTTTTTAAATAATTGTATATTACATACTTTCGTTCATTCTTTTTCATATTAATTAGATATTGATATTTAAATGTTTTTAGCTCACGTAGTTTTAAAATTGAAACTTTTATTTCCCACTTTTCAGTATTCAAAAGTACAACTTATCTAGACAGTACTCGAACAGAGCAAGGACTTGCACATTGGACATTCAGATATAAAATTTTATTAATCTTTTTATTTTAAAATTTATAAAGATATAATTATATGTTAGTAAGAATTAAAATAATTTATAAACATGACAAATTATATTCACATTCCAGGGTAGAGGTAGGTATCTCCCTTAGAAATAACCTTTTTGTATCCTTGGTATACAATTTTCTGTGTGATATATTATAAAAAAATAAGTATATTTTTAGAGCATAAGTATATTTTGTAATTTAACCCTTTAAACTACTATTATTAATAAATTAAATTAATAATATTTTTATATTGTTTAGATTAACGCATATATACATTGGAAAAAAGAAACTTATTAAATACCAGACTAATTTAAATTGTCACAGAGTGCAGTGTGTGCGCGGCCGCAGCGGCAGCGGCTGCAGCGGCTGTAGCGTGGAATACATCACAAGTTACGCTTGACCCAGAGTCGAGAAAGTCATCACCACTTCACATACCAAATGGTGGCGTCAACGGCGATGCAGTCTACAATAAAACATGTAAGTTAATTAAGGAGCATTAAAGTTAGAACTAAAATAATTAACTAAATGTCTATGGAATAGAAAAAAAATATAGCAAAATGTTTTGCAAATTAAAACCATTTGCTGAATTGAAGAATTTTACTATTTGGAATGATGAATATCTGATGAAACCGTATTTCATTTTTTTCACTATATTATTCTATAGTTTAATAGCTTTCATAGTTAAATGCTCACCATAAAAAGCGGGTGTGAGCAGTTAACAACGATAGCCGGTTATCAGTCAAGTTCATTCCGAACCTATAAAATTAAAACGACTCTTTAGATAATTAGGAGTGAAAGGATTATGGAGTATAGAAGGAAAGAGAGAAGGAAGAGCCGATATCAAAAAGTAAGCCTAGTTAAACTTCCTACGAAATTCCAAGTAAAATATACAAGACAAGAGAAGATACATTCATTTTATACACATAATTTGCAACCATTTGCGTTAATTAAGCTGATCCTCTGTGCCGTTCGGGTATAAGATACCTATATAATCTAAAATAGAGAAGATAATTTGGTTGGCATCAGGTGCTTCCATTATTTTAAACAACCGATAGTAGCAACAACTCTTTTAAAAAGCTTGCCGATTTGCATAGACCAGGAAATGGAATTGTCAAAGCAGATTTGATGTATGGCGCTAAGGTCAAGTTTAGCTAATTGGGAGGAGCTACCGATAATAAATATTACCTGAGATTTCGCAGGATTTACACAAAGCCCATATGTTTACCACTAGGCGCAGAAACTTCGCAAATCAAGGTTTAGCTTATTAATAATACTATTTATATTTTGGAAGTAGTTCAGATACATATAGACTTGCAAATCGTTCGCGTATAAATAAATGTAGAGAATAGTAAAGATTAGAGAATCTGACGATGATGATGAAAGAATATATATGTATATATGTATATATGTATATATATATATATATATATATATATATATATATATATATATATATATATATATATATATATATATATATATATATATATATATATATATATATATATATATATATATATATATATATATATATATATATATATATATATATATAACGATTATACAAGTAATATGAAACAACCCCACAGCATCGGTGGATAAATTAATCGAACGTACAACAGTTAACAGGATTTCAATATCAACGATATTCAATTTAAATATTTCTTATACTGTATCTGGATCATTTTGATTGTTAATGAGATGTTCCAGATCTACAATTATAAAATGTCAATGTAAAATTCTCATCACGCGCAATTACTTTTGTTAAGAAAGCATCTCAATATTTCTTATAGTTCAGCTTGACTGTTAAGGTTGTTTGTCAGATGTTCCAGAAGAAACCTTGCTCTGGAGAGTTGCTTGTGACATCTCCAGAGTATCTTATAATTTCTACTTCTCCAACTATTTCCATCCACTCTCTGAGAATCAAAAAATACACTGGCACATGAATTTTATTCTTGATTGACACACACGAGGAGAATAGTCCAAGGATATGGAACCAGTGAAAAGTTGCGCAGTAATGATTATCCATGGGTCCAAGTTCATACAAAGAGGTTATTAGCATTCGATCTCAGGTACGTTCTCATACCTCGGCACACGCATCCGTATTTTTTAAAGCGCTCCCCACACAATCGTTGCAGTAACACTAATACCTGTCTATATACCTGTCTATGGCTATCTTTCCGATGTCGATAGAGAAGCAATCGACACATTCACTAGCAGAGCAATGGGGGCCTTAGCAAACGATATTATGGAGCACAACTTCTGTGAATGACCTTATCAAAAAAGGAACTTAGAATGAGTTTATACAAAATTGTTATATTGCTGGAAACCATTCATGAGATAGGATGGGCCATTTTAATGTTAAAGAGCTATAAAATTCTATTATTTTTTATTTCAATTGCCTGGACTCTATGACGATCGATATATACCTGTTGTGCGTGAGTAGTTCAAAATAACTATGATAGTTAAGTATATAATAACTTATTAAAATGGTGCTACATAAACTTTTTAACTATATATTTTAATAATTAATACAATACATAGAAAACTTTATATTTAGGGAGTGACATGTGACTCTCATAAGAGCTAGATCAGACATAACTTTTTTACGTCAACAAAACCTAGTTGTGAAGTTGGTAAAATTATCCTAACGCCTAATATTATTATCTCTTATAATAATAATAATAATAATTTATTGTCACAAGAGATACATAACAACGGATAACAACACATACAATTTTAATATTATTAACAAGTACTCTATAGTTAAATTGACCACTGATACCCAAAGTAAGATCTAACTTGTGGTATGGGTATTAGGGCATTAGAAAAAAGGTAGTGTATTGTTGATGTATGAATTAATGTGCTGAAATTCTTAGACTACGAAATAATAATAAAAGTAAAAATAAGTGTGGGTGTGTGTGTATGCATGTGTGTTTGGTTATGTGGTATACGAAGAATGAATTTAAATTAAAGTACACTTAGTTTGATCAAGGTTTCTGTGTCTTCATAAGATTTAGTCATTAGCCATGTGGTAACTTTTCTCTTGCATTGTGATTTAGTTAACGGATAGATGTTGCAGTATTTATTAGCGATATTATATAGATGACAACTTACAACCCTGTGATTCCGAGCAGCTAAGGCACTTTTAAATCCTTGAATTTGGCATACCTTAGCTGTGTGGCGCTTTTTTGTCATTTGAACGTCATATATAAGATTAGTATGTTTTCTGCAAATTGTTGCAAGCACAAAGAGTTGTCTGACAGTAAGCATTTCGCATTCTTGATATAATTGGGTAGTCGAATATCTAAAAGGTTTAAATGTCATTACCTTAAGGACTGCCCTTTGTGCTCGCTCTAGAGGCAGAAGATACGATTTTACAGCTCCACCCCAGACAGATATACAATATGTTAGTATAGGTTGGCATAGAGCATTATAAACTAATTTTCTGGTGTCAATTTCAGCCGAGTAACGTAACTTTTTAAAAAGGAATATCATCTTGCGTACACGGGCAGTAGTAGATTACTCAGATGTAAATCTTTAATTTTTAACGTCAATAGAGAGTGCTCATAATGCTGAACAACTTTTATTAAAACATTATATTTATTTCTCACAAAGCTTTGCCAAACTGATACGCTTTTCTACCCTAGATGTTTTTTTATATATATATAACTTTTCCTACAACAATATATTAAAAGATTTTAATAAGGTGACTGTCCCCTGTGGTGATTGACATCAATTATTTTATAAACAAAATATATCGCTGAACATGATTTAAAGTATTCATATTAAATATTAGATCATGTAACAGCGACCTAGTTCAAAATACTTATACGTCTTCAAGATATGTATATATTAAATTTTGAAGTGAGTGTGTTATGTGTATACAATAGGTGAGTATATTTTAAGCAAACTACTCGCTTATCATTTAAAATAGGTACCACCCACTTTATTCTTTGGGGTGCCGCCCTATCTTATTAGAATTGAAGGGTCTCGTGTTTCATAATAATAAGCTTTTTTCTTAAAAGTTTTTCATTTTAATCAGAGATGGCGCTAGTAACGGTGACGGTGCTGTCATCTATAGGGGAAAAAAGAGATTTTATGAAAATAAGGTACATTCCATAGTACATGTAAATCGTTCCGTAATACAGTGATAGATGTCACTCAACTTCATATTTATTATATGTATCTAAATAGATATAGTAATTCACGTTTTATAATGTAATGCTTTTTTTTTTCATTCAAACGAGAAATAGTATAAGTGTAGTATTTTTTAATCAGTATTGTAAATTTATCAAGAGGTCACGATGAGTCAATCCTAGCAGCGTAGTTCTTAGTATTGTGAAATGAGTCACCAATTATATGCGTAAATTGTTGAGTAAAATCAATGAGTAGCTCTAATATTAAGTAACAATTAAATATGTTCTGAATAATCTCCATAAATTAATATTGTCCAAGGTTTCGTATGTAAGTTGTTAAAGTTTATCATTAAAATTGATTTGCTTAAACAATTTTACAAAAAAAATATATATATTTATTTTACAATAAAAATATCTTTTTTCTACAAAACTAATCAACCATCTCTATAATTTATTTTATAATGTAGCTTTTGCAATTTCGAAAAATTAAAATATCAATGTTATTTTTTATTTCATCCTGCGTTATTAATTGCTCCATTTGCGTCCTGCTCGCTGCTTAGCCAGCTTAACTTACACTACTTATTAACTACTTTCTTGTTCTAATAATACTATCACTTTTAAGACAATAGCTGCATATTTTGACAACTACAATTTCAGATAAATGAAAAAAAAATAATGTAGCAATTTTGCCGAACTTAATAAAAACACTAAATGGTGAGGTAAGATTACCAAGATATAATAATGAAAACGGCATTTAAATTTGGTTAGCCGTTTATGTGATTAGCGTGTAACAAACGTTTGTACGTGACAATAACACAAAAATATCAAAAATCACTGTTTTGGGCTCTTTTACCAACTCACTATACGTTGTTTTCATATATCTGTAACGGTTTAGGAATCGCAAGCCGAAATAGTTCCCAATTGCCATAGTTGTTTCCATAACCTTCCTGTTGAATCACTTTATCTATTAAAAAAATCGCACTAAAACCCGTTGGGTATTTTTAAAGATCGAATCAAACATAGGGACAGAAGCGGAAAGCGACTTCGTTTTATAATATGTACTGATTTAAATTCCTATTAATTAAATATGTTATTGACGTTTCCATCTTAAATTTTTCAATAATATTTTTGTAACTAAATATAATCAATTTGTAACATTTCTGATTAATATTGGACTCTTGGAAAACAGTTTATAAAATTAGTTTATAAAAAAATCTATCATAGAAAATAAACCAGCAGATCGAAGGGGAAGTATTGTATAAATAACTTAATAAGATATTCTGGATCTAATTTAATTTACAATATGAATATTAAAAAAAAAATAATATCGGTAACTAGCAGAAACGTTTACAGGGGTAAAGGTAAAGAGAAAGTAAATGTGACAATCAGTCGGGTTTTATTATTTTCAAAACTTGTCTTTCTAGTGTATATTCTATTGTCAAACAATTTTGGTGTATAACCATTCAAGGATTAGATGGATGACAATGGACCAAGAGGCATGTTCGTCACCGTTTGACAAGTCAGGGAAGGGGACTTCCTTAATCAGCTCTCGTTTTTAAATTTCATACAGTTATTGAATAAAATTAACAATGACTAAAAATCTTCGACTACTTTCTAATTGTAGTTTTTTTTTTAATAAAATATTGTTAAATTAGGCACTATGTCAATTATGGACTATGATGTACTGACTTTTCTAAAGACGTATGTATAGTATAAAAATATTTTTTTATGATTTGGAAATACTTGACCTTACAGATTTTCATTAGACATGAGCTTATATTTCATAGATAGTAGCGACAATATAAGCATAGCTGCGTCAAGTATATAAAAAATTTAATATAAAATTGCTTCCAATAAGAAAAAAATAGTTATAATTTAACTTATGGATATTTTTTTTTGTCATTTTTAGAATCAACAATGTCGGGTTTTGCTCATAGAGGGTTTCGTATCTACATCTACAAAACCGGCAAAAAAAACTCTCTTGTATGGGAGCTCCTTTTAATATTAATTTTATTCTGCTTTTTAGTATTTTTTGTTAAAGCGACAACAGCAACATAAATCTGTGAAAATTTTAACTTTTAAACTATAATGGTTCACGAGATACAGCCTGGTGATAGTCGGACTGACAGCAGAGTCTTACTAATTCGTTACCAATGTTTGTATACAGAACTCTAAACATCAGGATCTTACTGATGTAGCATTATATTATACATATTTAAACATAAATAAATGGTTGTCTCCAAAATTCGACTGGCTTATTGGACGAAAGTTTTACGCCATAATGTCATAATACAACATTGACGAATAGTTTTATATTTTTTTGTGTTCAATTTAATTATGATCATATTAAATCATAATCATATCATATTAAATAATACAAAGAAAGAAATAATTGATATATATATATATATATATATATATATATATATATATATATATATATATATATATATATATATATATATATATATATATATATATATATATATATATATATATATATATATATATATAACAATTAATTAGATTATATTTTATTATACTAGTTGTTTGTGGATATATATATAGGATATAACCACCATTTATAATGAGACATAATATTACTGAATGAAAACTTTACAATTATTAAACTATTCTTATCAAATACTATACTGTTATCAAATAACACAAGACATAAGAAATAGCGTTCACAAGAAAAAATAGAGATAGAAGCGGCAATGGCCATTATTTCAATGGAGCCTCGTACCCTTTCTTAAACGTAGTGCGTTCTCTACACTTAGACTACGCCTCGTCAACAAGTGACATATTTTGGATTGGGGTAAAGCAGCCGGCGCTTTCGGGCGGCGCACACGTTCCGTTAGCTTCTCTATTTTAAAAACTACTTATTTGACTATATCCGGGAAGGGACGGACCACATTACCGTGCGTCGTCGACTCTTCACCACTGCCACTCATTTTCGATGCAGTCGACCTGCGTACGCGCTGCTGGCCGCTACGCGCGCTCGCGCGTTCTCTTTCATGCATTCAATGATTTTTGATAGTTGATAACTTAAATTTGTATCTGTAAAAAACTATAAAAGTCCAATGAACTGCAGCTAAAAGTGCCTTTACGTTACGCGGAGGATGGATGTTACGCAGAGGTGATAACAGTGGTGCAAGTTAAGATATTTTAGTTAACATGAGCGGGAGGGAAGGCGGAAATGCAGTTCCGTCTTCGTGTAAGTATACAAAGTTTAATTTTGTTTATAAAAAAATATTTTTTTTTAAATTAATTAATTTTTAATTTGCTTTTTCTTTATATTTATTTGTGATCTAACTGAACACGTGTTTACGGGGTTTTTAACATATTTTGTACCAAACGGGATTTGTAACTCATTTCATAGATTGGGACTTTTGGCCTTATCGAGCGGATGTGTGACTCGCAGGGCCTGGGAAGCCAATCATAGAAATTGAAACAACACCATTGAAATTATTCGAATTGAGGTTAATAGTTTTGTTCATTGATGTCGCACATATGCGTACCATGTTTACTTCGATTCATGTTCATCAACAACAACATTTATCTAATTATAAGTGCGTGATAATTAATAAATTTTGTGAATGATGTTTATCTTTCGAGCTCTTTAATAAAAATTTATAGCAATGATGGAGAACTGATAACTTAAAAATATTATGGGATATTTTATATTTATATATTATTGTTTTTTTTTTTTTGCTGCAGTACCTATTATATTCAAATAAGTGAGGTATATGCCTCATGCTCACGCTTTTGACATTTTACAGTTTTAGAAAAGTTGTTTTAAAATATAAAAATGTCTGACTAACCAAGTTACGCATAATACCGTAAATTGTTTACTATAGTTGTGTAAACCATACGATTCCATTTAAGTTACTCGCAGGCGTAGCGCATGCATGCATTAGAGAAATATTCAAAATTTCCAACTTTGTTACTTTAGAAATAGAGCTTCTAATTAAGCTATTTCTAAAACGTTTTCTTTTAATTTGTGAGAGTTACAGAAGCTGGTGTGCGTTTTAGACCGACTGCATTTTCGAAGGACTGTAATCTCCATACCCCACCGTTCTTCAACTACGTGTTTTTGTCGTTGACATACCAAACGTGTAGGGAAGAGCAACGTGTCGATATGTTTACATCGATTTAAGTTTGTTGATGCAATATTCAAGGTTTGGAAGTCCCCTATTACATCACGAAGTACGAGTATCATTGAATTTAAATCGAACGAAACGATCGTAACATTTTGGTCACTAACTATGTTACTTGGTCGTAAGCAAATTCATGTAAGTCATGAGCGCGTTATTTCCAAAAGAAATTGTTATTCACACAGAGTGGCAGAAGAAATACCTAATCGGAATTTTTAGAAAGTCGATGTTAAGTAACGCTACGTCCCTACGGCAGGGTCCGAACCCGTAACCAGTCAATTAAGTCTGAATGATGGTACATTTAACCGTCTCTTTCACTCTTAGCTAAAGTTCCCGAACGCAAGCGCCACTTGACAATGATTCATGTTCAAATTCCATACCTGCGATTGATAACAGCAAAAAAGCAGTGAATGGCATAATATTCTTAAGAACTACTAACATTTCGTACGTTAATAGTTCTTAAGAATATTGTGCTATTGTGGATTTTGGTATGTATTAGATGTTACGACTAAATAACTACTTGCACTAAAAGAATTTCTCTCGGGAATTTCCAATAATGTAATATTTAAAATTATGTATAAACATACAAATAACTGGGAACCATAAAATAACGGAATACTAAACTATGTGCATTTCTATTTAAATAAATTCTTATTCAATGCATGTCAATCGAGACCGCTACGACTCGTTTTCGTTTATACTTTATAGTTATTTAAAATACTTATGCGTAATACTTTATTTGATCCGTGCCGCCTTAAGGCGTAATTATAGTAAAATATTTCGACCGGAAATAAATTATTAAATTAGACTAGCTTAGTGTTTTAATTATTTTAGCAATAACATTGTACTTAACAATTCGCGTAAATATAATACTACTATACTATGCAATAACCAAATGTTAAGTTTTCATATTTAAGATTTTTGTCTTTTCACTTATTTATTTTGAATTATAAATATTTTTTATGTGATTAACTCACATTTAAGGTTACTTTTATAATTTTAGAATAAATAATTCTAAATGTTTGTTAGACTTCTACTTTAAATTGAATTAGGGAATACATGCAAATTTTTATAAGATTTAATTGCTAATTATGTGTATAGCTTATTAAATTATTTGTTACCAATGACTCATGTCAAATTCGATAGTAATAATAAACACTGTTAACAAGTAACAAGACAAAAATTTTCCATTTTTAACAGTGTGATTTATTTTAGAATAAAAAAATATAATTATAAATTGTTTTTCTACAGTTTAAACTTAAGTAGTAAATTCGACGGCTAAATAGCGGTAAAATATGTGGATCCTTTCTCGCTTTTAAAATAAAGCAGTTTAAATTAACTCACACTCGAAGCAGCTGAAGGTAATCGCTTTAGGAACTAACAATAAGACAAGAATGTCAAGAATCAAGACATCTTCCTCGTATTTCGTAGTTATTTACGCATTTTTCACATTTCTTTCTAAGGTTATTTTGATTTGAAGAAATGCATAGTATTTTCCTACAAGTTTAAACTAAAAACCTTAGGACAATAACAGGATATAAGGACAATTTTTGATTAGCATATTTTGAACGTATGAATTCAAAATAAAGCAATTATAAAAGAACATAAAAAAAGATATGCTGGCATTAAGAAATCTGAAAATGAAACTAGTAAATGTTTTATCTCCAAATATTTAAGGGCACTGTCTAATGGAATGCAATCAAAAGTTAAGCAGGCATATGAAGTTTGAAATTCCTAAGTGTATGTTTTAGTGGTAGGGCGTAGATGCGGGCGGGCGGTGTGAGGCGCGGGCGCGGTGCCGGGCGTCGACTCACGCGCACCACACTGAGTAAACATAAGAGATACACGACTCGGATGCGCCGCCGCTACCGCCGCTTGCACTTGTCCTATATTCACAATCAGGGGGATAAAAATACTTTACTGTTAAGCTAATCTTTTGCTTTCGTAATATCTGAAGAAAAATATATACTGAAATCGGTTTATTATAACCAAAATAATCCCATACTTTCCTTTTGCTAGCTACATATTGTTTTGCAATAAAATGTAATGAACAAAAATAATTTAAATAATTCACGTATTTTCAATGTAAATATTTATGATATATATTCATATATTAATATGTTGCATCTATAAATTCCAACGTCTCTAGTGTTTTCTATTTCCTAATCTTTTATATTACACACAACTATGCTTTAATATTATAAAAGGATGAATGTACTCATAGCTTTTATTATACACTTAAATAGAGACCAACATAATTATTAGAGGAAGCATGTCAATCCCTTTTGTATGAACGTACCACTTCTCTTTATTTCGGAATGTTTTGAACAAATATTACTCCTTTGAGTCTATTACGTTAATACGAGAGTAGCGAGTAAGTGTGCTTGTACATACATCTCATTCAAACTTAAACCAAAAAAAGGTGAAAACTTCTTCTGTTATTTTTTTTAGTAACACAGATGTAATAATCTTAATATAGATGTCAAAAACATTAAATTATAATGACCTTTATTATAAAAGCCTTATTTAATATAACTAATTTTTAATTTATCTTTAACTATCTGTTATTTATAGTATTATTTATTATATATGGTATTTAATTATTTATTATTTATGGTTAGATACCATAAAAGGTTTTTCAAAATTTAATATATCATAAGGTTTTTCAAAATTTGTTCGTAAATAATAATACTTAATATAACAGAAATGTAAATTGTTTTTTTTTTCGGTTTAATGAGAAAAAGGCACTTAAAATTAAAATATATCTATTGCTAACATTCTATATTTATAAAAAATAAAAAGCTCATCTGAGTATATACGAACGAATGAAAGTAAGTTAATATCAGAAGGCAGCTGTAAAACTCAAATGTTCATACTAAATTTTTATGTGTATATTAACGATAAAATATTTCTTCAATGTAAAGCTCATAGAAAATAAAACGCCTGTATATTTTATTATCCAGTACAAGTACTTTACCATATTAAATTATAATCGATTGTAGTATTAAAAGAAATAGTTTAATATAAGCATTTAAAATACAAACGAAAACAACGGTTATACATTATCATTAACGCAATATTGGAAATACTAAATATTGAGTATCTACTGGTGTGCGTTTGATTCTTGACGACAAGATATTGGGGGGCGAGGTAAGGCAAGGTGCAGTGTTACGGCAATGAATGAAGAGGTACCAGAAACGCAACCTAAATACCGCACATTCTTCGAGTCCCCGCCGTCGCCGCCACGTGTGTTGCCGCTTTTACCTACCGCCGCTACAGCCCAAAATAATGTGCCAGCTTATACTACCATACACGCATTACAATTAGCAAATAGACAAATAAATTTATAAGCTTATTTATACATGTTCTTAATATAAATTTAAGTATACTACGTTATATATCTAATCCAGTTAAAAAAGAAAGTTGTGTAAATATTTTGTTACTTTTTTACTTTTTTTCAGGACGTTTTGTTTTTTTTCGTATTTTTTAATAATTATTAGAACTTATTTTTCGTATTTTTTACTAATTATTGAGTCATAATGTACATATTATGAAGTTATTAACAGCCAAATTACTTAATTTTTTTCAGCTTCACTCTGTATCCCACATGTAACAGGTAGACACCAGGAATCTAGTGTAAAGAAACTCCTATACTCACTTTTCGCCGAATGCTGTATGCATTGCGTGTTATTTAGCGGAACTTAACGCCGCGCTTTAATTCAAAACCAAAGCGAGAAAATAAAAATACTACATATTTCATGTCCTCGAAAAGAAATCAAACGAACAATGTGTCGCGTTTATAATACCGCAGGCGCATGTATTTAAAATACATATAAGATATCTTTATAATAAAATTTAAACTTACTTAGGAATATTAGTCATATACATATTTGGGTATATAGTCATTGATGTTTCTCAAATTTTTTTACTAGAATTCATTTGATAAACGTGTACTTCCGGAAACGGCTATATGTATTAGTCATTAATTTAAATTTTACAAAATAACAAGAAATTTTATTTTTAGACTTACTAATTCATCATAAAATTCGTATGGTATTTAATTAAAAATGCGTATCCGTAATCCTATAAAAATGAGGTCTTCAACCTTAACTACCATAGTGATATCAACGTATAAAAAGAAGAGTTCATTCTTTCATTCGGTTCCCACGTTATTTTTTGTTAAGAAGCCGATAAGGGGAATAGTATATACCCTTTCTTAGTCCTGTAAATGATCATGGGCCCTTATTTATTGCTAATAGATTTCCGAATGGTGAAATGTCTAAATATGTGTGCTTTTAAAGAGGGGACGATCCACTTAATGCAATCACACGACTAGTCAAATGTGTACTGTTTTGAAATTCAATTACAACTTTCTCCAAGTTCCTTCAGGTGGCTTTAATTAATTAATGTTTTACAAAATAAAGTAGATAAGCTCACGATAAACATGGAAAGTGCAATCGTTATGCTCTATTATATATGCATGTGTTGCCCTACTTTACTAATTGCTTATCAGTTATTACATTATTACGATATTTAGTACAAAAGTTACTAGTGAATTTAGATAATTAAGAAAATAATTTATGAATATTTTCTGTTGCTGCAGATGTTAGTAATATATTTTATATAATTCAAAAGTCCCTTTAAAAAAATATTTTAAGCTTCATTATTGCAACAACACAAACAAATTCATTTGCAACCTAACAAATAAAATCTTTTTATAGGTGCGGGGAGTGCAAGTGGAAGTGGCGTGATTGGCGTGACGCGTCGAGGTCGCTGCAAGTGGTTTAATGTAGCTAAAGGTTGGGGATTTGTCACCCCTGACGATGGTGGTCAAGATGTCTTCGTTCACCAGGTCTATTTGTTTCTATATAAATTATAATAATAATAGATTTTTTAGCGAAAATATACATTTCAGGTTATTGTTTCATAACGGAATAAATTCATTAATTTCAATATAATAATGCCGCATTGCAGTATTAGAAAATTTATTGGATTTTTAGACATACATATATCCATTGAGAAAACATTATGCGTATCTAGCGGAGTGAACTGATATCGGGCTTGTTTGTTTGTTCCCCTTATCAACTCCGGATGTTTTTTCTATACATTTGTGCCACCAAATTTGTACTTCGGCCCTGTATAACACTTTTGGTTGTATTTTATTCACTATACATTATACGTTATTATAATAGTAACTAACAACAAACTGAACGATTCTAAAAGCTAGAATATTCATCTCATTGCAAGAATATTCTATATTGCATCTTGTCTAAATTAAAGTACCAGATATTTTGTGATCGAGTGCATGATAATCTTTTATATCTATTCACTTATTAGGGTTGTATTTACTTTTTTTTATTGACAGTATTACCAAAGACGAATAATATTTCCTGTTATGATGTCATTTAGGTGACGCACTGCATGTCATCATCAGTCTATGACGGTCCACTGCTGGACATAGTCTTCCCCTAGAGACAGCCCATTGCCACTTCAACTGGCTTATTCTATGGATATAGTTCTTTCACGGATATTCTCATCTCTTTTATCCGCGAGAGAAATACCTAGCATAGCTAGAGACACCGTCAGTGTCCACGTTTCGGCACCGTACGTCATCACCAGTAGGACGCAATGCTCGAAGACTTTCGTCTTCAAACATTGTGGAATTGCCGATATAAAGACCCGACGCAGTTTGCCGAATGCTGCCCAGTCCTGCCAAATCCTCATGTCAGCCTTCCTATCAAAAATCCCTGCATGTCATTTCGTCTAAATAATTTGTGCCCTTATGTAGCTTCCAAGACCGTAAAGTAAAATACTTTAAAACTTCCTTCACCGTCATTAAAATTTGTATGATATAGGGTAGATTTACCTGTGGTAGTGCGGATCGGGCATAAACGTGCAATTGTAAACGCCATAGGTTATGTATACGCATAGGTCGAAGAAATGAAATATGTTATATTTTTGTTTCATCACTTCGGTACCAAGTTATAACATTTGAAGGCTCCAAATTGGGCGGAAAGTGGGGAACGGAACGGAATATTTTACAACTATGTGCGATATACAGCGTGAAGCTTGAACAAAACTGCTTTTAAAGAGCGCACAGTAAAGTTGGCCAGTGTTATTATACAATGATTATCAATTTTCACAATTGTTTATTATTAAGGAATACAATGTAATAATTATACAAAAGAAAAAATACTGTATTTCTTTGCATTAAATACTTAGAATCATTATATTTAATTTGAATTTCACATTTGCTGTTGTTTTATTTCAGAGTGTTATACAAATGCCGGGGTTTAGATCGTTGGGTGACGAAGAAATGGTAGAGTTCGAATGCAAAGAGTCGGACAAGGGGTTGGAAGCAACACGTGTGTCTGGACCTTCTTCCGTAGACTGCCAGGGTTCTCATCGACGCCCTTTGTCAAAAAAACGTTTCAGGAAGATACGGTACATGACAGATTATTAAATGTTTTATACATGGTTAAAAGTTTCATATACTTATTGCATGGATTTTATTAATATTTAAAAAATATAGAAAAAAATATTTTGTGGGATAAATGAAATATCACTTTAACTATGTGAATACATATATATTTAACATTTAAGAAAGGAAATACTACTCTAAGAAGTTCCTTTATTTATTATTGAAATTCTAATATAAAAAAATAAATAGTTAAATTATGAAAATTGAAATTTTATTTAAATTACTTTTTATTGCGTTCCGAGAAATTTAGTTTGATAAGTATTTACTTTATAATAGCAATATTAAATAGTGTTATGAAATATTGAGTAATGTTTATAAATATACTCAAGTCATAATAGATGTCTTTTCTTATCTGCAGAATAGGTAATTTGGTGAGATATTAATTATATTGATTGCATCATTTTTAGCTGTTACAATTGCGGTGAGTTTGCCAACCATATAGCTGCCAAGTGCGGCATGGGCCCACAACCAAAGAGATGCCACAATTGCAAAAGTGAGGATCATCTGATTGCTGACTGTCCAATAAAGGTAATTAATTAAATTAATATTTAGTTACTAACCTTAACATGTAAGATCCATTTTGAGATGTTATTGAAATATTAGCGACCCGTTGCGGCTTCGCCTGCTGTAATTACGTAATTAGTATTCTACAAACATTTGTTAACCATTATTATTGTTTTCCAATAACAATGGATATGAAACCTGCCGTGGCGCAGGGGCGCAAGCTTGTAACTGTAAACAACAAGTTGTGAGTTCGATCCCCACTCCCAAGAAGTGTTATATTTAATATTTTCGTTTCTTCACTTTAGTAATAAGGCAAAGCGCAGTGTTGAATTCCGACACTCAACACACATGCTTCAAATTCGGCAGAAAGTGGGCAACAGAACTGAGTGTTTAAGTTCCCGAATTCCCCCTGACTACCCAGCGGAATACAGCGTGAAGCTAAAAAGAAAGAAAGAAAGCTAAATAAAGAAAAATAAACATACATTTCTAAAATATTATATTAGATAAGGCAAATACTAAATGTTACAGAAAGCTTGCATAAATACATAGGTGTAACTATAATTAATGAATTACAACACAACAATTATGGTCAGACCGTTTCTGAGATTAGCGTGTCAGTTTCACAGATAAACACATAAACCTACAAACAGATAAAAAAATCAAAAAAACATTAGTGTTTTTTTATAAAGGCCACCAATAACATTAAAATTGTTTACATTTATTGGCAAAATATATTAGCGTTACAGAAAGTCATAAAAATATGATTTAAAATTTCTATGTATAATATTTTAGTTAAATATTTTATACAAAATTATAGGTAGAGAAGAAAAAGGATGACACACAGTCCAAGAATTCTAACAGTTCACAGGAAAGTATGCAAGGCAGCCCTCCATAGCAGCAGTATAGCCCTCCGTAGCAGTCTGCGACATTCTTCGATTATATTTGCAATTTTTATCTTCTAACATCTTTTATTAGTCGTCGTTGTAGGATTATTAAGATACAGTAACGCAAGAATGATGACAACCATTAATTATATGTAATTAATTAATTTTAAACTACCTACCTCGTTTTTACAAAGATCAAACTTTGTACACGTTTAAATACAAGACTGATCAGTATGTAAACCGTGAAGTACAAAAATATTTTACTCTTAGATTATATAGTTTATGTTTGCAAATGTAACGTAGTACAAATTTTATGTGTTCGAGTGTTCGATACTTATATTATTACATAATATTTTATACCCAAAGTTGTGTGTGTTTGTATAATTAATTTTTTGATTAATTTTGTTGCTATATTCTATTTCAGTGGACTTAAGTTATATTTAGTTTATAGTTTCTTTAAGATTGCGTATGTTTTAAGTTTATAATGTAAAAGAAATGTAACTTTATATGGCTCTTTGATACAACAAGTGTAACATCGAAAAATATTTCCGGTTCAAGCTTAAGCACGCAGTAAACTTGTTTTTCCAAGTTTCTACGCAGTATTACTCGCATTTAGACAAACAAATGAGTAGTATCGTAAAACAAGAGTGTATCAATATGTGATTGTGAACTACCTTATCATCACAAAAAATTTAACCTGGAATGTGCTTGAGGCAAATTAATAATTACTGTTGAAGAGTTAAAAAGTAGAGTCAGTAGAGTGCAACTCTTTGTGCCAAAGTGGAAAATGCTAATGCAATAATTTTATTATGTTAGATTTTAAACAATTATGTCAATTCGTCTCTGCTTGTTTATTTGAAAAATTATTTTGAAGAAAATATTTTCTCACGGTTAATAACATTTAGTACTTAAAGCAGCACGATCAAACGTTAGGAATTACATTTTAACCACCGCATTTATATAGATTTGCCAGTTATGAAAATAGTGTAAACCCATCGATTTTTAATATCTATAGATTAAGATAAGTAAAGTTATAAAATTATATTTTATTTTACGGAAAAATTGCAAGAATAGTGCATTGTACTTGATATTTTCTATTTTCTTAACACACACGAACTATAATTATAAATAATTTATTTTTTCAATATAATATAATTATCTAAGAAAAAGAAATCTTACTTAAAAGGACTTTTTCATTTTTAATAATAATATTAAGTACATAAAATCATCGTTAATTTCTGCTATCAATTGTCGCTACCTTAAAATGTAAAGTAAACAAAATTAGAACCAAATTTTGAAAGTTTTATAAAAGTTACTCAAGTTAATACCAAATTAAAATGAAATAAAATATAACACAATATGTATATTGTCAAGGCTTATTTAATTTAAAATAACATTTATAGTTTATTTAAAAACATGATTAAAAATACTCTGTGCTTGTCATGTCACTATCGCAGCTTTCAAGCTTATCGCAACCAGCGCTAATGCACAGGAAGTAAGAAAAAGAAATAAATAATATTTAAGTAGGACAGTTACGCCACACATTTTGGACATATACATAAGTACAATGTAATGTAATTAGTCCAAACATGGTATTTTTTATTATCAATGTCTGCTAATTAACATATCTGTAACACGTTTTATCAAGGTGCAGCAGGAAAATAGTGCACTATTTGCGCAATTGAATGGAAGTCAGACGTATTTTAAAGTTTTAAATATAAAGCAATAAAATATTTGAAATTAGGTATTACAAATACGGGTTTCATAATTTTAGAACGTAGACATTAATGTATCTATTTATAAGATTTTAAAGACTATTTGAAATCATCTACCTCATAATTTAACAAAAGTTAGAGTTTATTGATAAGTTAATATTATAATATTATACAAATTCTGAATATTATTTTCAGCGAATGCTAAATAATTAAAAGTTTTGTATATCTTATGTTTAGAGTTTAAATTTTGTTTTCTTTTTTATTTTTCAAAGAAAAATAAAGTATTAAATGTAAGCAGGAATTTTTATTTCAACGTCGTTATCATAGCCTAAAGATACAATATAAGAGAACGTTAAAATCATTTTAACAGAAGTATTCTATGAATAAACACCATTCTACAAGATATTTTCAGTTAAATAATTTAAAAATTCAAAATTAATATAATATGTTACCGATGTAGCTACTGAACTTTATGAGTAAACTGTGCAAAGTGGTGTAGGTTGAGTCTGAAGGTGGAACCTGGCAACAAAAACCAGGATTAATGTCAGACGCAGGCGTAATTATTGAACCATATAAGTAATTAATTAAGTATTGTAAAGATTGTAGAATATTAGCTTTACAATACTGAGGTATAGTTATATACTATAAGCTGCCATAGAGCATTTAAAACAACGTCGAATATCTATTTTAAAATGTAATCTTAAGACCAGAAACAAAGACCGTAATCTAAAAACCCTTACAAAAAGACATAAACTGTATTTTTTTAAAATATAGCAATGCTCTTAAGAGGAAATCATATATGATCGGTGTTATAATCCTTGAAAAGGACTAAATAAAACTCAGTGACAACATTAATTAAATTAAAATTAAAAACATTCAGTATTCAAATAGGCTATTGTAGCCAATTTTGAATCTTTGAATGAAATTAAAGCTACCACCTGCTCGGCAAGCGTTATACTGAGAAGAGCCGGCAAGGAACTCAACAGTTGCTATTTTCAATGTCAATGGTACAAATTAAATATTAGACAAACTATCCTGCATGATCCTGTAAATATTGTTGAATACTGTCTAAAATATTAATAAGTTTTTTTTTTTGTAACTCTGTATCCCGCACATGGCAGGGGGGATAGAGGGAACTCGGGAACTCTGTATGTTGTTGGTGTTGTGTTGTTTTATTGTTCTACAATTATATTTGATAGGTTCCACAATATATAATATCATATTTTTTTTATATTTTCGTATGGAGATTTATCTAGATTTTTTTCAAAACAATGTTTATTGTTGTTAGTTTATGTTGTGAGTGTTTGTTTCTTAAAAAATGTAATATAAGTACATATCATATGTCTCACGGAGCATTGGTTGACAAATGTATTAAACATTGTTAACATAGAAAATTATAATGTGTAAAGTGCGTTCGTTAGAGAGCAAACCATCCGCGGTGGCTCCTTAATATTGACAAGGAAAAATATTGTGTGTAAGTCGCGCCCCGACATTGTGGCTCTCTCCGTCGAACGTACTATTGAATTGTCCTGCATGGAGTTTCAACAGTATGTTATAGTGTGCGTGTACCGACCGCCATTAAGTAATTGTGAGTTATTTGAGGACAAAATGGAGGATGTATTAAGAAAACTTTGTAACTTAAGTAAAAATATTATCGTTTGCGGAGATTTTTATATTGATATTTTACATAACACAACACAAAGTAGCCGTTTTCTAAATTTATATAAATCATTTAATTTAACTAATATGTTTCGCGAACCTACTCGTATTACAACAAATTCAGCAACCTGTATAGATAACGTGTTCTGTCACTGTAACGTCGAAATTAGCTAGTTATAAATAATATAAGCTTCGACCATAGTGGATTAAAGTTTTCAGTGGTTGGCAACCAGGTAAATGGTACACGGAAAATTACATGGAGGCCAATCACTGATAACAGACAAAATTTGTTTCAAGAGAACATTAAAAAGAAAATTTTAAAAATAGACACTTCTCAAGAAAATCCGAATAAGTCTTATAATAATATGTTTAATTTAATGTTAAATGAGTTTAATTCAATATTTACAACTAAACTTGTTTCTAAAAATTTCAAAATAAAATTTAGTGACTGGGCAACCGTGGGTATATACCGCAGTAGAGATAAATTATACGAACTGAACAGTATGAAGCAGTGGAATCGCGACCCAAGCTTACTAAAGCGGATCAGTGTTTTCTCTAAGATATTTAAAAAGGTCTGCATTCAAGCTAAATCTATATATATAAAAAATAAAATTATAAACTCTGAAAATAAAATAGGTACTACCTGGGACATCATATCTAAAACAACTGGTAGATCTAAAAATTATAATGAGTCGGTAGAGTTAAAAGTAGATAATAAATTAATTAATGCAGATCTTGAAGTTGCAAATATTTTTGAGAATTATTTTGCAGAAATACCGACTAAAGCAACTTCTTCCTTAAAATCATCTCCATCAGGTGCTGTTAAATTATTGCAAAGTAACACTGATAAATATACCACTAATTTTACGTTTGTACATGTAACACCAGAGGAAATTATTAAATCTTTTAAAAGTCTTAATGTAAAAAAAACTGGTGATCTATGGGGTATATCTGTTAGATTACTAAGCTCTATTATACCAATCATTGCACCTCACTTATCATTGATATTTAATAAATGTGTTGACAAAGGCATTTTTCCCGACCTCATGAAAAACAGTAAAGTAGTACCATTGTTTAAGAACGGAGAGAATAGTGATCCTAGCAATTATAGACCTGTATCAGTATTGCCATCGTTGAGTAAAATTTTTGAAAAAATAATTTTTAATCAATTATCTTTGTATTTCAATAGAAATAGCATTTTAAATAAAGCACAGTATGGTTTTACTAGATGCAGATCTACAACAGACGCGGGAGTTGCCCTCCTTAATTGCATATATAGTGCTTGGGAAAACTCACAAAATGCGGTTGGAGTGTTTTGTGATCTGTCTAAGGCTTTTGACTGCGTAGACCACGATACGTTATTACGCAAACTTAGCCATTATGGAGTCAAAAGCAGTGCTCGTGATCTCATTGCTTCGTACCTTAGAAACAGGATTCAGCACGTTACCTTAAATAATGTTAAGTTTCCGGTAGCGTTCTGCGGATGGGTGTCCCACAGGGATCGATTCTAGGGCCTCTTTTGTTTTTAATTTATATAAATGACCTCCCCTTTTGCATTAATAATTTATGCGATGTGGTACTATTTGCCGATGATACTTCATTAATTTTTAAAGTAGATCGTTATAAAAAAAACTATGACGAAGTGAATAGTGCGCTGTCGCAAATACTTCACTGGTTTAATACTAATAATTTAGTATTAAACGCACAAAAAACAAAATGTATAAAATGTACTATGCCGAATGTTAGGAAAGAGAAGCTTAATTTAAGCGTGGATAATAAAATTCTCAATTTTTGTGATACCGCGGTATTCCTGGGAGTAACCATAGATTCGAAACTACAATGGGGCCCCCATCTGTCTTCTCTTGCGGGCAGACTGAGCTCCGCTGCATATGCTGTTAGAAAAGTGAGGCAGCTTACGGACGTTGATACTGCACGCCTAGTCTACTTTAGCTATTTTCATAGCATGTTGTCCTACGGAATATTACTATGGGGCAATGCTGCAGATATCGAATCTTTATTCGTAATTCAAAAAAGAGCAGTCCGAGCCATTTACGGCATGGGAGCTCGGGAATCCCTGAGAGATTTTTTTAAAGAAACGGGTATTCTTACGGTGGCATCACAGTACATATATGATAATATAATACTTGTTCGGAAAAATAGCCACAATTTATTAAAAAACAGTGACCGACATGATATCAATACAAGAAGTAAAAACAAGCTGATAACTCCTAGTTTTCGTCTTCAAAAAGTTAGTAAATCTTTTATGGGATATGGTACACATTATACATAATAATAAAATTCCACAAGTAATTTTAAATTTGCCACTTCAAAAATTTAAAGTGAATGTTAAAAATATATTGTTAGGCAAAGCATATTATTCTATTCAAGAATACTACAACGATAAGAGTGCGTGGGATTAAATGCTGTTGGTACTCACTCAGGAAGCTATGTTATATGTTTACTTTAATTGATATTTTGAAAAGAGCAACTGTTGAGTTTCTTGCCGGCTCTTCTCAGCAGACCCGCCTTCCGAGCCGGTGGTAGCTTCCTGTAAGGACTGACACCACAGACCCTTATATGTAACTTGACGATTCAAAAGTGCTTAAATGGCCTAATTGAATAAAGAATATTTGATTTTGATTGATTTTGATTTAGTTTATGTTCTATTGTTGTGATATTAATCAATTTCTGTCTTCTTTTGTTACTAAATCCGTATCCGAATTGTTTTGTCTTCTGTTTTTAGGAATTACACCTAGTGTTAAAAAACTCCACTTCCATTCCCCACTTCGCGCCGAATTTGAGGCATTTCGTATTGAGTGGCGGGACTCATGGCCGTGATTTGCCTTGTTACCAGAGCGAAAAAATTAAAACATTGAATATTTGATTAGAAAATATCAAAATATTTCATTTTCTCGAGTGGGGATCAAACCCATAACCAGTCGTTTACAGTCACACGCTTGTGCCGCTGCGCCGCGGCGGATTTTTGTTAGTATTGTTTTAATTGGTATTTAAATTTATGCAGCGGAAAATTTAGTGCATTGCCGGATTTTATTATAGAAACATGTACTCAGACGGATAAAAAAACTTTAACTTTTTAGGCGTCACAAGATTGGACGGGGGCAAGCATGGGTAGTATGCCCTGCCATGTCGGGCGCGAACAAAGCACTATTGTACCATTCTTTTCTGAAACCATTTTGGCGTGTTTTCTAGCCCCAACTTGAGAAACTGAGCTGAGAGCTTTGATTATTGTCTTCTAATAAATAGATAATAAGCATACACCAGAACTCAACATTTCAAATTTATAGGTCATACATGATACAAAGCAAAGTTCCACTATTTCATTTATTTAATCATTCATCATTTATTATTAATCATCAATATAGAACTCGTACTTCTTATAGACAATCCAAGCCAAGCCAAGTCTAAGGTCGACTACGGAAGGCCGACTACGGAAATAATCAGTTTTGGTACATATTCAAAGTATAACATCTCCGTCTGCGAATTAAGTGGGTGTGCCAGTGGTTGCATTCCAGAGTTATAATGCTCGAAAGTCACTTTATTATTGGGAAAAAATAAAACGATAGCAGTAATGATCAGTTTTAATCTTTAATAGATCGGTTAAAGTATAAGAATTTAAGCTATGGTGACATAACATAATGTTTAAAGTCTCCTGAATATTATTTATTGTTATATAAAACTTGCGGATCAAAACATCTAATATGGAACTGTAATGAACCCGCTGAACAATATGAATTAGTGAAATGGCGCCATTACTAAAATTATTCATTCTAATGATTATTATTGAGCGATATATAAAACTGGAGAGTCTGGAAACTTTTTTAATGGTTACCACGCCAACTTGTGTTCTGGGGTTGAATTGAACTAAGTTCTTTTGGACTTGTAAGGCGTCTCCTTATCCTGAGGCACGTCTCAGTAGAAGACACAAGTTTATTTTGGCGCTGGTTGACGTTATGGTCGGAGCATGCAGCGTCCACAGTGCTATCACCTTCATAGCAATGTATTTTGGAGTTCTCTAACATGTCATTCATATGCAGAAAAAAACAGCGTAGTGGAGATCATGCAGCCTTAGGGAACGCCAGCATTCATGGGCATGACATTCTAGCAAAAACTATGGACAGTGACTAACTATGGAAGCTGGTGATCCACTTCCAAAAAGTACAACCATAAATTCTTAAGAAGCCTGTAAAATAGAAGCTTAGCTAGAATCGTTCCATACTACACTCGATCGAAAAGGCCTTTGCCAACTCTAAACTAACTGCCAGTTTTTCTCCCTTTGTTTCAATCGCCGCAGCCTAGCGGTCAGTTAGGTAAACCAGAAGATCACTAGTTGAGTTTCCCTGGCGAAAGCCATATTGATGGTCATTGATCGGATCAGTCGCAATAGGTGACCCTCCAGCTAAGCCAAGAGCTGGATATTTATTATGATTTCAATAATTTTTAAGAGCAAGGAATTGATAGTAATATGACTATCTACGAGTATATCTATCTATCTATCTATAATATCTTTAATCCTTTCTATTTGTGGACTCTTGTTCAGTGCCATTTTCTTATTCTAGGAATGGGTTGTGAGCACCGAGGCCCGGCAAAAGCAGAAGTCACTTAATCCTGGTTTTAAATGCCGGGATTGGGAATAATCCGGTCGAGTCTGCCCATGCGTGTTGCCATTGTCAACAACGTCACTGCAACACGTAGGCGCCTCATATTAGACTATCGGTATTAGTGATGGTGATGGTGATCATATTCTAAGCCGGAAACATACGGTCAGCGACACTGTTGGAGTGCTACATTTTATTTTACTTTTAGGATATATCTTAACTTATGAGACTGAACAAAATATATTATGGTATAACATATGATCAATGATATGTTCCGAAAAGTCGAAGAAAATATAGACAGCTATTGTACCACTTATTGCCTCTGTGTTAGATTTTGTTTACAAATTTACATATTGTTTACAACAACTCTGTGTTAGATTTTGTTTACAAATATACATATTGTTTATAACGGCTCTGAAAGGCAACCACAACTCATTTCATTTGTGATTATATAAATCTTCGAATTGGTACCAAAACTGATAAATTCTCTTATATTTTTTTGCTAATAATACACAATCACTTCCGAGCAGACCCATTTATTTCCCATACACATGTATCAAAATTGACCATTTCTGTGATATTTTTTTATCGTAACAATTGAGTCCCTTTCAAGCTTCATGACTCGAGTTTGCAAACACTAAGAGCAGGCAGACCGACCAATCATTCACAACACTCTAGAACCCATAACGTTGATATGATTGTATCCCAGATGGTTACGAAATATGCCATGACCTCCTAGTCTAGAATCCCAATAGCCCTACGTCATTTATACCTTACAAGTGATATATCCTACTCGTAGTATATACTCTTCAAAGTAGGCAGTACGTTCCCTTTCGATGAAGATCACCAAGATAACCCCAGTATTGAGGGACCTTCAGCCCAAACTTTTCCTCAAGTTTACCCAGGAGGCCAAGGAATTCTGATCGCTGGGTGATGGGATACGATGGAGATACTGCTGATAATATATAGGCCCTAATTTAATTTTGACTTTAATTTTAATAATAATTTGACTCTAATTTAATAATAATTTTACTTTTATTTTCACTTTTATTTTAATTTAATTTAGAATATTTTAACTATAATTCTAACTAATTTAATTTTATTCTAACTTTATACAATTACCCTTACAATTTATTAGTAGTAACAAAATGTTTATATATTTTTTTATATTAATATTTATACTTTTATCAGTTGACACGGTAGGCCTAGAGGGGAAAATCAGATTTTTAACGAAAAATCTTTTAGTTCCCCTCACCCTCTATATATCCACTTCTTCTTTTCACACTACTCCAGGCAAATTTATTACTTCTCAGTCTGACGTACGTGGCTCTTTACACCACAGACCGTCAAGAGACTAGGTTTTATATACAACTTTGGGTACTGTACACCCAAATTTTTATCTTTTAACGCGCACCTCCACGATGTTCAGAACCCCATCCGTCAAGTAGGCAAGCAGAGACCAGCCTGCTAAAACCAAACCAGCACCAAAGCCCAGCCACAAAATTGACCTCACCCTCGTTAGGGACCAGGCTGAATTTCAGTCCCGAGCGTGAAGATCAAGGCAAAAAAATATACCAAAATAAAACCTCGGAAGCAAAGGCCTGTTTAGTGAGCGCCAAACTACTTATAAACAACTCCCGCAACCTAAAAACAGATATCAAAGCCGGCGTTTTGGAAGCCCTCGAACGCTCGTTAAAGAACTGGAGGGCGAGCCAAGTAGGCATTAGGCGCCAAGAGAACAGCCTGAGTGCAAAGAGCAGGGGGAGCTTTCTCGAAAGATCGAGGAGCACTCGCGGCTGTTGGCCGAAAACGCCGAGCAAATGCGGGAGTTGAAGTCAGCGCTCGACAAAAACTCCACCGTAACACACGAAAATCCTCCTCCTTAATCCTACGCAACCGTCACCGCGAACGCGCCCACGGCCAAACCGGTGCGACCTTCCCTGCACTCTATTATCATCTCCTCTGACGATGATCTAGAGACAAGGGAGGATGTACTGGAGCGAGTGTGCAAAGCGGTGGACGCAAAGAAGGGATGGATTGAGGTGAAAAAATGTGCGGAAGGCCAAGGGTAAAATAATCCTTGGGTGCCCAACAACTGAAGACCGGGATAGGGCCAGGCAACGGCTGGAGTCCGGTCGCCTCTGTGTCGAGAACGTCAAAAACCGGGATCCTATGATCGTCCTGAGAGACCTTCTGAGCGTTACCGCTGATGAGGAGGTACTGAAGGCTCTCAGGAAACAGAATGGAGAGGTGTTTGAGGGGCTCAACGAGGAGGATGACATGATTCTGGTCAAATTCCGCAAGAAGGCCAGAAACTCAGGAATGAGCCACCTGGTTTTATCGGTCTCCCCCATAATATGGAGGAGAGCGACAGACCTAGAAACGCTCCGAGTGGACCTGCAGCACGTCAGGGTCATGGACCAATCCCTCCTAGTGCAGTGCTCCCGATGTCTGGCATATGGCCACACTAGGAGGCACTGCACTGAGGAGACAGATGTCTGCAGTCACTGTGGGGGCGAGCACCTGAAGGCGAAATGTGAACTCTTGGCGATTACTTACCCTACGTGTAAAAATTGCGTTAGGGCTAAAAGTGGCCGCACGCATCACAACATCGAAAACAACCTTCAGCGAAGACTGCTCTGTACGAAGAAAGTGGGAAGCTTTGGCACGGTCGACAGTGGCGTATTGCTGAAGTCGAAACGGTGGACTCCAACGAAAAAACTCCGCAAAGTTAACAAAGTATGTGGGCGCTGGTGGTGCAAAATATTGAGTACACCCAAAAAAACAATTATTGGGCCAAACAAATGCACAAAACTCAAGAAACCTGAAAAGTTCTCCACAAATTGGCAGCAATTGAACGTGAAAATATATATACATGTACAGTAAGAAAATATAGAAATAACAAAGTAAGTAAAATTAATATAGGAATGAATTTTAACAAGTAAATATTGAAGTAAATGCAAGGGTCTAGCTAAAAAACGATAATAATACTAGAGAATTAATTCAAAATAAGAACAAAATAAATAAATCAGTTTCAAGAAATTAAAGAACTCATAGAAAATAATAATATCTCAACATAATAACAACAACAATATTATACAACAACAATACTGTCAAACAAAATTAACACAATAGATAAACAATAAAAATAAATGATGAACAAGGTTTCTGATTACGTCAGAGGTGCAAAGTATATACAAAAAAAAATATATAGGCCCATGGTCTGACAAGCAGTTGTAGGTAAATAGCAATTTTAATTTTATGAGCGTGGTCAGCAAGTTGCACACAGCAATTTTAATTTTATGAGCGTGGTCAG
Source organism: Eueides isabella (assembly GCA_019049475.1). Taxonomy (NCBI): domain Eukaryota; kingdom Metazoa; phylum Arthropoda; class Insecta; order Lepidoptera; family Nymphalidae; genus Eueides; species Eueides isabella. The sequence continues at coordinate 8,758,961 of CM032393.1, forward strand.
CAAGTTGCAAACAGCAATTTTAATTTTATGAGCGTGGTCAGCTTTATGCATTGATATATAAAAATTGAAAATCTAGAACATCCCATGAACCACTATAACGGTCAAATTTTAAGAAACAACGAAATACTGTATTTACAAAAGTTATTGAAGGTGATGAGCATTTTCCACTGATATATAAAATTTAAGATCTGGAACATCTGATGAACAACTATAAAGCTACGCTTAAACTTTAAGAAATTATGAAATTCTGTTTTAACAACAGTTTTTGAAGTGATTTTCAATAGAACTAACAAATCATTAGCTTGGGTTGTATGTACTTGTATGTATGTATGTAATGGAATCTTTGAGCATGATTTTCAGCAATTTCCAGAAGTCGGATTAAATTGAAACTATCAAGGACCGATGACAATGCAATAATATGTAAACAGTTTCCCATTATCATTATGAGGACCGTCAGGATTAATAAATTCTATGACTCCCCGTTCTTATTCCCCGAAAGAGCGATAGACATAGCGCATCTGCACACGCTAAAAAAACACCTAAACCTAAATGTAAAATTTGAACTATTTATTAAAATAACGATTCAATTGCTCGAAAAACTTAAAATTCCATGTTTTGCAACAATCCATTTTTTTTATAAAAAAATTGTAAATCTATCGATACTAAATAATAATTAAACGATTTTACCATTTTTCTCTGTCTGGCTTTTTGTCTGTCCACATTAATCTCCAGAACCGCTCCAGAAGGCTTACATATAAGACTATTCTTATTAGCTGATGATTTATGCTTATGACATAGTATTCGTGAACGAGAACGGTAAGACATTCTGGGGCGTAAAGTTAACCTCTCAAAGGGCACACTTGAAAACGGTGGTCTTAAATTCAAAGTGCCATAAAGACCAAGTACATAACTTGTCTCCCGCAACCCAGTGGATTCGAGCACTACATAGAAATTTAAGTAAAAGACTAATTAAATAGGCTAATATAGCCACCTAAATCGCTAAATCGAAAAAAATCAGACCTCGGATCCATTTTGCATGAATATAGGAACAGACCAAAAAGTCGATCAAATATCATAAGCGTTGCCTGGGCTAAATGCCGGGGGTCTGCGTCCGCAGAAAACCGCCTAAATACAAGGGGCTGATTTAAAAGGACATAGTAGTTCCATTTCTTAGCTCTGGTAACAAGGCAAAGCGTGGCGCTAAGGTCCGCCCCTCAACACGCAATAGTTCAAATTTGGCGGAAAGTGGGGAATGGAAGTGGAACGGAGTGTCTTAATACTAGGATCCCAATTCCCTCTGCCTACCCTGCAATGTGTGGAATATAGTGTGAAGATAAAAAAAAGTTATTTATAAATAGTAAATGACATATATTGAGTTTATTTATTGTGTAAATTTACAAATCAAAATCAGTGTTGTTTAGCATTTGTAACACCGAATTATTGTATTTTCTATTAGGTACATAACTTTATGAAGGCATCAGGAGAAAAAATTTAAATAATTGACTAACTTAAGTTAATGGCCTTACCCCTATTTTTTATAATAAGCTACAAATATAAATTTGCGTCGGTAGTTTTCTATTTAACACTTATAAATGATAACTTTTCGGTTGGTTCCTCTATATGTATTGTAAGTTCTCACGTTAAACTTGCAAAATTTTATAACTGGAAGTACACTATGGGTTTTGAACTTGTATCATTTGATTCCTTTTACTTAAAAGCTACATTTTTTCTAAAAAAAAGTACCGTAGACCTGAAAATTTTATTTCAATTTTAACTTAACATTTCTGCGCAATCTCGAGATTAATGGTTTAGACAGATAGACAGACGTATATTCAAGTATCCTATAAGAGTTCATTTGTTTACTTATGACGTTTGAAACTCTATATACATTACTTTTCTTCTTATTCTAATATTTGTATTTAAACGTCGGGCGGAACAACCAATCAGACACTGGACCTATATTTCGTTATTATTTTAATCTCTTTTGTGACACACATTTTGATTCTATTTATGATCCAGGACTACATACAAAATTATATATAATTACAATATTTTAAAAATAAAATTTCCTTTGACTGCTGTCTAAATCGAATGATTCCGAATGTTGTGTCTTTTGAAAAGTTATTTAGGTAGCACTGGAAAATAGCTAAGCATATATTACATTCGTTAACTGTAAGATGAGATGATCAGGTGTTCTAAGGTCAAACTATCTGTTTTTGTGTCTCTCTGTGGCACCGTAGCTCCTAAATTAATAAACCAGTTTGACCCCATTTTTTTTAAATCGAAATACACTTTCGTTCATCGCATTTTGTAAATTGCATTGTGTAAGATTTTATTTATATTACATTTCTTTGTTTATTATATCTTATTTATTATTTAATTAATGATGTATACCTACAATTAAAACTAAACTTTTAAAAAGTTTTAAGTAAAGCTCATCCAAGGTTGAATCTTATAATTAGATTATCTTTATCCAATTATATCTACGAATGTTTTTAAGGAAAAAGAGATAATCCTATTCTAGTCCACTACTGGACATCGGCACATGAAGTAAAAGAAATATGTTAATAAAATGTCATTAAAACTATGCACCTACTAAGCGAGCGCAGTATTTATTTATTAGCTTAAGTTTTAATCATACTCAATATCACACTTGAACATATTATAGATTCATAATAACTGTGAGGAGATAATCACAGTCCTTGGGAAGCACAGCCAGCGGTAAGAGATGTCACGTTTTCAGGGAAGCTGGGAGAAGACGGGCGTCCGAGGATGCAGCAGTGCGGGGCTCCGCTCCCCCCTTTCCCGCCTCGGCGCCCCCGCCACCCCGCGCCCCTCGCTGACGTAACGCTGCCGTGTCCGCCCGCCCTAGTGTGTGCCGCGCCGCGCTCCGACCGACCGGGCGTCACTCACGCGCCCACCAATCTTTAGTGCAAATCATTTGACGTTTCACTTTCTGGACATCAGATTCGGTATCGAGCTCTGTTAAAAGGTGGATAACGAAGCTGTGCACGTGCTCATGTGCTTTCCCTTACCTTAGGATCACTTTAACCCTCCACCGGATGCATCGATATCATTCCTCAATAACTTCTCGTTAACAGCGTTGCAAAACCTCCTTTTCAGCGCCGTTTAGAGTCTTAGCATATCGATTAATGTTTTTAGGTTTCGGTTAACAATTATATGAATAGAAAATATTGTTTAAGATACAAAAATAAATGATAGCTTAAGATATATCTGTCAGGAAGGAAAGTGATTGTAATCGGCTTGATAATTTAAGAAATCATCGCATCAGCAACTATTCCTCTTAATAAAGCTATAACATAATAATGCAATTATTTTGATTTAATTTTTCGATTGAATTAGGTTTTGTACCGCTGCAATGTATGGGCTATGTACGTAGCAGTTTATGTAATAGATAATAGAACGAGATTAAATCATACTTTCCGATGTTTATTGTAATGCAGAATTTGCTTGTCGACCTATAACTTGCTTGAGATTACGTTTCAATTATCCGCCTGATGCAGATATATCTTAACCACTTGTAAATCAACATGTAATGTGTATGTAGGCCGTGGATGTCTTGTAAAAAATATATATTTGGACAATAAAATTGGCATTAATGCTCTTATGGTAAGTTACTCGTTAGACTCAGATGTAGGTAGATAACGACAGCGCTTTTTAGTTTTTAGAGGCATTACTTATCTTATGTATACTTCAAGCAGAAATGCATTGGAATGTTAATTCATTCAGTAATCATTCACACCATGGTCGTAGTTCAATAGGAATGACGCGACGTACGTATAACATTCATTTTAGATTGAATGATAGTATCGTTATGGGAATATAAAAACTTTTTTCACCTCAAGAATAAGTAATATCATTGAGGAGGAAATTAGTTGAATGTTAGAGAGTAAGCATGGAAAATATAATTTGTAGTGTATGTACTGCCATCGATCACTATATTTTCATAGTATTTAAAAAATAATTTAAGAGCTAATACTAACATTATATGAACATTGAACTTGTTCAATGATTTTATTTAATAATATGTTCTCAAATTTTGTTCGCATGGATGTCTTGGGCATCTGGCTATATTTTTGTTCTAACTTCTTCTTCTAATAGACGTAAAAAATAAAAGCAAAATGCGATTATTATAATATATTTATCATTATTGTGTTTTTAATTAGTAGAATATTTTAATAAGTTATGTTTTTTAAGCTAAACAACATTTTAGCATTTTAGCATTAATGAATTCTATTATCCTACATTAATTGAATAATATTTATTAGATATATAAATTTATTAATAAATTACTAAAAAATATATATAATATAAGATAAACTTGCATTTATTTAATCTATCTTAAAACGTATTAAGTTAATTTAACTTTAAAGGCTTAAACCGCTAGAAGACTTCTAAGTGTGATTTAGGTTAAAAGAAAGCGGGCACGTGTAAGAAAAGACCTTATTTCATACATTTAATGAGTCAATGCATCGAGCAAAACGAGTTTGCACTGAGAAAAGCTCTTTGCAGACGCTTTTATGAAAATAGAGGAAATAATTATAATGAAAAGGAAACCTTTTACATATTTAAGTTGCATAAATATTTTTTATTCTATAAATCTATAATACATTGATTTATATATTTTCATATATTTTCACTCATCCATACTTAGACTTAGAACTAGTAGTAAATCATAATTTTTTCACCTCATTGTGAATAATAAGACATATCATGTGATGAGCGGCGAAACCTAACCCTACAATTTGTAGTAAATGCATCAGTAACGCTTACTTTTTAAATGTTTCAATTTTTAAAGTCCTGTTAAAAGTAACGATATTGAATCCTGCTGATTTGTACAGATTGACTTAATATAATACTACAGCAATTATTTGATGGCCTTTTCTTGTTCTTTTTTATTATGTTATTAGTAAAAGCACCTGCGCGTCTTCACCGTTATAGCGGGTATTGAATAGATAACCATCTAAAATATTTTAGTATGGTTATTATTATACACTAAATAAGTTTAATTTTAATGTTATATCTAGTTGATTTCGATGTGATTTTGTTTTATAAAAATGTCGATTTACTTAAATTCTTAGTCATTTCATATTATCTAGGTAGGTAGTAGTTACTACGTGCGGACGACAAACACGGTTTTTCAAGATGAAAAGCTATGAAATAATGCTCTTAGTGATAGTTTCATAAATAAGTTTAATAAGTCTAGCAGTTTCGAAGATAAGTCTGGATGAACAAAGAGCTTTACGCTGCTGCTAATAAGAAAAATGTTGAAATATATTTGCCATGCCCTCTGTACTAATAAATATTATGCAGTCTATACATAGCAGCATTTATTTTTAAAGCTTGGAAAATATATAATTATATAGAAGGGTTATGTTTTCATATATAGCATTAAAACATAACCCTTCTTTGGCAGTCGGGATCTGATATTAATTGAAATTATCGACATTCATTATGTGACATCTACATATTTAAAATATGATATTATTGGACTCAGTGGATTATTATATACATCGTAATATCTATCATAAGAAAAGGTTATTTGTCTTTAGATTTTTTAATTTGATCATGTAGTTTTAATTATATAAAAGAAATGACGTCAGTCTCTTAGTGAAATTGACTACTAAGTTGTGGGCTGAGAGAGTGGGTATTTGGTATTTGAAAGACTAGAAGAGTCTATATAAAGAGTCATTTCCTGGTTATTACCAGTATTATGGTAATGGTTAGTACATCATTTTCCTGTTGTATATTCGGTGGTTTTCAATGTCTTCAGGTGTTTGTTGGGGTATTGGAGTTTTAAATAGTATGCGCCGTATTAAATAATCTTTGTTCCAGCGCTATATTGAGCAACAACTAGGATTGGGTCGTCCGAAAATGTTATCTACCAGGGTTGGGATTGGGAGTTTTGTAAACAGGTCAGGTGTTGACCTTTGCATACTCTAGTGATAGAGTCAATAGAGTAGACAAAAGCTAAAAGACTTCTTTTTAAGTTTTTGTAATGGTTTTAATAATTTTGGTGGTAAATTTAAAACTTTTCTTTCAATTTTATTTTGTATAAATTTCCTATAAAAGCAGGTCCTTACAATAGCACTATCAGTGATAGTACTGACGCTTAATGTCCGAGGTTTCGGACATTTAATTCGGCTTCTTCTATGTTCACGTTGCCCAGACGGTTGAGTAACGTGCACAACTTAGTAAAAGGTGAAGAGATGCTGTCTCATCCATCGAATAGTGCGATAGTCTTATCTTTTGTACACAAAATACTGCAAAACCGACTTCCTCAAATATAAGGCTAGATCTCAGTTTTAACCCCAAAGATCCGTAATGTCTACTATGCAGAAAGCGTTAGATGGGTAATAATTAAGTTGGTGTTTGTGCAAGTTTTGGATAGCGAATGCGACGAGGAGTTTAATCGCCTTGACTATCATTCTTGTTACTTGAAAGATGCCTCCTGGAACTCTAAGAAATTGAAGAACCTTTAGTTGTCTCCCATCATTTTTATGAATTCACACCTCATTACCCATTGTCCTTGGCTTCGCCCACTTTGATTACACTATTTTATTTATTTATTTAAAATACTTTCTTGTTCTAATGATATTTTTATTATTAGTTTTTATTATTATTATTATAAATAAATATTAATTTTGGAGAGTTTTAGTTTTTACTCTAAGTTGACCATGGGGCAGCAAGTAGCAAATGGATGCACTTGTGATTTTTTATGTCCACGTAAAAGGTTTTTGCTTTCGTTGACTATAATAAAACATGAATTAGACGACTAGTTTTTAGTTTTTAATTTGACTATTTTTGTTGTTTGTTTTTATTGTTTTGGTTATTTCTTATTAAGAGTTTATATTGATAGAAATATATGCATTAAAATACTGTAGGTATTAAATATTGATCTATAAATGCAAACAAAATTTTGGAATCAATACATTTAGAATAGATACGAAGTGTCGATTAGAGTAATTATAACACAATTGTTTTATTGTTAACATTTGTCTTGACGGTGACGGTTTGCTGTTGCATAAAAATAAACCACAATAATTTGAAATTTTTAAATTAGTTTTCAACTAAAAACCAAAGTTCATCACCAATATCAATCCAGCCATACGTGAATATTGTTTTCTCATTGTTATTTCATTTTGAAAAATGGAAACAGCAACACAGAGTTCAAAAAGAATATGGAGAGCGCAAGCATCAGACTAAAAAAACTTAACTGAAAGCAATGTTTAACACCAATAACAATTCAGGTAGCATCAAAAAAGTAAGACATAGAATTAGAATCTTCTTCCTTAATCAGATAATATATTTCATTTGTCAATTTTTTTATGATGTTCCTAATAATTTCGTGGTTTCCGTCATTTGTACCTATAATAATTTTACACTTGCCAGATTTAGAAAGTAGAATAGTAAGTAGACTATAGGTATCATATTAAGAGTGCACCTCTTATCATGTAAAATTCGGCAAAATCGATACATAAACATTGGATCTCTTAAAAGCATGGACTCAAACCTTTTTTTTCTGCTCTAAAGAAATGTAAACCCCAGTTGTAACGGATTTTTATCACTGATTAAATACTTATTTTTTGATTTTAAAAGAATGGTTTTAACAGATGGATTGTACACGGATAACAAAGACATCTACCAAATCTTTCGTTTTTGCCATCAAGTATATGAAATTGAACTTGCAGAAATCATAGCAGAAACCTGCAATACTCGTCTTTCCAAAAGTTATTTGAAAGGTTGCCATAATCTGGACTACGTGTTTCTATATAAATATTTATTATTGATGGCATATATGATTTCATATTTTTTTGTATAGATAGTCCAGACATTTGTATTTACAATATTTTTATCATTTAATCGATCTGAAAAAATATATTTTAATATTGTTTTCTTTTTATCTTTGTGTATTATAAATATGTGACGGTTGTTTTCAGTTTTTGATTATTACGCAGATAAAGAGTTAAATATATGGCATTCTATAAATATCTCTCACAATATTCGAGTCCCCAAAGTAAAAGAAAACATGTTTTAAATGAAATTATTTAGATGGATTGTCGCATATATTTTAATAACAAAGTAAGTTTATTATATTTCAAAAGCTGAACGTTTTGAACGCTGGCAGTACTCCGTAGGCACAGATAGACTGAAGGTGGCATTCGTCTGACAGGTGACATAATTGTTATATCAAACTACCGGCAAAGATTTCTTAATTGCCTCGAGTACTGCCTTTGATTTTTGCAGAAAGGGGTGGACTGTATCATGTCCTTTACGAAGGTGGTTTGAAAATTCAAGGTTTTATGAGTGGGTGCCGGGTTGTCGAAAGTCCCAATAATATATATATCGCACCTCATGTACCACTCATGCACCCACTGCTATTCTTGATATCGAAAATTGTTGTTTCTTGACCCTAACACCGATGCTTCTTTTTGTTTGATCAATGTATGTCTGATAAGCCACAGTTACAATCTCGTTTGTATTTGAAATATTACTTTCACTGGTCTAAAGACTGGATACGGAAATTTCTTGTTCATAAACTTGACTATAATTTTAAATTAGATGTTGCCGGTTCTGTATGTACGTTCCCTCTTTACGGTAGAGACACCCCCCACCCCCATGACAGTTTGCCGGCTGTATCTTTGCTGTGATGGTTGGTGAGATGGCTTAGGAATATATAATATTGTCATTAGGTAAGATTGTAAAAGTATTATTTACGTATCGCTTATCCTAGGCAGTCATGGTTTAAAGCTAAGAACCAACACCTCAAAGTCCACCATCTATATAAGTGCTGTTACTGGGGATACAGGCGAACCTATACCAATGCCATAAGATAGTAGACAAGCATACTGCTACCGATAAATAGTTAACGATGCGCTGTATATGTTAGCACGCCAGGGGAACCAACATTGTTATAAGGATATCTTCGATATCATATAACACAAGAGTTGTAAATCACAGAATCATATTCTTTAAAATCACTTCAAGAAGCAAAATATACTAGATAAAAAAACGTGCAAACGTCATTTGTGAAAAAAACACACAAAAAACATCCTATCATTAAAATGCTGGGTTCTTGAATATTATTCCGAAATGAAAAAAAAAATATAAAATAAGTATTTAATGAAATTGTAATTTGTTAAATGTATTTTATGCTTTGTTATACCTTTTTATATTAAAAATGTTCCTCATATAATAGTTATATTCTTTATATTTACGCTTTAAGGATGCTTTTAATGGACTTGAAGTATGAAAGGTACAGTTACATTTTCAACACTTATTTTATATGGCTTGTTCTTATTCTAAAATATTAAATAACATACTTAAATTATTTATAGATGTCATATTTTCATTCATGTAACTTATTTTAGAGTAATTTTAAGTACAACAAATAATATTTCTTAATTCAATGTAAACAAAAATTTTAAGTTTTGTTTACATTGAATTAAGAAATATTATTTGTCGTAAACCTTTCTTTTTTTTTTAAATGGTGGATACTCGAGGTCGAGGACAATTTATTTTTTAGCTTTTATTTTACCGGTTCCATTCCTTAAAAGGAAAAACGGTAACTCTTATAAGATCACTTTGTGGTCCATCTGCCTTTGACAAGACCATTTATGTCGATATCATTCAAATTGGTCACGTAATCAAAACTTATTATGTACCCATTTACATGTACACATTTGAGTTGGATGGTGATATGTAGCTCCTAAGACTACTGCTATTACTCACTATTGACCACAATCCTGCCGTTTTCACTAGGTAACGCAGGATCATATATCTGACCTTTATCACTCTGGCATAAGGAGACCTAAAGCCTAGAAATCTGTGAGGCAAAGACATTTTGTGATATGTTGTGATGCTTTATACTGATCAAGTAGCAGTTTATATATGAGTTTCAGTTCCCCCAGAGTTTCAAGTTTATCATATAGTAGTAATAGAATCCATTTTAGAAACTAGTTGTAGTGTATAATTACTTGACTGGCCCTTACTTAAAGACAGCCTTATTTTCATCTGCACATCTAGCCACTCAACTATCATATACCCTTATCAATGACACGTCCTACCTGTGGTTTTTCCAGAAACGCCAAGAAATCCTTTCTAGCGTAATGAATACTGATTGAACTCGATTCCAAGCACTGGAGCATTACTGGTGTTTTTCGAGGAATATTGACTCTTCACCTCTAAAAGCCTCGGCGTTGGTCTGCATCGGTTCATTCAGCTATCCTAGGCTTACGTTTTTTGGCAGTTTTTTTCGGTTAACATAACATATACAACGTATAACGTTATATAAGAAGAAATAATATGGGCGGTAAGCTTTTACTAAAAACCACATTGCAGCTAGGCACTAGGCCTATATTACACTCTCGGCTTCGTCAAAATTTATGACGTGGCATCCGTTGTATATATACCGTATATACTATTATAATTTTTTTTTTTGAGAAGTTGACAATAACTTTTAATTCGACGTTTACCACATTTTTGTATGTTATTTTTTGTTTTCTGTTTTAATTTATTACTGACCCGCTAATTTATCTATTAAATTATATATGAAAATGATTCTATATCTTTTATCTGTCTTCATTCAGTTTTTTGATAATTTTGCATCATATTCTATGTAAATCAGGGTCACATATCCCATGTGACAAACTTTGATTTATATATTATATCTGTATACATAATAAATAAGAAAAGATAAAAAAAAATAAAAAAGGGTTCTTAATATATCGATAACCGCAGCTCCATCCGTTTGTTCTTGTCTGTTAGTTTGTCACAAAAAAATACACGGCAAATATTAATGTTTTTACTATGGTGAAGTTAAAAGATCAACTTTATTTTGGTGTTGTATGTAGATTCAGTAGGAAAAATAAAATTAGTACACTGTCAAATTACGTCGATTACTGTAATAACAAAATGATAATATTTTTTGGGGCGCAGGGGCTTAAACATGTGACTGAATCGCGACAGGCTGTAGGTTCGATACCACTCCCGGATTTTTTGTCACTTTGATGATAACAAATCAAGTCCAATCAAATATTTAAAGTAAAGTCAGTTCATATCATAGTACATTACGTTCATTTATAATACATAATGAACTAATTTACTTCATCATATAAAAAATATGTGCATTTGAATATAATATCGTTGAAATTTTTAACGTCTTGCAACGTTT